>CM077512.1:4776257-5285615 GCA_039654745.1 Houttuynia cordata
GTTTGAGAAGTTTAATTATCGCACAGCCAAGCCGGTACAAAGAGCAGAGCCTGCCAGTACGAAATGCACTGGCAGGCTCTGAAGTGGGTTCTAGGGTACCTTCCGGTACAAAGAGCCTAGCCTTGGTTTACAGTGGGGTTGAGGTGAAGTTGCAGGGGTATGCAAATTTTGATATGTCGGGTGACCTAGACCGTCGCAAGAGTACCACAAGCTATGCGTTCACATTAGATGGCACGACAATGTCATGGATGTCAGACTCCTGAAAGTAGTTGCATTGTTTGTGATATAGGCAAACTACATTGCACCGCACCCACAAAGGCGTGCAAGGAGCAAGTATGGTTGCAAAATTTTCTAAAAGAGTTAGGGAAGAACTAGCAGGGAACTCTTTATAGTGATAGCCAGAGTGAATAATAATACAGTTTTCCATGCTCAGACGAAGCATATAGACATCTGGCATCATTAAATTCGATCTTTGATCAATGAGGGCATGATCTCATTTAAGAAAATTTGTACAAAAGAGAACATCGCAGACATGTTTACTAAGGTTGTACCTGGTGACAAACTAAGGTTATGTGCAACCTTTGTGGGTCTTCAAGACTGACGACCAAAGGACAACAGTAGTAAGGTTCTCTTGACTAAGTGGTAAAGCACTCGGGGCCATCAACTTCAAGTGGTAGCACTACTGTTTGATGCGTGGAAGAACAAATCCAATAGCAGCCGACCGGTATCCATTATGGTCAACCGGAAGGCTCGCTGGAAGTTGTGCCGGAGGACAACAGTCGACCAAAATGCTCACTGGAAGATGCGTCAGAGGACATACTGGTACTGCATATCAACCAACATAACATTACGTGACAATTTTCACAATTGCGTTTTGATGTGATTTTCCATTCATAATTCAGGTCTAAATTGGGTTATGGCAGTAAGAGGTATTTAAGGACTCCAAAAGGGTTCTAAGGGAAAATGCCGGCTAATGCTAAAGCTTTGATGGAGAGATAGAGAGCAAGGTTTGTTGAGAGATTTGTAATAAGGGAATTGAGGTGATTTTATGCCACAAAATTACAAGAAGTTATTTTAATCTTTTGTCAATAAAAATTTGTTATGTGTTGTGGCGTGGATTACAACAAAAAGAAGCCGAACCACAATAGTCTTTGTCTTGTTTGTTCTAGTTTGTGGTTGCTTACTTAGTTCCTCATTTATATTTCCTATTGTGTGATTGAGACTGTGCTAATAAATTAATTGTGATAACTACTTGTCAGGCAGGGATTCTGACACTCTTGAATTTCAACAGTAGACCTTAGCTGATTCAAGTTACTTTGTTTGTTTGTGGTTTGGGTGAAATATGTATAGGGTGTTTTGGTATCAGGCAGAGAGAAAGTGTGAAACTTACCAATCAGGTAGAAGATATAAAAAAAATTGCCAATCAGGTAGTAGGGCTGCACCAAAAAACCCGACCCAGATAGAACCAACCCGACATTAACTCGGGTCGGGTTTGGCTTTAAAATACCCAAGAACCGACCCGACCTGAGATATACCATTTAAACTCCTAATTTTTAATATATATAATTTTTTTTTTATTATAATTATATAAATTATTTTATTAAAGATTTTTGTAATTATATTAATTATTTTATTAAAATCTTGGTTACTATCTCGGGTTATCGAGTATTGCAAGTTCTATCTCGGGTAGGGTTGGGTTTAGGAATCACAGGTCCTATCTCGGATAAGGCCAGGTGTAACTAACTTGGGTCCTATCTTGGGTAGTATTGGGTTATGCTATACCCGAGAGAACCCGACCCGAGATGCAGCCTAATCAGGTAGTACATCGTCATAACTCTATGTCATACAATCGACTCTACATTATTACATAGGAGAAAGGTAATGTCCGGGCGGCCGGAGAGAAGCTCTCTCCGGTCGCTTTGATTTTCATCCGTCGGATGAGATCCGATGGATGAAAATCATCCCCCCCCAAAAAAAAACCCTACCCCCCCTCTCCCGATCCCGCTCGCTGCTCGTTGTCGCCACCCGAACCCCGTCGCCGCTCGCCGCTAACCAAGGGCCGCCCTTCTCATCGAAGCAAGGTATCATATTTTTGCTTGATGATTCAATCTAGTACTGAAAAGTTGTGCATTAAAAATTGTCCTCATGGTGAAGGTTTGTTTGCTCGGGTGTGAAATGGAAGCTGCAAATAGATATGAAGAATCTAGAATGGGTTTAGATGGCAATTTCATGAGAGTAATGACATTAGTATGGGTGAGGACCACACTGATATAAGGATGGTACCATGTGACGGGATGGAGTTTTCTTCTATGGAGGCATATGGATTTTATAATGCATTTGCAAAAGTAAGAGGTTTTGACATTAGAAAAGACTCTTTAGTTAAATTTAAAAAAAACTGGATCAATTTTTAAAAAGGCATTTGTGTGTGAAAAAGAAGGATCTAAGAGAACAAATGATTGTCGGCAAGCAGAAAAAGAGGTCAAACATCGTGCTGATAGTCGACAACAATGTAAGGCCCATATGGTTATTAAAACAAATGGAAAGGGAAAATGGGTAGTGGTGCATTTTCATGACATACATTCACATGCACTTGCAACTCCATCCAAAGTAGGAATGATCTGATCGCATAAGAAACTTACGTCAACTTCAAAAGGGTTGATTAGTGCATTTCATGAATGCGGTATTGGCCCTTCGAGTATTGCAAGGTTATTGAATGTTACAGGTGGTAGTGTGGATAACATGTGCATCTTCTCTCAAGATTGTAGAAATCATTTAGGGAAAGCACGCAAGAATAATGTTGGCCAACAGTGTATGAGGGTTGTGGAATATTTCCAACGTAAGCAAGCTGTTGAAGATGGTTTCTTTTCTACAATGGAGGTTGATGAGAATAATCAATTGAGAAGTATTTTTTGGGCGGATTATAGATCAAGGTGGGCCTATATGCAGTTTGGGGACTTTATTGTATTTGATGTGACATATAGGACAAACTCTTTCAATATGCCATTTGCACCAATAGTTGGGGTTAATCATCATCGACAATCTACTTTGTTTGGGTGTGCCTTACTTACAGATGAAACAGAGGAGACATTCACGTGGGTGTTTAAAACATTCTTAAAATGTATGTGGGATAAGATGCCACAGGGGATCATCACAGACCAAGATGTGGCAATGAGAAAGGCAATTGCAACAGTCTTCCCTAGTTGTGTGCATCGATTTTGTTCATGGCACATTGGAAGGAATGCACTTATATATCTAAATCAATTGAAATTCAAATACATGGAGTTCAATGATGATTATGACAAATTGGTATACGGTGATAACACTAATGAATGTGAAGTTCAATGGGCAAGCTTGAAAGAAAAATATGAAATTCCAAATGACAGTTGGTTGCAAACCATATACAATGATCGTCATCATTGGATTCAAGCCTACCTTAAGGATTATTTCTTTGCTGGGATGACTTCAAGTCAAAGAAGTGAAAGCATTAATTCATTTTTAATGGATTTGTGAGTGCACAAACTCCATTAAATGAGTTTTTCCATCAATATGATAATGCTGTTGCATCTTGACGAGAAGAGGAGGCTTCTGAAGACCATAAGTCAATGCATACCAACCCAACACTGTTTTTGGGCCACGGATTGGAGAAACAAGCAAGCAAATTGTACACAAGGAATTTATTTAGCTTATTTCAAGAACAGTTCAAGCAAAGATTAACTTACATGTATACTACACTTCAATGCGAAGGAGAAACTTTTATCTATAAGGTGAACAAGGATGTAGAAGAACGAGCTCACATTGTTACATTCTTCTCACCCATCACCCTCTAAATATAACTAACAACAAGCATATTATCAAAAATATAAATAACATAGTGTCCTGGTGTTATCCCTAATGCACTCTTCCACCACGGACGTTCGATTTCTTTGTTGATTAGGTATGTTGGAAGGAACTTGTGGATGAACTCTCATACCAGTTGGAAGTTTTGGCGGCTTGTTCAACCACCTGAAGTACCCGCACCCTGCCTCCCCCTGCCAATACCAAATAAAGTATAAATATACATATACATATAACACTAGGATGAACTGAGGTTTGTAATAACTTACATAGCGATTCTGACATTTCAAAAAAGGCCTTCCAGGGTTTTCATTAGTATGAGAAACATAAAATGTCATGCGGTGGCCGAGACATCGATGGCACAGTTCCCCCACTCTCATGCTATTACTACTAGATGCATCCATTTCTGAATATTGTTAAAATAATACAGATCAATAGTTAGCAAATATAAAGATGACACCGCAAATAATAAAAAAATGGTACATCAGGAAATTTCGTAGCCACCACTAAAAGAAAATGTTTTGAAAGATACAATTTCAAAATTTATACTCACTTGCAATTACGACACAACGAACAACATCAGTCAATGTTCCTCATAAAAGCCTGTTAGAAGGAGACACACTTGTCAGGAAGATTTATGTATGGACTCGGACACCCCTTGTTAATAGAAAAGGAAATATGTATGCAATGTATCATGTAGACATATATTCTAGGAAGGCTAATCTGTACAATCTATAAGATATGCCTAGTATATAAAATTTATACTCACTTGAGCAACTTTCTCGAAGAACTTATTCACAGGCTGATTATTAGAGTGAAATATGTCAGAACATATCAAAATAAATCCATATTGTCAGGGGAAATTAGTTGGCCTTAGTGAAAGCTTCAGTTACTGATTGATTGAATTTTTCAACTATTTACTCGCAATCGCACGAGACTCAGTATAGTCTAGTGGTAACGAGGTCGAACCCAAAGGACTTGAAAGATTAATCTAATTCTAATGAAAAGATTGAATTTTAATGATTTAATTAACTAAAAAAATAAATTTTACTGAGAAATCAAATGAATGAGAATATCAAAGCGTCGAATCCACCACTAAACATGCAATTATTACTCTCAATTATTATCTCCACAAATTGATATGATATAGTAATTTATGTTCTTGGCCAGACACACAATTACCAGTGAATGAAATACACATTCTTGTCTAGACACGAAAAATTCATCCACTATAAATTAATATAACTAACTCTATCCTTGGCCGGGCATAGAATCAATTATAATCCCATTATTATCTAGACACAGGATATATCAAAATCAAATTCCATTAATCATTCATTAAGTCTCGCTCAAAGCACTTAAGAGAAACAATAATGAAATCGCGTTAAGCATGAAGAATCATTATCAAATTTCATTAAATTAAACAACTAAGAGTAGGAAATACAAATTTAGGGCTTCATCTAGCCTTGATAAAGAAAATTAGCTAGACATGGAATAAGAGAAAGAAATAGCCTGATGTGTCGGATTCATCTAAACACTGCTCACAAAATCACTATTCACAGTACTGTTCACAAAATACTGTTCACAGCACTATTCATTATCTCTCCCGATGAGTCTGCGCACTGTAGCACGAAAAACAGTACTGTAGCCGTTCGAAATAGTTGTGCAATTCGTCCAAAATCCGGCCTTTATCCTCTCCTATCTTCTTCTTCTCTTCCTCCGGCGAAAATCACACCGGAATCCGGCCTGAACAGCACCCAAAAGCTTGATTTTTCCGGCCGGATTTCCTCTTCCTAAGCTCTGTATTTTTCTGTGTCAAGCTCTCTCTCATCCCAAAAACCAGTCCTCTCTCCGCCCCACTTCTTTTCTCAGTTTTTATAGACTTCGAGAGAGAGTCCCTACCCTGTCAATTTCTGATAGAGATGAGCCCAAATCCATCGTCAAAACGAATCACGAATCTGTTTCAGACAGTCCCAAATCGAGCATGACTCTTCTGTTTTTTTTTTCTAATCCATTGTGCCGTCGTCGTTATCTGCTCAATCGAGCCCAGCCTTGCCGTCTCTTCAACTCTTGTCGATCGTCTTCAGCTCCGCCGTCCTTTTCTAGTCTTGACAGCAGCCGCAGTCCTCGCCCCACCGTGCTCCGTCGTCTTGCCGTCTCTGCCCATTCCGCCTATTTAACCGCTGCTATCAGCGCTGCCGTCCATGATCATCTCCATCGCCTCCATGATCGTCGGCATCGCCGCCCAGTTGATCCTTGCCGACATCAAGAAGTCCGCCGTGAACCGCTGCTGCCAGCATCGAACCTCGCCGTCCAGCTCGGGTTTTCCTTTTTTTTTTCTTTTAACTGAACCGGACCTCTCTGAACCGGTTCATATTTCTTTTCTTTTTTTTCTTTATTAAACTAAAAACTCATTGTATCGATCTCATCCATCCAATCTCATCTTGACGGTTCTTCTCTTTAATCGTGTCTCTTTCGCGTGCGATATTTCAAATGATCATAACTTTTTGCTCATAACTCCAAATTGCGAACAGTCAGTGGCGTTGGAACTGACTTCGTGTACTTTAACATGAAGCTTAAATTAGTCCCATCAAAGATATGCAATCGAAGTTGTAAATATTCAATCATTAGAGTCGCGTTTCACCCCATTTCTGCGTTTCTCTTATTTCCTACAAAAACCAAAAACTATATTAAAGTAGTAGTTATTCTAACCAAACACTAGCAGAAACATAAGTTTAAAAGATAATAAAATGCATATTTCATGTATAGATCAGTTACTATTTGTCAATCCGTGGGGCATATCATTGTAAGAGGCCCAACGAAGGCCATTCAACACCAAAATTTAAAAATCATAGTTGAAAAACCACAGGATCTACTAAGCTAGGCCAAAGACCCTCCCCCCTCCAAGAAAAAGAAGGATTAAAGACAAGAACAACCAAACATTCTCGTAACAACCAGAGCAGATCCATGTTTGCGCAGTATCGAAAATCTTATTTGTGAACAAGTTGTTGTAACACTAAACACAGAGCCAAAAAATAAGAAATACATTAAGTAGAAAAAAAGCAGGGCAAAGAACTCAAATGCTTGTTTAGCAAATAAACACCCAGGATATTATCTCATTGCTAAATGATTAGATAATAAACTGTTTGTTCTCTAAATAATTTAGAAAATATCCAAAATTAGATAAGAATATACCTTTTTCCAACTAGAAATATATTTGCAAGGCCTTCTTGCATTAAAACCACAGCTAAATCAGCACTTGCTGCAGGCTCTGTAATTAGACACGAATTTTAGACAACTTATAAGAGAGGAAAATGCATGTATGGATAGTAGTGGATGACTCATAAGAGTCTCCGTATTAATCTAAAGTGAGAAGCAAGTGTTTCTGAAATTCAAAAAGAAGTAATTTTTCTGAAATTCAAAGCAATAAAGGAAAAAGATGATACCTTGCTTCGATGAGAAGGGCGGCCTAGCGGGGAGGGAGTGACAGAGGGAGGTTCGGGAGGTAGCGGCGAGCGAGGAGGGAGGTTCGGGGGGGTGCGACGAGCAGGGAGGGAGTGAGGGAGGTTCGGGGGCGGTGAGCGGGGAGGGAGGGAGGGAGTGGGGGGTAGGGTTTTTTTGGGGGGGTGATTTTCATCCGTCAGATGAGATCCGACGGATGAAAATCAAAGCGACCGGAGAGAGCTTCTCTCCGGTCGCCCGGAGGCTACCGGCCCTCTATTACATAACCCCCCGAGAAATTATTTGGACATGTCGGGCGTTGATATCATCGCTGGTCCAGCCAATAAAATGACACCATGATGCAATGTTGGACCTGGCCCTGTGTGGAGCCATTTCACTTTCATCTCTAACAATAATTTCTCCAAAGGAATAAAGGAATTGCGTGGTAGGGCTCACAGGGCTAGACTTAAATAAAGGAAGGTCAGAACACATACAAAGGTGGTGGGCCTCTCAAATGGCAAGTGGTAGCTCAAGTCAATGGAAAGTAGTTGAATACAAACCCTTCACAAGTTTTTATAAAGCGATCCTTCTCTTCTCTTCTGGTTGTCAAGAAAATTTTCTTTAAAAATGTCAGAAGCACTCCTTTTATTTGCACTTGAAAATCTTGCCAACCTAGCTACTAATGAGGTGGAATTGGTGACAGGAGTGGGGGAAGAGGTCGGCAAGCTCTCTAAAACGCTTACTGCCATTCAAGCTTCTTTACACGATGCTGAGATGAGGCAGTTTAATGACAGATCTGAGCAAGTGTGGATGACTCAGCTCAAATATATAGAATATGAAGTGGATGACGTGCTTGATGAGTGGAAGGCAAAGTCCCACCAGCTCAGCATCAACAACATTGAATCTGGCAGTTTGGTATGGATTTTCCTATTCCAATGCACTTGTTTTCTACAACTTGTTCTGCGCCATAATATTGGCAAGAGATTGAAGAAAATAAATGAAAAATTAGATCAAATTGCGAAAGATAAAAATAGGCTCAGTTTTCAACAAAATGCTACAAGACCTGTGGTGGGCAGTTCTAGGATGACATCATCTTGTGTAGTTAATACAGAGGTGTTTGGTAGAGACGTTGAAAAAAACAAGATTACAAGATTGCTAATCAATGAAAGCACTTCTGAGACATTAGAGATTCCTGTCATATCAATAGTTGGAATGGGGGGTTGTGGAAAGACAACCCTTGCCCAATTATTGTTTGGTGAAGATGAAGTAAGGCACCACTTTCAGGAACTGATTTGGGTGTGTGTTTCTGATGAGTTTGATGCAGCGAAAATTCTTAAGAAGATTATTGAGGTAATTAAGAAGGAACTTCCTAATGCAACAGAGTTAGAGGCCTTGCAAAAACTTTTGTTGGATAACCTAATAAATAAGAGATTTCTACTCGTTTTGGATGATGTATGGAATGAGAACTTTGCAAAATGGGAAACACTAGTAAATATTCTTAAGAAATGTGAGGCAAAAGGGAGTAGGATAGTAGTCACTACCCGCCATGAAAAGGTTGCACATGTTATGGCAAGCACGTATGTGCACAAATTAGACCCTTTGTCCTCTGAGGATTGCTGGTCAATTTTTAGGAAAGTTGCCTTCCAAGGAAGAGATGAAAGTGAGTATTTAACTATAGGGGCAAATATTGTTGCAAAATGCAGAGGGTTACCTTTAGCTATAAAAACTGTCGCTGGTGCTTTGAGGACTGCAAGTGGGAGAGAGTGGGAAAATGCACTTGCGACTGATGAAATCTGGCTTTCACATGAAGAAGGAATTCTACCCGCTTTATCGCTAAGCTATTATCATTTACCCCTGCCACTAAAGCGATGCTTTCGGTATTGCTCTCTATTTCCGAAAGGCTATATACTAGAGAAGGAAGAATTAGTGAATTTGTGGGTGGCTCAAGGTTATGTCACATGTGATGGAAACAAGGAAATTGAGGACATAAGTGAAGGGTATTTTGAGGAGCTACTACAGCGTTCACTCTTGCAGGAGCCAAAGAGTGATAAGTTTGGAAACATTATTACGTGCAAGATGCATGATATGGTAATGATCTTGCACAGTTTGTGGCAAATGGAGAATTTGCTTTAAATGCTGTGTCAAAAGATAATTCAAAGTTCGATAGGAGTAAAGTTCGTCATTGCACATGGATTGGCCAAAATGTTGACCATACTTCTTTAATTGCTTTTGAAAATCTACGCACTCTTGTCATGAACGGTGTCGTTCTTGCGGAAGATTTTCATGTTTCTAATTGCCTACTTAAACAACTACGATGCATGAGAGCGTTGAGCTTATCTAGAATGAACAATTTGAAATTTCTCGAATCAATTGGTAAATTGGTTCATCTAAGATATCTCAACTTGTCTGGGTCAAGGATTGAGGCACTGCCAGAGGCGGTGATGAAATTGTGGAATCTAAGATATCTGATCTTGTCCAGGACAAAATTAAATCAAGTTCCAGAATCAGTTGGGAAGTTATGCCAGTTGAGACATCTCAATTTGGAGAGGACTGAAATAGAGGAATTACCAGACTCTATAACTGACCTATGTCATCTGCAAGTCTTAGGTCTAAATTATTGTTGCAAACTCTGTGAATTACCTAGTGCAATCCACAAAACAACCAGCTTGAAACGACTAGGAGTTGATGAAACATTTGAATTGAAAACTTTCCCAGCAGGAATAGGGAGATTAACTTCCCTGGAGAAGTTGGACAGATTCATATTGACAGAAGGGCAATGCAACCTTAGTGAGTTGAGACATCTCAACCGCATCCGAGGGAGTCTTCGTATAGAAAACCTGGAGCTAGGAAGCAGAGAGGAGGCTGTCAATGCTAAGCTTGAGGATAAATCTTTCCTTCAAGAACTAAGGCTACGGTGGATTTATTGGCCCACAGAAGAACAAGAAGGGCCGAGAAGAGCCGAAGGTGTCCTAGAAGCTCTCCGTCCCCCTCCTAGTCTTCGAAAGCTAGAAATTTGGAATTATCGAGGTTTAAAATTTCCAGGCTGGGTGGGAGAGCCCACTTTCTCCAGGCTAGTCCAAGTCCAATTTAGGAGGTGCAAAAATTGTATTGAATTTCCGGCTTTGGGCAACTTGCCACAGCTTCGAAGTCTTCTCATGTATAGCATGCCAAACGTGAAAAAAGTGGGCGGCGAGTTCTTTGGTCCTCCAACAAGAATGGCGAGTGGTTTCCTAAACTGGAGACCCTCCAGTTAGACTTAATGGAAAACTGGGAGGAGTGGGATACATCGTCGTCATTGCCGCTGACTACTACTACTACAGCAGGAGTTGCAGAGATGATGATGCCCTGTGTTCGTTCGTTGACAATTGATAACTGTGAGAAGCTAAAAGCATTACCCCCCATTTTTTCTCAGGCACTCAAAGAAGTGGTGCTTCGCAAGTGCCTCAACTTGAGATGTGGATTGGAATCCATCCCTACGAGCATTCAAAAACTTGAACTTTCGCCAGCAAAGATGCTCAGCACATTACCCAGCCTCCCGATGCTTAACTATTTGAAAATTAGTTTTGATGATGATGCCATAGAACTCCCCCAAGATCTAATTAGATTCACTGAGCTGCAAAGGCTGTATATTTTTTGCTCGAATTTGAGGTCCCTTCCAGAGGAGATCATGAGCTCCTTGAAAAACTTACGAGAACTGAAAATCTATGGTTGTGTCAATTTAAGAGAAAGTTGTAAGATGGGAGGGGAGCAGTGGTCCAAGATTGCCCACGTCCCTCGCATTGAAATTGATCTTAAGATAATTCAAGATCTCTAGTGAAGAACAACTTTGCATCAAGTAAGTAGTTTCTCTTTTTCTCTTTCACAACTCCTAAAGCACAAAATTAACTTCCTCTTTTATGTTTGAGTCTAGCAGCACCTGTTCAGCTTTTCCTTTCCTCTCACAATTATAAATTGCAATGTCGTAGGGATTTGTATTTGAAGATTGTACACTTGATGCTGTTGTAGATATCTATATGCTGGTACTCAGGAAAAAGAAAGAAAAAAGAGGTTCGTAGCTACTCCTAATTTTAAATTTGAGTTTTCACGCATTTCTTATGTACTCTAAAATTCCTGCTTTACATTGTATGGTTTGGTGCTATTTTAACTAATTAGGCCAATGCACTGATTTTTTTTAGTATTATGCTTTTTTTTTTAACATAAATTTTGCTCCGCAAGCCATTTACATATAGCATTTTTCATATCTTTGCAGCACAACTTGTTGGCTAGATTGATATTTATTCTTGACTAGAAATTACATTGCTAGTTAATACAAGTTATATAGAGTACATCTAACTCATGCTAGCCCTTAGCACATACATAGCCATTTTACTCTTAGCAGCATTTCTCATTAACTTTTTACTATTAGCATTTGATACAGGTACCACATCGTTGGACATAATGTTTCATTTCATTGAAATATATGGTCTTTGGAAGAATGTAAACCTGGCACACCATGCCTATGTGCTTGTTCTCCAGACTTGCTTCTCTTTCACTTAATTAAAAGACTCAAAATAAATAAATAAATATATATATATACACACACATATATATATATACACACATATCATTCTATGGATGTGTTGTTTACTCAAAATGTAGAAAGACTTTCTTTTCTTGTGTTCTTTTTATTTAAAATGTATAAATGCATTACTATATAATTCCGCTGTATTATTAACTTTATGTAAAGACTAAAGATTTCTCTTAAATTGTTTCCATACATGTTTTCTTGTGTCCTTTTTCTCCTATTGTATTGTTCAATTGGATGTAATGGATTATGATTCTACGAAGCCTTATTGACCTATTACACAACCTTTGTTCACCCTTGCCTATTGCCTTGAAACAGACTATCTCCTGTATTATTGCACCAAGAACAGATCCAAACGCCTGATGCCCACTCCCTATTTGTGCTGGCTTTCCAAACCCACTAAATCCAGATTGTGTGGCAGCATTAACACCAAAACCACCCGAAGAGACGCCCTGACTCGTGGGTTGAGATGGCTGAGGACGTGAAGGGAGACTTAAACTTGGGGGTTGAAAGAACTCTCCATTTGGTACCGTTAGAGGTACTTGTGAGCTACTAGAATTTGTGGCTGCGATCACAAATAGACCACCAAAAGGATTCGAGTTTGGAGCACTTGTGCTGGGGCAGATCCAAGTCCAAACCCACCCAGGGCACCCAGCCCTAGCTGATGGATCCGGAGATTCTTCCTCCATATCATCTTTCTGAGAAATAGCAAGATCAGAGCCATCATTTTTTGCTTCTGCTTTATTGCTTAAAGCCAGTGTAGGAGACATGACCTGAGATGCCATTGTTGAATATTTGTGGACGAGCTGGCCATGGTGCAAAATATGGCAAAGCTGGAACTTGTAAAAGAATCACGCTGAGCCACTGACATAGTTGATTCAGGTTTAGAAATAACCTCCACATTCGATCTCAAAGAGACATTAGACAGGGAAGCGAAGCCATTTGAGCCAGAACGACCTTTAATTGAATCAGGCTGACTTGTAAAAAGTCCATCAGAAGCTACAGTTGCAAGAGTTACAGACCCCTTGACTGCTTTTATGAAAAATTATTAGGTACGTGGCGCGTACGGGAAAGTCATGCTCACCACCAAGAGGTGATTGAGGGCCCACGGAAGACTTGGAAATTGTGTCAATCACCAATTGGTGATGAGCACAGCCTCCAGGTATAGGCCGCATACCTAATATAACTTCTACTTTTATTGAACTCAAAGAGACATTAGGCAGAGTCAGAAGGCTGGACCGTTAATCCCATTGGTTAATTGACAATAAGCATTGCTAATAATTCGTAAGCTTCAAATAATTGACCAATTCTTTGATAATTCACTTAATAATTGGCAAATTCATGAATAGTTTTGGTTTATACAATTCTGGAATAGTTGTGTCACTTCACCAACTTTTCCAATAGCATATCATTGAGTACAGTTGAGAAAAAAAAAAGCGCGGACCTTAAAAATTTCACAAAAGTATCTCTTCCCTGACCTTTAACATGATCTTAGTATAAGCATTCATATGGCAGCTCATTGATGTAGATAATACCCAAATACAAAACTTTTAGTTCGAGAAAGTGTCCAGTGTAACCGATGCACGGGACAGGTGGTGCATAGTCTACTCTACGTCTAACACATGTCAACATATTCTAGGTGTCAGCAGATAGTGATCTGAGTAGTGTTAGAATCTAAATGGACCTATGCATAGCCACGTGGTAGATCGGTTCCACCAGATAATTTATCCTTTAATTCAGAGCTGTTGTGGAGTTTCAGGTGTCTTGTTCAACATTAGCCCATGAAAAAAAAATTCATCTTTATCCCCTTTTCTACATAAGGAAATTGATACCATGGTAGGAACAGGAAAATGCTGTTGATCATGACCTATGTGCCGTGGGCAATACCGGTTCTGCCAATACCAATCCACTAAAAAAATGATGATTGTCATGCAGGAAAGTAAAAAAATAAAATAAACAACCTAAATAAATAACATAAACAATAAAGATATGGCGTCTTCTCTACATAGCTAGGAAAGAACAACAAAGATGAATGCGTCTTCTCTAAATCTGCTACATTCTAAAATCTAAGATTCATCTTCATAGCTAGGAGAGAACAAGAAAGATGAATGTTTCTCCTCTAAATTTACTACATTCTAAAATCTAAGACACAAACGGTGTTGTTCGAGAAGCATCCCGCTATCTTTTCCCCTTCTTTGTTCCAACACACTTCAAAAATGCCACCGTCACCCTTGTAGGTCCTCACGATCTTTCCATCTTTCATGGACCATATGTGTATGAACCTGTCTAGTGAGCCACTGGCCAGATACTCCCCATTCGGACTGAAGGCAATTGAATATACAGCTTGGCTGGTTCAACCAGTAAAATCATTCAGTAAAAGTGAGTGTAACTGAAGGTGTTCATGGTTCCAGACAAGTTCAAGAGGAAGTTTCAGTACCTGTGGCCATTCAAGGTGTGCAGACGCGTTCCTAGGTCTACATCCCATATCTTGATTGTTGAGTCAAATGATGCACTGAACAGATGGAAATTGCAGATCAGTTTGTGCTAGAGAAAAGAGATTCACAAAACCTGAACCAGTGTTCTCACGTATTGCCAGTATCAGGCACGAAGTTACAACTATGGGAAGAAGATGAAGCAGGCTATCCATACCTTGCAAGAACCAACTTTTGGTTAGGATTGGCCGTGCCTGGGCCAGTAGGACTCCATCTGATTGTGTATATCTCCTACATGAATTTTGCGTCAGATGTGAGAAAAAATAAGTTAAAGGAAATGTAGCCCGACTGAAGATAGAGCGGAAAAAGGGATTGTGGAAAACCTTGTCATGTTCATTCAAATCATGCACACATGTATCCTGCTTCATACTCCAAATCTGCCAAATAAATAGAGGTCAATAGATACAAGAACGAGTTCTAATGACACACAAGCACTGCTTATGATTAAAGATTGGCCTGTACAAGGGCTTATATGTCTGCATTAGCAACCTATACAACATAAAGACGAAACTTCACCATAGCTCCCAAGACTAGAATCATTTAACCAGCTAAAAGAAATAATGATAATGCACGTCTCAAAATTTACCTTTGCAGTGATATCATCTGAGCAAGATGCCAGTAGAGAACCAGTTGGATCCCATTTGATAGCATTAACTTCACCCTGCAACATATTAAGTAGTTAATAGCCCTTCTTAATTTAAAAAAATAAAAGGGAGAAAAACTTTATTAATCAAGCTACACCCCCCCCCCCCCCCCCCCCCCCCCCCGCTCTGGCACTCGATGGTTATAGCTGTCAGTTTTTAACAGCTACAACCCCACACACACGCAGAAACAGATGCATGAGGCACTTAACAAACCTGGTGGCCAGCAAATGTTTTAATCGGACGGTTCTCACCAATCTTGCAAACATGAATCATGCCATCTGTTGAGCAGGTTGCGAATGAATTATTGCTTCTCCAGTCAACATCAAGTGTTGGGGCTGCAAAGCAGTAGATGCAAGATCATCTAAAGCTCACAAATGAACCTACACACTTAACTGGAAACATGAAGTTTAAAGTCTACAAGGAAAAGCAGTACCTGTATGAAACTCGAAATGTTGTTTCCATTCACCTGTCTTCGCATCCCATACAATAGCAGTTTTATCAACGCTTCCACTTAAAAGAAAATCTCCCTTTTTATTCCATTTTAGAGAAAAAACGGGTCCTTTATGTTTGTTAAGTGTGTTCCTTAGTTCCCCTGAAAAGATGATGGTTTTGACCCACCAGAGGCACATGAATGACTATTATTAAACGACAGAGTACCAATTGGAGGTCAAACTAAAAAATAAAACATCACATTATAATATTAAGCAACAAAGTAAAGGCACACATATAGCCAATCCAGCCTGTGTTGTGCTGGTTGGATATCTTCCTATAAAGGGAGAGGTTCCAATCCCCATTGAGTAGTGTGTGAGGGGTATGTGAGTTCTTACCTATCAGAAGGAAAAAAAGAAATAACAGGCACACATGTATAAGAAAATAAATGAACAAACAGAGAGACTAAGGAAATGACAGGGTCATCCATCCATATAAGTAATTTGACTATTTTTAGAAAAAGGACATCACAGGGCTCAGATCAATGTTTCCACAGAAAAAAGGGCCACATATTCCCCAATGCAAGCATAATCACAAACATACACAATCAAGGAATAACAAAGTACCTGCCATACTACTATATTTTCCCATATGCTGCACACTATAAACATGTAATAATCCATACCTGTATTACAGTATTTTGCTACCTCTTTTAACCTCCTACATTTTCACCATTAGTCGCATCTAATGTAAGCTGTAAATTAATAACTCAATCTTTATAAAGCTACACAGGAACTGTCCACGAAAGCCTCAGAACCTACTCAATCTTTCAATTTTAGAACCCCCATGGTGCATCCTGTTTATGCAAAATTATTAAATGTATAGGATTACAATAGATCAATGTCTGGACAACATCAATCTAAGCTAACTCCAAAAAAACAACTTTGCGTTTACAATGTCATATTAAAAGAAGAATATAAAGAAAATGATTCTAGCAAATAATAGGGCTTAATAGGCACGTGGATGTCAAGGTTACTAATAAAGCCTGGATGGAAGACAGAATATTTCTTTCAAAAGGTCTAGGTCTTTCTTTCTTAACATACTCCTCAACACCAACACAAAGATAGCAACTTTAGCAGGCCTATGAATTCTAGCTAAAAAAAGTTCCTTTTTCTTTCCTTCAGTGACTTTAGAACCCTTCCATTAGTGTAGGAGGTCACCACCTTTCCTGGGAGAACAAAGGTGCAGGCGGTACGCCAATTAGCTCCTTCCACATTTTTATCTCCAGTTGGGGCGTTTACCACCAGGATTGTGCAATTTTAGTATAGCCTACAACCTTTCCACTTAAATGAAATGGAGACTGGAATTAGTTTTGACTTGTCATGACCTATTGGTTTTGGTCTTTGTCGAAGTCCTACTGTAAATAGGCAGTAGAGAAACTCGCCTCCGCGTTACCTCCTTGAAATGCTATGCTCTCCGCAACTATCCTTTATTTCTCATTCCAAAACTGATTTACCAATTACCCTTAGATTTGATACAAACATGACACCAAATTTGGCGCGGTAACAAGTGTTCTAGGGCTTTAGAAGTTTTTTGGCCCTGCCAACAGGAACAATTTAACACTTTTTTTTAGCGTTGAGAGAGAGAGAGAGATCGGCGATTAAGGATTTGATTCTAAAATCTCATTCAAATACAAAATTACACCATTCAGGTTTTGGCTTAAGTTCATATTGGGCCTAAGGCCCCTTTCCCTGCTATTCAACACGTCTTGGCACCTGAATAGAACCCATTTTAGAGCAGCATCTCCACAACTTAGCTCATGGACCTCATTCCTAATCCAAAAGTTAACTTGTTCTAGAAATGCATTTGTTCTTCTATCTGACATTTTAATACTGAGCTACCCTTGTTAAAATTTTACGCTTCAACAATCACTTGGAAGCAATGAGATATCTTTCAGAAAGCCGTATAAACTTAAACAATTATATTAGTCACAGTTAATAAAACAACTGAAGTACCAAAGCTTCGTTTTGTGGTGTTGGGAGATACAAAGATATTATTAAAACTATATAAAGGAACAAAACAAGCAGACAATATCAAGAACCTTAGACTAATAAGCTTACCATCTCTGGTCCATATTCTTGCCTGTCCATCGTAAGATCCAGTTGCCAGCAGTGTTCCATCTCCCTGCATACACCGGACTTTTTATGTTAGTCTATTTTATGAAATATGCAAATCCATTTTATTTGGCTTCAGTCAAACCAACTCAAAATGACAAGCAGCCAGTTAGTAAGCAACTATTTAAATAACAGAGATGTTTAGCACTTGTCACAACTATAACATGAAACTGATAGACGGACATCTGCGTTACAAACAATACCAAATAAGATATAAGAAAAATAAACTTGAGAAAATCCAACTATGGTAATCTCATGAAACTCACATTCCAGTCAAGTGTAGTAACATCCTTGCACTTTTCAATAGTTTTTCCTTTATAATGTTTCAAAACTAAAGCCTTTGGAGGGCCATTTTGTACAGTAGAACTACTGGGTCCTTCCACAATTGACCAAATACGTGCAGTTGAATCTCCAGAACTACAGATTGCCAGATAAGATTGATAAGCAAGAATTTTAAGCAGAGATTAAAAAACAGAAACAGGTTATTACAAATGCACATCATGTTTCAGCAACAGGAGCAACCACATTTCACAACTCGTATAAACAAGCAGAGCATTTATGCTTTACATATGTAAACTTCAAACCAATCCACTAGTCTAGAGAAAGCACCCACCCTGATGCTATAACAGATCCTGTTGGGCTCCATGCACAAGCAAAAACCTACAGGTCAAACATGAATTAGTTGCTTTACTAAAATAATCACAAAAAATGAAGATGGCTATACAGATTTTACTATTATTCTGGCCATGTGCTAATTTTACTGCAACAAGAACATCATTTTTTCCTTCGCTTATGACCCATGCACTCCCGTACATACACAACCGAGCGTGCTGTAGAGCAAAAAATATACAAATAGATAAATAAAATCTCATCACAGACCTCAGAAGTATGCCCCTCCAAAATAGCCACATCAGAAGCAGGAATCTCACAATATGAAATTGAGGAGCTCGTAGCTACATCCATTGGGTTGGGCCCTATCAGTAAAATATTTACACGTAAGGATATCTACATAAAACAAAAGACTAAAAAGCTTAAAAACCATGCAACAGGCAAATGCAATATCCTGAAAAAATCTTGCCAGTCATCGTGCTGTAAATACATGTTGGCTAAATTCATGGCAGTATAATGACTTTCACTTATGTGTATCATCCGTCTGTATTTAGTTATTGTTGGTGTGCCCCTGATTCAAGTATGAACTGTCATCTGAATCTGAAGATTAAGGAGAAGCTAAAAGAATGTTAGATGTGGTCATGGCTAAACCATGATTATGCACCTAGAAGATCGTTACAGGACACACAATGCTATACAAGACAAAATTAATTGTATGCAAATAAGCCTCAGTTACTAAGCTGCAAGTAGGCATAGGGACGGAGTGTACAATTGCCTCATACACTTGGCATCGATCCGCTTGAATGTTTCAATATCACATGCCAACATAAGCTAGCAATGCTAAACCAACACAAGAACTGGACTCTTGCGCACCTTATGTTCACCAATAATCATAAGTATTTGGCAAGCCATCACCCTCGTCGTGATATGAAAAACATGCACCATGTAAATAGCATATGCAAATGTTGGTACTTAACTTCCTATACAAAACTTGCCTAATTTGAGTCCAACTCCTTATTAAACTCTGGGAATCAAATCTAACCTATTCTAAACCTCGGAGATTTCTACAGTATATAGAGCTTACTTTTAAAGATTTTCTTCAACAGAGCATTCCAACCTTCCCATATTAAACTTCTAATCAATTTTCCAACACCATTCTCTGAATAATTTTTTGGGTAACATTAATAGGAAAATTCAATGCACCATTCCCTAAAGAGATTTTGAGGACCATCATCAGAGAAAGTTGCGATCTTTCTGTGGGTTTCTGAAGTTCGTGAAGCGAGCGTGGATTTGATAGGCTCAAAGAGTTTGTTGAACAGCACTTTTAAAAGATTCGGTGGCCATGATGTGGTCATGTGTGATATTTTACCCTACTGAGGTTTTCCACGTAAAAAAAATCCTTACGTATTAGCTCGTTTGTTTTCATTTACTTGTGTAGTATTTAGTAATTACACAAGGTTGATTACTTTGTTAGTTAGGTCCGTTGTGCAAAATTAGAGTCATATTTGTGCATTTTTATTGAGAAAATTCCTAGTATGCACCCAATTTTACACCCAGTGATGGCTATAACATTTTCAAGCTAATTATTCCTTCTGTAAAAAAAATACTAGCTAGTATACGTCAATAAAATTGTATATGAATGAGGAAAGATATCATGTTTGAGTTATTTTTTGAACTGAATGCAGATGACAAATTGCAGATATGAATGTGGAAATCACATTAAAATTTACTCTTACATTGTGAAAATGATGTTATACCATCCAATATGAAAGCATATTCTTCAATGACATGGCTTCTAACGTGTTAGATTCAATTTATTTGAAACTAAACCAAATTAGTAGTAGTTACGATCATCATTGTCATCATCACCACCACCATACCCATTTTTATAGGGCCCGAGACATAATATCCGATTACGAAAATCTTCACCAGCAGCAGCTGCTGGCTCCCCCTCGTTCCACTTCCATTTTCCTTTCTTGTCAATGACTAGTCAGCTTCGCTCCAATGAGTGCAGGACGACCCTGACACAAGCTGTGATCTTTCTTTGATAAAGAAAAGGCCTAGCCAACTGGTTCGAGTGTGTTTTAAAACAACTAGATGATAGTACCCTCTAAGTTGATACACAGTGAAGTAGGTGCGACTAAACAGATTGGGCTCATTCTTCCCTGATTTTTATATGTATTTTTCTCCAAAGCACAATTAATTGTAACTTTACTGCTCTGCACAACTTGAGCACCATACCAATCAAAGCCCATCGAAGCCAAAGCCTGAAATCCACTAAACCCTTCTTATTAATTCATTCCTTTTTGTCAACTGTCGACTTACCCCATCGTTTTCAATTCCCAAAGACTCTTAAACTAAAACAGATAGTTTTTGCTAGTTTTCTTTAATAGTTTGGACTTAAAATTAATTGCTGCCGTTACTTTGTTGATTGCATACACTGACTTAGCCACACTTTATGATTCCACCGGGCTTGAACATAAAGGTTTGTTGGATACTGATTGCATGCTCATATTTGTTGTAGTGTCCTGCATCAAGTCTCCTTTGTCCAATAATTTTGTTTTTCACAGCAGGTTATAAGTGAAAATTAATGTAGTTACACACTAAATTTGCTCACATTATGATAAGAGGAGCATGGATGGTGAGAAATATCGCACACATAGTGTTAATTATATCTTAGAGAAGTAGAGACCAACGTGTGCTGACACCTTCAAGTCACATAAAGCAATGAACTAGCAGTTGATGAGATGATGCATGCCAAAATCTACGAGTCAAAATTTATTTTCTTACCATTAACTGAATGACTACTTTGCACAAACCAGACCACAATGTATATTATAACTAATTATATGCTTTGTACCCACAAAAGAGACACTAATAGCCTAATGAAAAGTTTCTAACTCTTCCAATCCTACGTTTATCCAAGTTTTTTCTTGCATTTCAGATGAATATAAGGAAATTTCTAATTCTAAATCAGGAAAAGACCATAGGCTTCCATGCACACCGAAAATGTCATAGTAGGCTCAAGTTAAGATAGAGAAATAAATCAGCAACCTCCAGATACTTCATCTTCTTCAGATTTATCTTTAGTTTTATCCCCCCCATCTTTGGCTTCATCACAAAGTGGTCGCTCCACATGTTCTTTCTCCTTGTCTTTTTCCTTTTCCACCCTCTCTCTTTCCTTCTCAGCTTCTTTCTCCCGTTCCTGCCTTTCCCTCTCCCTCTCACGTGCACGTACCCGTTCCAGTTCATGTTCACATTCCTTATGTTTCTCTTTGCTTTTCATCTTCTCCTTTCGGATAATTTCCTTCTTGCCTTGTATAATTTTTTGCAATTCACATACATCTTTCGTGATAAGATCCAAAGGTTGTAGAATGGAAAAATCATCATCAACATCTGACTCATTCTGCTAAACATGTGCAAGTATCAAATAACATAAAACTGAAATACTATCTAGGCTTTGCAAAAACAAGAAAGAGGAACTAAATCCAACAGCGTAAAAAGTAAAAACCGTACACTTATGTTAGCTTCTAGTTCTAGATACTGAAGCCCTTTCTGCACAAAAGTAACAAGAGCACCCGGAGGAACTAAATTGCCATCAATGGTACTTTTATT
Source organism: Houttuynia cordata (assembly GCA_039654745.1). Lineage (NCBI taxonomy): Eukaryota > Viridiplantae > Streptophyta > Magnoliopsida > Piperales > Saururaceae > Houttuynia > Houttuynia cordata. The sequence goes on from CM077512.1 coordinate 4,798,060, forward strand.
AATCCCTGCCTCATACCCTAATGTGAAAGCTGAATGCGTGAAACCTGCAATGTAGAACACATAGAGGATTAAAACCAAGGCGACCCACATGAGAAAAAAAAATTGAAGTGACAGACCAATTTACGCAGTTCACTTCAAGCCAAAAAAAAACACTGCCATCTAGTAGGAGAGACATTTTGCCAGACTATTCATAATTTGTCTGCTAAAACAGAAAACTACAACTTTCCCTACGGCAACATGTTGTTTAATCTAATTTCAGAATACATTACCCCCACCGTCCCATATTAATAGCTCCATTTGGCTCAATTTAAGTGAAAAGGCATTACAGGCCACTCAAAGATGTACCATTCAATAAGAATCGCTGTTTTTTAAAATAGCAAATCTATTAATTTGAGACAGAGGAACTATTCTACAACGCTTCAGAAAACGAACTGCTCTAATGAACCTACAACATGCAGCCCAAACAAACTCTACCCCCCTCAATCACGAAAAAGCTCCAACTTTCCCTCTTAACGTCAATTTAAACACAGAAATAAGAACAATTTCCCCAGATCACGAAACAAAAGCTTCAATTTTTTTATCTTTTTACGGGTTTGTACACAGTTTAGAATGAAGTTGCAGCCTTTCCTAGCATCACAAAAACCCACAAACCTGACAAAGCAAAAAACGAAATTTGGAGGTGAAAAAGAGAAGGGCACCTGATTCATGGAGATAGCGGAAGACGAGGAAGTTCAACTCGGCGGAAGTGAGCGAAGCCATGGGGCTCTCGAGTCTCACCGGAAACTGCCCTCTCAAAAGAAATTACGTAAAAGTAGAATGCTTTCAACGTCTCCATAAATTAAAGGGTGGAAGGCAGTTAAACCCCCAACCAATACGAAAACAAGGCATCTAAGGGGCCGTTTGGGGCGTGATTATAAGCAAATATCTACATTGGATTTTCCACATCCACGTAGCATCCATATTTTTTCCATATCCAGCTGAAAAAAACATGGATGCTACAGTATAGCAAAACATCCACCGTGGATGTTTTACTTTTAATCACGCCCCAAAAGCCCCTAAATACTAGCACTATTATTAGGAATACGGAGTCTTACTTAAATTTGGTTAATATACTGAATTTTAGAATTTTGCACTCACTCTTATCTAAACGAGCCGAGCTGAGCCAAGTTTGGATCAATTTTGGCTCGAGGTCGGCTCGGCTCGTTAATATTGTATAGCTTGGTTTGGACCACTCAATTAACGCGCTTTGAGCCAAGTCGCATGTTAACTTTTTTCCTTCTTAAATTTTTATTTAAATCTAATAAAAAATTCTTATTTTGTACTAAATTAAAAATATTAAATAACACGTAAGAGTAAGGGTGTCAATGGGCCGAGCGGCTCGTGAGTTGATTTGACCCGGGTTGGATTGGCTCAACTCGAGCTTGGCTTAAACTTTACTCGAGCACAATAGTACTCAACTCGGCTGAGCTCGTTTAGACTCGGCTCAAATAAAGCTTGCCGTTCGGTTCAAACTTGGCTTGTTATCATATACATGTGTATGTAGATATATATAAATATATAATAAATATATTTGTCAAAAAGATTCAAAGCCTTGGTCGAGCCTGAGCTGAGCTTCTTCGGCACTCGTCCCTGGTATTAGCATGCATCGTAGCATAGAAATTTGACAATTGCAATGCGGGCTTGACAGATTTGGGATGCATTTTTTCAGGAAATGGGAGCCGTCGATCATACAGCGTACATGCATGTCCTTTGCACTCATACATCTTTATGATATCATCATTATCAGAAAAAAAAAGAAGATAAAAACAAATCAAAAATAAAAGAGATATACATAATTGAAGTTTATCCCTACTAAAGGGTCTTTTGGATCATAAAAAATACCAGACATCCACTCATGAGGATTTTTGGAATTATCCACTAACCAGCTCAAATGAGGTGTTTCAGCTGGTTAGTGGATAATCCTAAAAATCCACCTGGTTGGTGAGGTGTTTCAGCTAGTTAATGGATGTTTGATATTTTTCATGACCCAAACAGCTAATAAAATAGTTTAATGCTGTTAACCGATTTCTTTCTCAAAGGCATCAGTTGACCTTTCTCTTTACGTAGAAAGGTGTCGGTTGAGTCCGTTTAAAAAAACAAGCCATCCTAGCGCCTGCGTGGCCATTAATACCCCGATTGGGAAATATTTGAACAGTTTTCCCATCGCTAATTTTTTGTTCGAGTATTATTTAATAAATTCCTCGAAATTAATATCCAATAAGAAGGAAGTGGGTGAAAGGAACTCTGTTGCTTAAGGCAATACTTCTCAACGTTTCGGAAACGATCCGATAACAGGTTAGAAGCGGGCGAAGCAACGCATCCGAAGCCACACCCCCGCATATCTAGGCCGGCCTCAAGTTGACCTGGCGGAGCCCAAGTTCCTATCTGCCGCCCACCATGGCGCCGTCGCCGCCGCCGCCACCGGCATCCGCCGCTTCGGAGCGGAGGGAGCTGGCCAGACTCTGCGCCGCCGGGAACTGGTCCAAGGCCATCCGCATTCTCGACTCCCTCCTCTCCCGCTCCTTCACCGTCGAGGACATCTGGTAAGTTCCGCCCTTCCCTCCCTTCTCTTCTCTCATGGAAAGCTAGGGTTCGTAATCGGCGAGATGTTGATTCTGTGTGTGCAGCAATCGGGCGTACTGCTACAGCCAGCTGGAGCTGAACAAGCATGTTGTCAAGGACTGCGACAGGGCGTTGCAGATGGACTCTGATCTTCTCCAGGCCTACATCCTGAAAGGTTTTGAATTTGGACTTCGTTTTCATGTTGCAATTGCGATTAACTGGTAGCTTATTTACTTGGATTGATATGAGAACAGTAGGCGTTTTAGGTGGCTAGGGGATGTATTCGCGCGATTGTGGTGCTTAGGAAACGCCTATTGTACTCAGTACTGTGTCGTTTTTGTACTGTAATCGCAATTAACTGGTAGATTATTTACTTGGATTGATTTGAGAACAATAGGGCCCTTTAGGTGCTTAGGAGATGTATTCGCGCGATTGTGGTGGTCTGGTTGTTGGGGATTTAGTACTCCCTCCGTCTGAAAATATAGGTACTGTGTGGAAAATTGGATTTTCTAAGCCACATTGATCCCACAACTGGTAGTAGTCATCTGTGGCTGAGGAATGAGATTAACTGTACCTATTTTTGGCGGACGCAGAAAAAGGGAACTGTATCTATTTTTTTTTGGATGGAGGGAGTAAAGTTTGTGATGAAATTTATGTTTTTAATGTATTATAACTGGGAGTAGTTAGAGGAGGCTTTGCTTGTGTTTTTCACTCTGGTCAAAATTGTGTCATCCTTTAAGCTGTGAGTATAACTGGAGCTGCAGTGTATAAGTTGTTTGGAGGTTTGGTGAGATTTATAGGTACTTAATGGAGGATTTTTGTTTATCCTCTGATGAGCCTTTTCAGTCTAATGTGAATCATAAGCTGCACGAAATGTAAGAGGAGTACAGCTTACGTGTGCTTTTAGTATAAAAATGTTTTTTTTTTGTCGGTAGTAGTATAAAAATGAATGGTACTGGAGAAAGCGATATCAGTACTAGAGAATCTAAACAACTAAGTTTTTCATTTCTGGAGAATCAGCATTTTGGCAGCACCACAAAAGAGGTAACTTGGAATAGCTTCAAAATAGTGAAGGCAATTTTGGGGGTGCAATATAAATCTGCAACCTTTAATAGTTGGCACATATAATTATGCTTGATGAATTTAGTGGTTTGTGACTTAGCTTTTGAACCTGGTATTAAGCTTAACAGAAAAGTTGGTATCGTGTGAAAATTAAATCCATTTCTGTTTTTTGGGACTTGGTAACTCAAATGAAGTGAAATTTTAGTGATCTATTACTAAGAGGATAGCTCATTTAACAGCTGCAAAGTTGCTGTCACCGAATCAATGATCTTATCATCCATGTTCAGTGACTATTTGACCTAATTTTTTAAAATTTTCTGTTTATTTCATATTGCTTACAAGTGCCTGTGGTAAAACCTTGAATTTTCAGATATGACTGACAAGTACTAAATGAACTTCAGTTGCATATTTAGTGTATCGATATAGTTTTGGTCAATCATATCTTCCTTCTCTTCAGGTCGTGCGCTGTCCTCTTTGGGAAAAAAGGAAGATGCTATGCGTGTGTGGGAGAAGGGTTATGAAATTGCACTTCATCGGTCAGCAGATTTGAAGCACCTACTGGACCTAGAGGAGCTGTTAGCTAGTGCCAAACAGAGAACTATTAGTGATTCTTGTGCAAGCATTTCTGAGGACTCAACCAGTACTATTACTTCTGCTTCTGATATGGTTCCAGAGGGTCGGTGTAAATCATCAGATACAAGTGAAAATCATACTGAATTGACAGAATGTGAAAGTTATGCTGAATCGACACTTAGTGAAAAGCATACCGAGAGAGAAACTCATCCTGAATCAACAGTTAGCAAAAATCATACCGAGTTGACAGAAAGTGAAACTCATGCTGGATTAACAGTTAGTCAAAATAGTGCTAATTTGACAGATACGTCTTATATGTCCCAAAAACCAAACGGGTTGAAGATTAACCAACTTTATAATGTTTCTTCAAAGAGCAAGTCAATTAGTTTGGATATGCGCTTATCAAGAGGAATTGCAAAGGTATATATTAATTCTGGTTGGCACCTTCAGCATGCAGCTTCCTTTATTTTTTAGTTTATTCGTAATCATTATCTCTCATATGATATAAGATGGTGTGAACATATAGAATCGAATAATTTTTTCCTATTGGTAATTATCTTCTATAATGATATGCTGATTTGCCAAACTTGTGAAATTTTTCTGAGATTAAGTAGTTTTGTTGTCTTCTCTTATTGAATGTTTATGGTGGACATAGTCATTTGTAATGGCAAGATATTTATTTGTAGGTAAATGAAGGGAGATATGATCAAGCTGTCAAGATCTTTGACCAGGTTGGCCTTTTATTCTAGCCACTTTGTTGTAGACAGTTCATAGTAACAATATGTTTTGACGTGATCTTAGCTCATACAGTCCCATTTATAGTGTTGTTGTTTGAGTTACGGCAGTTGTTTTAAAATGAAATACTCCTCCACATATTATGGCTTACTTTGGATTACTGGAAAACAGGTCTTAAGAGATAACTCAACATCCCCTGAGGCTTTGATTGGAAGGGGGACAGCCTATGCTTTCCAAAGGGAACTAGAATCTGCTATTGCTGACTTCTCAAAGGTATGCTGGCATGTTGTAAAACACGAATTTGAAGATATTATTCTGTACAGAAATTCTTATGGCACTTATATTCTTTAGGCTATACAATCAAATGCATCAGCTGGAGAGGCATGGAAACGGAGAGGGCAAGCTCGTGCTGCCATGGGAGAATTTGTAGAGGCAAGAATTGTGAACACTTGAATTTCAGTTAAACATCGTCCTTATTATAAGCACAACAAGGAGCACTTGTCTGATTCAGATTGGTGTTATATTAAATTTTAAGTTTGACACTATGCACTCTATGCCACCAAAAATATTTTGTCTTCAAATAAGACAATTATATGATGGGTGAGCTCTTTATTTGCTTTTGACTGAAAGGATTAAGTTAATTCGAACTTCTAGTTGTATAGTTTGAAGTTCATGTTCAAACATGGTTATACAAGGTCTAGGTTGTTTGAGGATCTGGATTATCTAAATAAGGAAAACGAAAGAGTCTCTTACGTTCGCTCTATGTGCATATAATCTGACTAGATTCTACATCTGCACTTCCATCCTCAACCTGCGGCAAGCATTTCTAAGGTTTATGCAACTTATTTTTACTTTTAGGTTGCGTAGGTGGCCATTGTTGAATTCAAAGTGATAATATTTTCTTGTATTAATGTACCTATGCAAACATTTGTGACTTCGTCGGGCAAAAGATTTAGAGAAATGCAAAGTCTCTCACAGTTGAACTCCTTAATAGCAACTATATAGATGCTTTGTATGGATGTTTTGTGTTTTATGATGTTTCCCTTTTCTTTAATTGGTGTTCCCCATTTACTAATGTGATTTATTTACTTATCTCAGGCTATAGGAGACTTGACGAAGGCACTAGAATTTGAGCCCAAATCGTCTGACATTTTACATGAAAGAGGTAGGTTGATGGCAACTTGCGTCCAATATGATTATCCTTTGAAATCGCTGAAATTTTACTATATCTGTCAGAATATATACCCCAAACCCGCAAAAAATTATGGAACTATAAAGTCTACTTGCTTGCTTCCCCACATGATCCCCATTTTTGGATCTACTCATTCTTCTCTTTCTCGTTCTTTAGCCTTTACTTTATGGTTCGCTAATGCTTCCAGGAGCAATGATGGGCATTTAGCAAGCATCATCATCATCATCATCTTCTTCAACACCATCATACCCCTTGTCCCATCTATATGAGATCAGCGACATGAATTTCTGAACCATATTGTGTCAGAATTAAAACGATGGTACAAGATCCATGTAAAGAAACACAGTGGCAAACTTTTACACCGGAAGCCCTTCCTGACACAACCTTCTATATAGGGGACAAGGAGATGAAAGTTTAACGTTATTATCTTCATTATGTCCCTTTCCAATTATGTGGATTGACTTCATGAGATGATGGTTGCACATGAAACATTGATATAGTCATCCTCCATCACAAAGCTCGACATCTAGCAATATCTTTGTAATTATAAAGAACGAACTACCATCTCTTAAACATGTAGAAATCAGAATTGAAGGGATATTAAGAGAAATAAATGATGATTGCAAAATCTGGTCGATATATTAGCATGGTTTAAGAGAAAATAGCAGTACCCACTAGGCATTGTGGTAGAAGACTGAGAAATTAAGAATGGGCAGTAGCCAGTAAGTGTCTTCATCATGTTTCTTTGTCCACCGAGAGGTTTTCTAATACATTAATTATTTTGAATCTGATTTAATTGGCACATTTAGGAATTGATCACATAGGAAGGTCAAATTGCTGGGTGGAGCTTTGCTCTGTCAAAAAAAGTAGAATGCCTGTGAGTATAATTTGAACAACAATGTATTTAAGAATGCGCTCATTGTTAAGTTAATGAGTTACCTAGACATGACCACTTTTAATAACTGGGTTCAGTTTTGGTGCAAATAGGGATGCAGATAATGATGTTAGCCATAGGATGAAAGCTGAGTGGCCGAGACGGGAAGCATTTTGTGGCTTATGCATCTGTAATAACTTGATTGGAAGTTCTGGCAGATACCAACAAGAATTACAATCTTGTATATGACATAGTGCTTAGTTACTAAGAAGGGCCATATACATGTGCTGACCAAGGCAGAGATGAGAACGCTAAGATGGATGAGAATATGTTAAGGATCATAAAAAAAATAAGCATATTAGTATAGTCCAAGATTAGCTTGACAAGGATAAAGTTAGAGAAAGCCATGTCAAGCAAGCTTTATTATGTTTGTGAAGGCATGAGACATAAATTCTGTCTCCAACATTTGATTTCGTCGTGGTGGCAGAATTACTAATCCCCTACCACTGAGCCCAGTTATAATGTAAAATTGCACGCAAAAAATTTATGGTTGGACTACTTGCAGGAATTGTTAACTTTAAGTTCAAGGATTATAGTGCGGCTGTAGAAGATCTGGCCTTATGCGTGAGGTTAGATAAGGATAACAAGTCTGCATATACATACCTTGTAAGTACTTTCCATTATTATAACTGTGAGAATTCAAGTTGATTCTCGGTTGTACGGTTTTTTATTTAGCTATTTGCGAAAAGAACACTAATTACATTATATTAGGGACTGGCTTTAGCTGCAATTGGTGAGTGGAAAAGAGCTGAAGAAGCTCATATGACGTCATTAGAACTTGATCCAAATTTTCTAGAGGGATGGACCCATCTAACTCAGGTAACTGTTACTTGGGAACCTACATTTGTTTTTTTTTTGGATAAGAACCCATGTTTAGTTGGCTTTTCATCGATTTTCACGCATACAAAGCTGCATTTTTTTGTAGCAGGTCACTGTTATTTATTTTCATAAGATCATTAATGCATTGATTTGTTACAAAATGTCAGTTTTACCAAGAATTGGCAAACTCAGAGAAGGCATTTAGTTGCCTTCAAAAAATTCTAGCTATTGACAGAAGGTATAGTTGTGTGTTTAGTTTGTTGATACTCGTTTTTTTCCCCTGTATGTATGATATTTTCTTCATTTATCGAGGCTTATCATCCAGGTATTCCAAGGCATACCACTTGTCGGGGCTACTTCATCATGGGATGGGAGCACATAGGTATTGACCTCCTTTCTTGATTCTGATTCCACAAACTTCGAGTCTGATATTGTCATATCCCACGCCATTGTTTAGGTGCTTACTTTACTCTTCTGCTGTAAAATGCTTGTTTTAAAGAAGTTGCATATTCTAATATGATATCTCTACCTTATGAGAGTTTTGCCAATGTATTTCCACTATTTTGATAACTTATCTGTAACATATATGACAACATGTTATATAGTTTGACTCTAGTACTCCTCCATTCGGAACCAAATATTACTACTAATTCCCCACGGAGGGTATGTTGTTGTTCTGACAAACTATATTCCGAGCAAGCAAAGTGCTGCAAGGGCATTTAGAAGATGAATGTAGTAATAATTGATACTCATATATTAAAAATATGTAGTGAGCTTAACTAGTTAAGCATACAACATGATGCAGATGCCAGTCGACTATGTCTTGGATGCTATGGCATATGTGGTCATTGGCTGCACCTCCTAATGCACTTCTATTCTTTAGTAATTTTGTATGTCATATGATGCAGTCTTATGCCTCCCTTTGCTCCTTCCTGATGTAGGCAATACTACAACATTGTCGAAATAAATGACTATTTTTTTGGGGGATAATAAATTATGTTATCCCTAAATTCGTATAAAAGCATTTCACCTCACTTTGTTCTGATCCCAATATGCATCTATACTACAGTAAACATCAGCTCAACTTGAGACAGGTATAAATTTGGCTGTATTTGTATAATTGGATTGAACCTACCACAAAGGCATACATCAAAGGTCCCTTTGAGATGCACCACATAAATGCATGATAAAACTAGGTTAATGAACGTTCTTATAAACATATACCTTTCCATGAACCCCATCTCTGAACTGTTACAACCACTTATTGTTCCTTCCTAAGTCAGTATATTCCATCCCTAATTTCTTCCTGCTGCATATGCTTAAATGGTTAAGCATACAAATGTAAGACATGATGCAGTTACCAGTCTTGGATGCTATGACATATGTGGTCATCCGCTTCACCTCCTAATGCACATCTGTTCTTCAGTATTTTTGTAACTGTCATATGCAGTCTTATGCCTCCCTCCTCTTCTTCCTCATATAGGCAACTGGTTAAGGCTTCATACTGTTGAAATGAGGAAGTCACATAGATATACCAAAATTTTGTCATGGATATATCTTTTCCTTGTAAAAAGTCCTTGTGTTTTAAGACTAGCATGTGCCAGTGTAATGAATTCTCAAATCCTAACATGTGATTCTGATTATATCATCTGAGGGGTGGTAATGATGGCTTTTCCTCTTAGGTAATGCAGCCCAAGTAATATTTGTTGTTCAATTTTTAGTACTGTGTTCCTGAATGTGGTACAAAAAATGTGTTCGTAAAAGTATTTCTTACTCTTCAATATATTATGTGCTTATTATTAGTGTGTGATCAATCAATAATTTTGTTATATCAGGATAAATCATCTTTATGAAGTAAATTTAAAGTGTCTGTTGTGTCTGCTTTTCAAAGAACGTGAATTATATAAGCATCTTAGCTTTTTTCAATGGATGCATATTGAAAAGGATAATAATGCCAAAGAGCATAATCTGTTGCAATTGATGTTGGTTACAGGACTGCCATCAAAGACTTGACTGTTGGATTGAGTATCGAGAGCTCCAACATTGAGTGCTTATACTTACGCGCTTCTAGCTACCATGCCATTGGTGAATATGGTGATGCGGTACTGAATAGTTTTTCCTTTCTAATTTTATATGGACTTTATACTGTCAATGTGGTAGTGACAAGATTGATCTAATCACCTGTTTGCTCAATGATGACTCAACCATCTTTTTTTTTATCAAAATTTATATTAGTGGTTTTCTGCAAAAAAAATTATATTAGTAGTACTACGGAGTGCGATGCCTTCATCCACCATATCCAAGTCCTGCTCCTTTCTATACTCAGCAAACCATAGTCTCATTCATGTACTTTCAGCACCTTTCAGTGAGACGTCAAGAGAAGCACACTTGGGTGAACCTGGATTGAGAACTTCATATATTCTGTACTCTCCTTAGCAAACAGATAGGCCGACCTCCTTGTTTTAGTTTAGCGCCTCATAGTTATATCACGTAATTTTGCGTTTATAAAGGAGGGGAACTTGTTTTTTATAAAGGCAGAGCCAAGGATGCTCTGTAAACTTTGTTAGGACCGCTAACCTTTCTGCCAGTTTGCTCATAAGCATTATTTGATTTCATAAGGTACCCGAAAAAAAAAACTCAACTTTATAATAAACAAACAGTGGTATGTAATCATGGTGAGAACGTAGTCACAATCTATATATCGTATATTAGATTAATTTCCTGACACGATGACAAAAAATAAATTTGAAAAGGAAAGTCTAAAATGCATTTAAATAACTGAAAAAAGGTGTGTCATGGTTCACAATATTTCAGATATATCTTCACAATATCTCAGATATATCTGTATTTGTCACTTGACCTATACAAGATGTAGGGAAAAAATATATCTTCTCCAGTACTCAATATATCTGCAATATCTCAGATATATATAAAATATTAGCAAAATGTCTGATATATTTGTCGATATCTCCCAACCCCCTCCGTCCAGCACTCTTCCAAGCACCAGGCGACAAGGCTTAGACACTCTGACCCTTTCCGACATCTTTGTCGGCGTTGACAACCATTACACAATCATGTTCTTCTATATTCTTGTTTTGACTTTATAAGGTGTGTGCTATCATGTTCCCCACTTAATCATTAAAACTACCTTCAAATTTGTTCTTCTTTGTCATCATTGTTCATGTTTTTCACTTGATAAACGTAATTTATGTTAGTATAAGTGTGTCCACATGGTCTTATGATTGTTGGAGAATAGTATTAGGGCTTTCGGATTTTAATATATGCTTAAACTAACAAGATACATGTTAAAACATTTTGGGTCACCGATAAAATTTTTCCTAATATTTCAGATATATCTAGGATATACGATATATCCTATCTTTAGGTCACCAATATAGCTCCGATACAAGATATTGCAAACCATGGTGTGTGTGAGAATAACGTTGCTTTCTATGTTCCAAGCGCAATATTCTTTAAGTTAAGTTTTTTTGGGTAATTTCTTTAATTAAAGTTAAATGTAACTTTTTTTAATCTGTGAACTGCCTACTGTCAAAATTGAAATTGGTTGTTAGGTGTTTGTCAGTGTACATCGTTCTTTTTCAGAAGAAATATTGTCTACATTGTTAACCTTTCCTACAACTAAATGATGTAAAGAAAATGGTAGACATAAGTGAGGATGTGAGAATTTGGTTTACAAGTGTTGAGAGGGCTAAAATTATATTTCTATATTCATGGGGCCTTTTTTCTTTATGATGTAAGAAGTTCTCGCAGATTAGACTGTTTCATGAATGCATAAGCAGTCAGCTCTGGTAGCTATCTTGTAAGCTCTGATCACTTTTTTTGTGTAACACCTAAATTTTTTTCCATTCTGATTCTAAAATCTCTCTGTCCATGTGGCCATGCCAGAGATTTCTCAGCTATTCAAATAAGGCTGAAATTCAAGTGGCTAGAATGAAGGCGTTCACATATCAGAACGGACCCAAATTTGTGGACACCTTTTGCTAATAATATCATTCCTTTTGCATATTGTGGAATTATGGTCCTGTTGCTACTTGTCTTGGTGGCAGTTTATAAACATTTAGCTTATCCCCTGATAAATGCAATTACCATTTTGCTGATCTTCCATCTGTATAAAAAAAGGATGAGGAGTTCACCACCCCACAGTTTAGCCAGTCCACACCCCCTATACATATCAACCGTCTGAAAATACATGGACGATGGAAATCCACCGACTATGTAAAGGGGGGGACTGGCTGAACCATGGGGTGGTGAACTCCTCATCTTACAAAAAGGAGGCTCCTTCCTTCCTCTCCCTTCTTCCTCTTTTGCTTGGTTGCAAGCAGTCCTTCATGGAAGGTAGCACTTAGTAGTAGTCCCCTTCTTGATCTCCTCTTAGGCTATTTTTCCCTCTTTTTCTTAACTTAAAAAAGCAAACAAAAGGACACAGACTCCTTATTTTGATTCAAGAATTCCATAATTGTTTCTCTAATAATGACGACAGTCTTATAATTGAAGTTTGAAATCAAATAGTCAGTTGCATTAATAAATGAAATGTTATGTTATTACTGAAAACAGTTTTTAAATATCAAAATTTGGTGGTCATATTAGGTGTAAACAGAATTTGACATGTTTCTAATTTTGAGTTAACATGGTCCTACTGGGACTAAAAAGATTGTAACTGATGGTTAGATTTGTCATGTTTGTGATTAGCCTCTTTACAGCTGTAGTACCTAATATTATTTTACTATAATAGGTGCCACATTCAATTATCATTCTTTCTGTATTTGTCTTGACCTTTGACTTTTGTATGTTTCTCCTTTATTTACTTTTAAACATGAGATAGTATATATATCACAGAGCTAACTGAGAGAAAGATCTGATCTTTCAAGTTGTGGTTAGCATGTGATACCATTTCTTTGAATTTTATGGTACATTTCTGTAATTCATGTTTGGTTTTTTATGGAGAGTGAAATGTAATTTGTGATCCACAGTTAAAGGCATGGCATAAACTTTTTAGATCCACAGTTAGAGTAGCTATGTCTTCTATATGTTGAAGTAGTTATGTAGTTTACTATTCTGTTATTCTCTTGTGGTACAGGTCAAAGACTATGATGCTGTCTTGGATGTGGAGTTGGACTCTATGGATAAGTTTGTGCTTCAGTGCTTAGCTTTTTATCAGGTAGTTGGATTGTGACAAGTCTTTCATTATTAGCATAACTTCTTCATTCAGCTCCATATCAACTGGATTTTCTTTCCCCGTCAATCTTTGTCCCTTTAGTGACACTGTTCTATAGCAATTGCCTCTAACTGATAATCGAGGTGGTTCCTAATGTCCTATCTATACACCTTTTCCAAATAAGAAGTGTCTTGGATGCCTTTATCTTCAGAAATTTAATTGATGTTATCTTCAGCTGATCTATAATTTTGTTTCCTTTTAAGTTATTGGTCGGAAAGATAAACTAATAATTTTCACTTGATTTGCTCTGTTGCTGCAGAAAGAAATTGCCCTATACACAGCTTCAAAAATAAATGGTGAATTTTGCTGGTTTGATATGGATGGCGATATCGATCCCTTATTCAAAGTAATTTCTCTGCTTATTATGCAAGTAGGTTTCTTGTGTTTGAGTTACTTTATACACGGGACAAGCAGGCGGATAAAAAATGGCAGAGTGGGCCCACTTATTTCCGATTTGAATGTTGCAGCAGGGAATATCTACTTTTTGGTTTTCTGATTAGCCATCACAGTAGAGCCCCCTCACCCTATTCCACTTTTCTGTCCGCCCTGTATGGTCGCTGCCAACATTTTCTCTTGATTATTGTGCGAGTAGTTTTCTTGTGTTTGCTCTGAGTGTTTACAAAGAAATTGTCTCAATTTTTACTTAAACACTACAGATCTTGCTATTTTTACTTACATACGATCTTTTAATTGGTTGTATTAAGAAAGCAGTTTCTTACCACTTAATGCTATGACTGATGAACGAAATGAATGCGTAAAAGGCCATGATAAATAAATCACCTGCTTGACGTTAATTTTGGCAGAATCTCGAATATATCTCTTGTATTGCTAATATATTATTTTGTAATAGTAACATTGAGTGCACTAGATTTCTAGGGGCTTAATCCCACCTAATAACTTCTTGTCACAATGCCTTGAGTTATCCTCGAAGGAAGCAAGTCATTTTTGCTAACTGTAACTTCAGTCTGGGGCATACCCCTCTGTCCTATTAATTATCTTATTTGCAAGAAGTGTAAATATTATAGAAGGTGAGAACCACCTTAGATCACAAAAAGACAGAAATATACCAAGAAGTTGCTCATGCACGTCCATGTGAGCTCGAGGAGCCATGAGCCGTCAGATTAGATCCAACGGCTCGCACTCCGTGTGAGCCGTGGTTTGTTAATTTCTTGGTGGTCCTTCTAAATTGGTGTAGTTTTGTTTTAACATTTTTTATTATGTATTTTCATGACCAAGCCTTTGGTTCTAAAACTTCTTGATACGTGGGACCGATACCACTGTAATTAATAGCTGGTACCAATGTCATAGCCACCATAGATCCTTTTCTGGATGCTTTTATGCCAATAACGTAATTTAGAGTCTACGTGATACAGGAGTGAGAAAGCTTAATGCACTTGTACATGCCGGGATACAGTGCTCTAAGAGGCCGGTTGCCCTGCCCCTTCTAGTCGGGTTTTAAGGACTCGGGCACTTCTTGTTACTCCCTCCGTCCAGAATTATTATTACCATAAGGATTTTCAGAATGAACAAAAATTAGTTCATTTTGGAACACCTTATGGCAATAATAATTCTGGATGGAGTATTTAAAAAAAATGGAAGGCTTGATGCATGTATTATTGGAAACTATGCTATTTACTCAACTTACTCACTCTGTCTCCAGGAGTATTGGTGTAAAAGACTGCACCCAAAAAATGTTTGTGAAAAGGTTTTTAGACAGCCTCCCCTACGAGAATCTGTAAGAAAAGGTCGAATTAAGAAGGAGGATTTAACTTTTACAAAACAGAAGATTAGTCTTCTACAAGCTGCAGATGTCATTGGGAAGAAGATTCAATATGATTGTCCGGGCTTCTTACCCAATAGGCGCCAGGTATTGTACTCTTCACTCTACATACAGGATTCGTTTCTCGTTTCAACTTTACATTTATCTGTTCCTTTTGTTTGTTTTTTGGTAAGTTGGGGATGCCATTATCCACTTAAGCAACAGATAGATACTGAAATTGAAGGCCTTTACTCTTGAGCTTCTGTAATTCCCTATTCTGTGAACAATTTTTCACAGATCCATGACTCATGTATCTGTAACTCAGTCTGACAGAGACATCCTATATGGAAAACTTTTTGCAGCATCGCATGGCTGGATTAGCTGTGATCGAGATTGCCCAAAAGGTCTCAAAGGCTTGGCGTGCTCTGCAATTGGATTGGAAAAATTCCATTAAAAATGGAAAAAAGTCTCGAAAAAAGGAGAAATTAAGTTTACCAGTCCAGAACAGGGGTGGTGGTGGTTGTAGTACTAGCACCTCAACAGAACTGTCAACTTCTTCTAGTTTTGCTGAAGATAAATTGGCTTCAAAACGTTTTATGCTGACTTGGCAAGAGGTTTACAATTTGGCTGTGAAATGGAGGCAAATCTCAGAACCTTGTGATCCGGTTGTCTGGATCAACAAATTAAGGTGATTCTACTTCTGACACTGGTAATTGCACATCACTGGGTTTTCGTTTGCTCTTTTTGTATTTTGGTGCAATAAATGCAAGCTGTAGCCCAATGGTTTACTTCTTGCTCAGACACGTAGGTGAATCACTTTATTGGCTTTCATTAGAAACTATGTTTGTTTTTGGTAATTACATCAGAAACTATGTTGCTACCAAAACTTTGCATCCATGATAATTTCTTATAACATTTTTTTCTGTTGTAAAATAGGAATAATACAAATACGTACACATCTCAGATACTAAAGTCTAAATGCCTATTAGTCTTGGAGAATCTAAATATTAGATAAACGTCGCGGGATGATTTAGTTTGAATTGAGTGTAATGTCTCGTATACATTCTTGATAGTTTGTGTAGTTTCAGCCTATAGACCTTTCACGGTAAGAAGTTTCACTAGGTTTACAAAATTCCATGTTCCAACTTATTGTTCATTAACCTTTTTTTTTTGCTAAACACTTATTGTTCATAAACACTCTACATTTTTTATCCATCGACTTATTGGCTCTCTTACAAGTTAGGATAAATGTAACCAAATCTTGCAGTGAAGAGTTCAATTCTGGCTTTGGATCACACACGCCTATGCTTCTAGGACAAAACAAGGTAGTGCGCTACTTTCCAAATTATTACAGGTAAATGTCTTTAAGAGCATAATTATGCATTTCGTTTTTTTAATAGATGACTATATCATTGCCGAATTATCTGTATAGTATTTATTGTACATCTACTCTATATTTTTTTTAATTTTGTTTTCTTACCGGAAGGGAGTGGTTTGGGTGGGAAATGAACTGCGCACTTTATACCTGGAGTATCCCGCTATAATATTTGATATAATACTGCAGGGCTTTAGATGTTGCGAAGGTTGTAATTGACGAGAAAAAGTGCGTATACAACAGCAAGGATGCTATTATTGATCTATCTAAAAGTGAGAGTTTAAAAGATGTGAGTCATTAATTAGATTTTTCTTTAGTTGTTTCATTTTATGTCTATAATATGCCCAAACTTCCAGAAATGGCTAACCTTAAATTTATTCAAGCCACAGATAAGAGATGCAGAATCCTGTTCTGATCTTTATAGTGTAGTTGGCAAGGACTTCTGGCAGTCCACTTCTTGCTGCAGTACAGCATGCGAGGGGTAAAAATATTTTGTAATATTTTAACTGCTCACTATCAAGTGTCAAAAAAAAAAAAAATTTGTACACGGTTTTTTTTTTGAACATATGGGTTTCATGCTGCAGGAAACGTTTGGAGGGGACAAGAATTACCGTCCAGAAAATGTACATTATCTGTCAATCAAACCTTCTTTTTTCCAGGAGGATTAGCTTGAGTTATCTAATACCGTTGAAGATGTATGCAGGGGAGAGAAGGGGTTTGACTTTGCAATTCGAACACCTTGTACACCTTCTAGATGGGATGAGTATGATACAGAAATGGCAATGGCCTGGGAGGTATTTTGCTCTACAATATGAAAATGTTCAGATTAACTGGATTGTTGTGGGACCACAGCCCTTTACTGATGATGTCTCTTCAATTCCTACAGGCTCTATCTACTAGCTATTGTGGAGAGGTTTATGGGTCTGCTGATGTGAAAATGCTTGAACATGTGCAGGATGCAATTCTACGAATGACATATTACTGGTAAGTAATGCTCCTATAGTTATAAATAATTCTGCTTTTCCTAACGGCTTGAACTTTTAGGAAATAGTGGTTAATTAATTGTTATAAACCAATGTGTGCCATCAATATGGGCCCACTTAAGAACTGGCGTCTTCGTTAACATTCAGTTAATAAGTTTTGCAGTTTAACAGGAATTTAATTGAAGCTATATTTTATCAATGGTAGGTTCCTAGTTAGGAGCTTAATTCCGTTTAGAGAAGGCTTGACGCTTTTATATTGGATTGGTCACTCTAATGTAGACTGGAGAATTGAGTCGATGAAGTAATGTTAGTTTAGTTAACTTAGCTTTCTTCTCCCAGGCAATCCTGTTGCCCTTTCTTCTCTCCTCAACCCTCTTTCGTCCAACTTCTCATGCTTTTCTATAGTTCCCTGGGAACTACATCACTAACACAACCAACTGAGTATTGGTAGATCATGAAGGATTTAGATAATAAAAAGGTGACCAGTAACTACAAGTTTCTTGAGGCCAATTGAATAGTTGAAACAATTGAATAGTTGAATAGTTGAAACAATTGTAAAATTTTTGAAAGATTTTCATTATTATGTCAATTATATGACGTTTACAACTAACCAACTTCCTCACTGTGGTCAACCTCCAAGTACTCTGCTGAGCATATGCCTGGCAAATTAATTATTGTTACATGTTACAAATAATAAAAGTAATATTCTCATGAACAGCTTCCTCTCTGTATCTAGTATCTTCAAATATTAAGCAGATAGCGTGGCTTTCATATGAACATAGTGTGTTAAGTAATTTTTCAATTGCTATCTATGTGGTTTAGTTAGTCGGTTAAGTAACCTTTAATTGTTATCTATGTGGTTTAGAAGCCATTCCCTGGGGGACAGAGCCAAACTTGCTGTTGCAACTGCACTGAGAATAGCATATTACACAATTAGTATGGCTATACATAATATTTGGGGAGAGGAAGGGAGGATGTTTGTCTACTTAACTGGTGGAGTGGGAATTTAAATTAAAAAAAATTGATGGAGTGGTGATCAAATAGCTATGACAACAGTTATCGGAATATTACAAATGTGCAAACCTTACAAAGTTCAACCGGGATGGAAGGATGAATTGCAAGATGACCACTTAAGCGCTTCTAAAATGCAGGCCCACTCTATGTGTAGGCCTCACTTTTTTCTTCCCATTTTGTGGTCAATAAAAGAGTTGTCACCCAAATGATCCTCGTATAATAGGTCCTCATCTGTTGCTCCTTTTTAAACTTTCATGGAAGCAGTTCTGCAAATTTTGCTACAGCATTAGACCAGCAGAACTAATTTTCGGGAATGTGAAATTATTGCGCAAAACTAAATTCAGTAAATTCATTAATGTGCTCACTATTTTTATCTGGTGATAGATTTGTTTACTTTGTCATTGAATTCTCTTCATTACAGAAGAACGTAAATGTACAAGTAAAAGAATAATCTTTCAGTGACAACCATAAAATGAGTTACAGGAGTAGCATTAAAGTTTGGGAATTCTGAATGTGGGAATTCCGAACATGCAAAAAAATCACATCTGATCCATTCTATTGCAACAATTTGCAGGTACAATTTTATGCCATTATCGCGAGGATCTGCAGTCGTTGGATATGTAGTCTTACTTGGGATATTTCTTGCTGCCAACATGGACGTTACAGCAAGGATACCACCAGGTGTGCAGGTAGACTGGGAAGCTATCTTGTCTCCTGATCCTAAAACCTTCATTGATTCAGTTAAGCCCTGGCTATACCCCTCTATAAAATTTGATTCATCCTGGAAAAGTTATCCAGATGTAGCTTCCACATTCAATACAACAGGATCTGTCGTTGCTGCTTTGAGTACTTACAATGACTAAATAGTACTCATAGTACTTGTTTTTCCCTCTGATAGATGGTTTGTAATTTCTTGTTATTATGTTGTGCATTTTCACAAACAATAAAATCAGCTCTGTACACAAAAAATTTAAGCAGGCAGCTTCCTGAATGGAGCTCAACTGCCCAAGTGAAAGCTTCCATGCATGAATTCCTATGAATTCATAGGAGCTTCAGAAGCTCCTAATATACCATTAATAAGTCATTGGCTATAGTCTCACGAAATGCACATATCTTATTTCACCTGTATTCTTGTGCGTGCCGTACCCATTTTAAGGATATTTGGAACTGCTATGATGAATCGTGCCCTAGTATGTATGCTCACTAAAATGAGTTTTTTCCATATTACCTGGTGCTATTTTTCATTTTTCCATATTACCTTTTTTTTTGTGAAATCCCATATGGCCTAGAATTGGCACTTAGAGTACTGGAAATGCCCTTATTTTAGCCGGGTCGTGCCTTTGCTATCCGAAGGGTCGTGTTGTAGATGACACGAAAACTTCGGTTCGGTTTTAGGAAGCAAAGGCGGCGATTCCACTAGCGATTTTGAGCGCCCCTCGCGGCAATTTCGAGCGACGATCGTATTCACGTCCCCTCGTTGCGCCTATATGCAACCGGCGGAATGATTGATTCAAAGCTAGTGTTTTCGGCGCAAAGGTGACAATTTCTAAGCGGCGACTTGTGGCAATTTCGAGCGACAATCTTAATCACGTTCCTCCGTGGCTCCTTGCAACCGGCGGAGTGACCGATTGCAAGCGATTACACGTATTTAGGGTATTTTTTTGGCTAGGATTTGTGGTGATGAACAGTGGGAAAGACTTTCTCGTTGCACGATGCCTGATCGAAAGTGAAATACACCCCGGTAAGTTACAATCTATATTGATTTTTGTTTGAGAAGTTTCAACTTTTCGATTTGTTAATTTGAATTAGGGTGTGTACACGAAAACACAACCTAATATGAAGTCGTGTTTTCGAAGATACGACTTTTTTGTTTTCGTGTTTTTCTGACACAACTTCTCTTTACCACTATACTTATCTCCTTGTAGATAGATACTCGTTACAACACAATTTGTACAGTTAGCTTGTGCGAATTTTAAATCTTACCTTACAGCTTCAAGTAAATAATCTTCGTCAGTTCCTCCTTCAACTGCTGATGCAGGTGTTTTATTGCCCGGGCTAGATGGCCTATCCTATGGTGTCTTACTGGCCAGTCTCCCTTCTGCCACCGGTATCATCTCGTCATCCTTATTTGCACTGGAATTTATTTCCTTATTGCCAGTGGAAGTCTCCATATTTTTACCAGTAGAAGTTCACTCCACGTACAGGTCGAGTAGTCTATTTGTGCATTGCTTGTTCTTGTAAACGAGAAATATTGTCTCAAAGTCTTTATCGTCTTTAAAGACGTATGAGGATCCATAATCAATAAGATATGACAAACACAATGTAACTTCAACGGTAATCTTTCTTCCACTTGCTGTAACAGTTCTAGGTATTTCACTTGTGTACATAGAAGTATGAGCTTCCGTTTCCCGCCCACGTACCCATCAGAATTTCTAAACACTCCATCGTAGTGTAAGCACACAAGTATCTTCTCCACAAGTACCTAACATTATAATACCGAAATAAGTAAAAAATCGTAAAGTTTTCAACCATATATGAGTGAAAATCATCGTCTATGAGTTGTGTCTTCGAAGACACAATTATTGCATTACAGTCGTGTGCTCAACTTTCTTCTCTGGAACCAATTTTCATTATTAAAATCGTAGTATTTCAACTTGACGTACCATTTTTGATGTACGATGCCTCTGTTGCAGTTGTTTTTGCGTACAGATCGCTTTGCCAGTTTTTCCCGCTTGCTTTTAATACTTTTGGGCGCGGAGATGACCTTTTCCGGTTTGGACGGCGCCGACAACGGCGATGATATAGGGGGAGATGCTGGACAGAACTTCTCCAGAACGCCTTCTTCTCCGACTGAACACTCCCGCAAATCCCTAAAATACAGATTTTGGTGCTGCAGCCATGCTTATACATGCTTATGGGGGCATTTTCGATAGTTTTTAGGTCATATGGAAGAAATAAAGATATTTCAGGTAATATGAGAAAAAAAAAAGGTGGCACCAGGTAATATGGAAAACGCTCCACTAAAATGGTACTGCCCTAGTATGTTTGTGCACTAAAATTTGATTGATTAAACAAGCTTTATTTCATATTCTTAGAGCACAAACCTGTGTTAATTTCAACCAAATTATCTTTGGTGCTATTGTGTTAAACGTTATTAATCCATACCGCATCTGTGATAGCGATGACGGAATCCTATGAACTTTACAATTTAAACTCGCTAGAGAAAAATCTCCCTGTTCTTCAAATGCGATCCACCTTGTAAAGGAGTCCTGAAAGTCTCTGAAACTGGGCAATGTGGATTGTGGTGTGGGGGGTGTGCATTAGAGATGGTGAGCTGTTGTTGCTTGCTCCCACAATAGGGAGGTCTCTATCTCGGGCGTGGAGGATGTAGAGCCTCTGGTGGCTTCTAGAGGAATCCAACTGGCCATTGATATCAGCGCTTAGAGTGTTATTTTGTAGGGTGACAATTCAAATGTCATAGAGGCACTCAATAACATGATGCAATTCCCATTTTGGAGTGGCACGGTAGTGCAGGATGTCTCGGCGAATTTGGCGCAATTCAATGAGGTATCTTTCTCGCACATCAGGAGATCCGGTAAGGGGGTGGCTCATGTTTTGGCAGCTTTGGACTAGAGTATTAACTAGGTCTGGACTGAGTTAGTTCCGGCCTCCATTGATTTTGCAATCCTGAACGACAAGCCTCGTTAGGCTTCAGTTCCTTCGAAATCGAAAAAAAGTCCCTTCCTTACTCGGTGTCTTGAATTGACAAAGTCGTGTAAATTTGCCAAAATTCTCCGCAAAACATCCATATGGATGATGGGCGAAATTATGGCTGAATTTTCGGCTTAAGCTGCTTTGGTAGGTTTTTGGATCGGGGCTTCAATTGATTAATTTTTTAGACTGCAATTGCCGATTGAAGCTCCTGGCTCATGCCCCCTAGCCCCTCTAGGCTTTGGCTCTCTTGTTGGAGCTTTTCCATATTACATGGCCAATGAGCCCGGAATGCAATATCACTTGATTTTTCCGGGCTCATCTCATATAACCTGATTTTGGCACTTGATTTGCCCATTTGCCCTCCTCAACCCTAACCCTAAAACACATCCTTAACTTTCTAGTTTTAAGTTTTACATTTCACCGAATCACATCTCTTTTATTTCTAATATGTTGTCGCCCATTTTTTTGTTCTTTATTTTTAATCCTCTTTCTCATCATCATGATATCCTAATGACCTTGATATCCTATCGAAAAAAATACCACAAAAATCTACAATAAATAGTATGTAGTGGCTCAACATCTTAATAATATCATCATTATAAGGAAGAACACTAAAAATAAGAAAGAATAAAAAAAGGTGAAAACAGATCAAGAAATGAGAGAGATATGCATAGTTGAAGTTTGTCTCATAGCGGAATGTAATCGATTATAAGTTAAATAGTATGTAGTGGCTCAACATCTTTATGATATTATCATTATAAGAAAGAGCACTAAAAATAAGGAAGAAAGAAAAAAAAAGGCAAAAATCGATAAAAAAATGAGAGATATATATTTTTGAAATTTGTCTCATAGCGATGTGTAATCAATTACACGATAGTCCGGCTATCGTGTAATCGATTACACGATAGCTGAGCTATTATATAATCCAACACACAAAAACTTAGTGTTATGGTGTAATTGATTACATAATAGCACTGTCTACACGATAGCGTTTTTGTGGGACAAACTTCAATGGTACATATCTCTCTCATTTCTGATCCGTTTTTGCTTATTTTTTCATTTTTCTTTATTTTTAGTGCTCGTTCATATAATAATGATATCATAAAGATGTTGAACCACTGCATGCTATTTATAATAGTTTTTGTGGTATTCTTTTCGATAGGATATCAAGGTCGTTAGGATATCATGATGATCAGAAAGAGCACTAAAAATAAATAAGAATGAAAAAATATGAACGAAAATGGATCAGAATTGAGAGAGATACATATATTTGAAATTTATCCCACTTTACTGTTCATTCCACTTACACGCGATAGCACACTTACACGATAGCAATGTGCTATCGTGTAATCGATTATATGAAGATTACATGATAGCCAGGCTATTGTGTAATCCAACACACGATAACCTAGGCTATCGTGTAATTGATTACACGATAGCACTGTTTATTGTATTCGATTACACAATAGTGTTTTTGTGGGTCAAACTTCAATGGTATATATCTCTCTCATTTCTGATCCGTTTTCACCCATTTTTTTATTTTTCTTTATTTTTAGTGCTCTTTCCTATAATGATGATTTCATAAAGATGTTAAGCCACCACATGCTATTTATCGTAGTTTTTATGGTATTTTTTGATAGGATATTAAAGTCATTAGGATATCATGATGATCAGAAAGATCACTAAAAATAAAGAAGAATGAAAAAATATGGGTGAAAATGGATCAGAATTGAGAGAGATATGTATAACACCACGATAGGAGTGTGTTATCTATTGTGTAATCGATTACATGATACCATTTTTTGGACAAACTTCAACTGTGCATGTCTCTCTCATTTTTGATATATTTTCACTTTTTTTTATTTTTTTTTCTTATTTTTAGTGCTCTTTCTTATAACGATGATATTATTAAGATGTTGAGCCACCACATGCTATTTATCGTAATTTTTATGATATTTTTTTATAGGATATCAATGTCATTATGATATTATGATGATCAGAAAGACGATTAAAAATAAGAAAGAATAAAAAAAATAGGCAAAAACGGACTAGAAATGAAGGAAATATGATTCGATGAAGTGTAAAACTTAAAACCATATAATATGGAAAGTTACGAAATGTGTTTTAGGGTTAGGGTTGAGGAGGGCAAAATGGGTAAATCAAGTGCCGAAACTAGGTTATATGAGATGAACCCGAAAAAATCAGGTAATATGGTATTCCGGGCTCATTGGTTAGGTAATTTGGAAAACCCCCCCTTCCGTCACTCGATGTTATGGAGGAGTCGAGCGCCAAGGCTTAATGGGTCTTCCCCAAAATTTCAAAGGATTCTATTTTAATCAGAAAAGCAAGTGCTTTTGGCCGTGTTGGAGTTGTAGAAAGGCTGGAGAAAGTGTTTGTATTAATGAAAGATTGAGGCAATTGTCAAAATGGGCATGGAAGAAGGTGGCAGAGTGAACCAAGGGGGTGTTGGTGTGATGGCCAGGGCACTGTCCTTGAAGTAGAGGTCCTAAGTTTGAACAGCCACTCCCTTGGCCGCCACATGGATCATATCCCCAACTTAACCGGTGTGTATGTTGTGTGGGCTATGTGCACACCTTGAGGGGATTGGCAGCAGTGCTCTAAGAGGCTGGTTGCCCTGCCCCTTCTACTTGGGTCCTAAGGACTCTGACACCCCTCGTTATATAAAAAAGGGGGGGGGGGGGTTTATTAGAAGACCTGTGTTCCAATTGGCCCCACTTTATTAAAAACATGAATTTTAGGTTATTTTAATAATAAATTCGGAAGGAGGGAGTTTGTACACAGACAGAAATAATCCGGAGACAAAAGATACTTTTTGTGTTACTACAACCGCCCCATGGGCAGTGACCCACATACACCACTCACTCCCTAACTAGGTCCACAGGGCCGGTACCGCTTTCCAAAGATGCTCGGGTTGAGACTTGAGCCCAGGAACTCCTCCATGCAAATGGAGGCTGACTACCACTTGCTATACTAGTTCGGGCCGGAGACAAAAGATACTTGGACAGAAAGGATCATGTAATTTTTTTACAAAATAAAACTTTATATATACTTTTTTTTTGCTAACTTTTTTTATA
Source organism: Houttuynia cordata (assembly GCA_039654745.1). Lineage (NCBI taxonomy): Eukaryota > Viridiplantae > Streptophyta > Magnoliopsida > Piperales > Saururaceae > Houttuynia > Houttuynia cordata. The sequence continues at coordinate 4,823,152 of CM077512.1, forward strand.
TAATCCTTGCGCTTCATGTTTTCTTTTCTTGATAACTAGGGAGGTTAGAATCCTTCGGACTCGACTAGAAGGGGTTGGGCAATCAGCCTCTTAGAGCACCATACCCCACCCACCACCAATCCCCATGGGTAAATATGAGTAAATAACCCCGCTTTGTGAAATGTGTTTTGGCCATCACACCAACACCCCGATGTTTCCTATGTTCATGCTTGTTATGCTTCCATGTGTTTGATGGCATAACAAGCCCGAGCAATAAGACACCCGCATCATCAGTTGAAAGAGGAAGAGATGAAGATTATTCATTTGAAGCTGCGAGATAAGACTTCTAAGGTGCGGATACAAGCAAGTCGTGTACTATTATAATCAAATATAATAGTACAAGACTAGAAATTTGGTCATGTCTTATGCAACATGATTATATATATAGTCGTGTAATTTAGTACACGACTATATATGAAGTCGTGTTGCATAAGACACGACTTGACTACTTCCAATCGTGTTCTCAAGTCCATTCATACAAATTTTATCACGCAGATTGGGAGATAAGGAAGAAGATGAAGACCAAGATGAAGATGCAGGTGAGGAAGAATTCTTCGATGAAGAAGAATTACCGTGGTCTACAGATGAGTGGGATGAGCCTCTTCCATAACCAAATTTTCGCCAGGCAGATTTGACGGGAAGAGACTACTTTGTGCCCGATATCGAACTCCAACATGCAGCAATAACATCGACTTCTAGAGTTCCCACGACATGTGACACATATAAAGGGAAATCTGTCATGTTGGAGCCGTAAGATTAAGGGGACGATGGTGATGGTGGTTGGGATTGGGGTACTTATTCACCACAGGCCAGTCCTGCAAAAAATTATGAGGAGACGAAGTTGACTGGTATTTTGAAAGCAGACGACTATGAGGCACAACTTGCCTTAGGGGCTAGATTTGAAAGCGTGAAGTAGCTCAAGATAGTTCTTACTGATTTCGCAATCAAGAGGAAATTCATGTTCAAAGCGGTGGACGAGAACAAGGACACATTTGCTGTAAAGTGCAAGATTAGAAGCTGCACGTGGTACATACGGGCTTCGAATCTACTTGACGGAGTAACCGTGACAAGGAGGGAAGGAAGGCATATATGCGCCACTTTGATAAGTTCTAAAGATCATCCATTGGCCTCACACCTATGGATTGCACGGAAGTGTCATGGCCTCCACAAGGACTCAAACTCCATAAAAATGGCTAATATGCAACAGTACATTGAGAAATATTGAGGGCATAAAAGTCAACTATAAAAGGGCATGGAGGACGAAAGAGGAATTGATTCGATTGATTGATGACAACCCGAAAAACGCATATCGGATTTTGCCACATTACGAAAAGGAATTAGAGCGGTCCAATCCAGATACACACGTGGTGATAGAAAGATCTTTTGATGTACCTGAAATTGAAATTGAGGTAGCCGAATACGACTTCAGATGTGTCTTTTGGATGTTCGACCTGGTCACAAGAGCATTCCAAAGATCAATGAGGCCACTGCTCACTATTGATGGAACATTCCTAAAAGGAAAGTACCCTGGAGTTTTATTGGTTGCAATAGCACTCGACGGGAACCAACAATTAATGTGCCCTGCATATGCAGTTGTCGAAAAAGAGACTATAAATACTTGGTACGCATGCAAAGATGACTGTATGAGTAATCGTGTCTTCGAGCACACGACTACTCATATAGTCGTGTTGTTTCATATACGACTGTCTACAACCTATCTCTTCTTTCTTTAATATGCTTTCACATTGATTTCTGACTTGCAGGAAGTGATTCCTCGGCCTACTGAAAGCCACCCTGTTTACGGACCCCCCGGCCTCTCTGGATACAATTGTCTCGGATAGACATAAGGGACTTCTGAGAGCGGTTGCAGATGTCTTTCCCAAGGCTCACCATGGGTTTTGCCTAAGGCATATGACCACTAATATGCTTCATCATTGAAATGATAAGTATCTGAAAGACCTGCTATTCCGAGCTGCAAAATGCTTCAGGAGACCAGAATTCGATGAAATCATGCAGAAGATGAAGGAACACAATGTGGAGGCCTAGAAATATGTTTAGAAGATAAATAAAAGAAATTGGGCTAACATGGAATATTCGGCTAAAAGATATAGCACTATCACTTCAAGCAGATCCTAAAATGTCAATAATATGCTTTGGAAGGCTAGGTTTTGGATAATAACTTGTTTGATCGAGCAAACCCGTGCGACCACAACCTCCCATTTCGAGAGATGCCACATGGACGCAGAAGGGCTAACGACACCGTTAACAAAGTATGCACGTAATCATATCAATGAAATGAGGAATAAGAGTGGTGGAACAGTCAGAATGCAACCACTATCATTACTGCAGTTTGAAGTGACATCTTTATACCATGTGGTAAGAATTCATTCCGCAATTGTCTCGGATAAAACCGTCCTCCTAGAAAAGTTGTGTCAGCTCTCGACGACACGACTATTCAAATAATCGACTATTGCACAACACGATTAATCATACAGTCGTCTTGCCAAAGACATGATTACTGATATAGTCCTTGTGTGCTGTTGTGATTTTTTTCCTCAGGATGTTGACCTGACGAAGAGAACCTGCACATGTGGCTTCTTCCGGCCATGGGACTTTCGTGCAAGCACGCCATTGCATGTATCAATGAGAGGAGTTTCAAACCGGTCGAATATTGTGAGAAGTGGTAATATGCAAGTTTGTACCACACCACGTATGAAGAAATTCCCCACTTTAGACAGGAGTCAATGGGGGGATTACGGGGTTTTATTAAAATGCGAACCGCCCAGGCATGAAGCTCTGAAGAAGGGGAGGAGACAGACAAAGAGAAGAGAGTCACAACCCGACCCGCCAGAAAGGTAGAGGTTAAAATGTGGTAATTGTCGACAAGTTGGTCACAACCATCAAATGTGTACTAACCCAACTCTTGCGAAAGAACCAAGGAAGCGAATTTATTGAAAGACTACTGTATGTACATCAAAGAATATTTGTACAATGTGGGTAGAATTGAATACGTGTAGAAGAAGAAGAATATATGTACAAAGAATATATGTGAGAAAAGAAATTTAGTCTTCATCCGACATCCTCAGAAAACCCGCAACTGTGACTTCCTGATTTTTTTCTCTAATTGAATCGTCGTCAAACTCGCTGTCAATAACCCCGCGAATCATAGTTACAGCAATGGGCGCCACAAACGTGTAATTTTGGACTGATCAAACTCGGGTGGGTTGACATTGGACGCCAACTGCGCCACATACATCATGATGAAGATGCCACAGTCTTTTGAGTTCTCTTGCCAAGGTGCTTTGGCGATCTGAGTCATCTTCCAGTCGAGCAAACTCATCCACCCCAGCTTGTGTGCCATCACAATGTTCATGAACTGCGTGAATTTGTCAGCTGCTTTCCTGTGATGTGTGTACAACTGGGATCTGCCAGACAGCGGGTTGTAGAAGTGCTATACACAGTGCGGGAAGTGTACAAAGGCGAGGCAAAAATGGGAGCCGGTGCGGATTGGGAAAAAGGCATAGAACATGTTCCTGTTCAAGCCGTCGAGCATCCTCCCGAGTTTTTTTATCAATTTCGAATTATTGCCTCTTTTGTGTTCCTGCAAAACTGCAAGAGAGTCAGAAAATGATGCTGGGAACGTCAACTTATCGCTACTGATGCAGAGAACACTTGTGTTGTCAAATATCTCTTTGAATGCGTGGTATCCAAAAAACACCACGAATACTTCATCTGGTCTCTCTCATTGCGCTGCCTCAAGAGACTTAAAAACTCATCTATAACCTATAGAAAACAGCAACAATAGTTAGAACAGTCGAAGTAAGGCAAAATACCACTTTTAATTAGGTTGTCTACAAAAATACCCGAGTTAATGAAAAGTCGAGTATTTTATATACAACTTTAATGATAATCGTGTCTTTGACGACTATGCGTAAAGTCGTGTATTCGAATACACAACTCTACGTAAAGTTGTGTATGTGTATTCGAAAAAAGAAAAGTGGAAAACATATGAGGAAAACGAAAACATAATATATGCTTATATTGGTATTTATTTATGTGGTTTGTAAGATGGATACGTAGTCGTTATCACATAGCGTTGGGATTGGATAAGCCTTCCTCGAATTAGCGATCCATCCATCTACTGCCACTCTATCCCGCTCTAACAATACCCCCATGTCGAAGCATAACTCCAAACCGGCATAGTTTTTTTGGATGCAGAGAAGAAGTTGTCGATGTAATCATCCCCATGGCCCAAGAGGCATCTCTTATTACTTCGTCTCCCTCAGGAATACTCCCTTCCTATACTTCGAGATTATGGAACACTCTCTTCCAGTAGTCGGTCAAACGGTGCTTCTTCTGTGCACCCTTCTTGACCTCTGTAATCAGGGCCCCACTTCCTGGCTACCTTTTCACCCTTGGACTGGTAGGGCCCACGACAGCATGGAAGATTGTCGTGTGCTCAAAAAACCAAATTTGCATAGTAAACAGATAAAAACATTAGTAAAAGGTGCGGATATAGGCAAGTCGTGTACTATTATAGTCGACTATAATAGTACACGACTAGAAATTTGGTTGTCTTATGCAACACGACTATATGCTTAGTCGTGTTACATAATACACGACTATAAATGAAGTCGTGTTGCATAAGACACGACACTTAGCGTCTATGTGTCGTGCCTTTCGTAGACTCTAAAAACATAGAAATGCTACATACCTGAAGGACATATGAGGCACCATTTAGGTATCCATCGCCCCGTGACCCTCTTTGAGATCTCGCACCCACTAGTCTGCTAGTGTGGGTTATACCAGAAACCAACATGTTATGCATAGCCCAATCTCAATTGTATGACCTCAATCTTAGGAGGTCTTCAATGTAACGATACAAACAGGGATGCAGCGCACTAGTGTTGTGTGGAAACAACACCGTGCATAAGAGGAGTGAAATGATCATCCTCGCCATGTCCTCCTCTGCCATCTTCATTTCGCCATCGCTAAGTTTGTCAATAATTTCTTCAATGTGTGGAATATCCGGTCTCGTGATGGCGAAGTATTTTATGAAAAAATAACCTTTCGGTTGATGTAAGTCGACGTGGCAAGGAAGGGACGACCTCAACTGTTTCACCCATTTGCGGGCAATCTGGTGATAAGAGCAACTTTTTGCTCTGTGAAATGTAGCATCCTGCCCTTGATATTGAAAACCTTCGCTGACTCATCCCAATACTTAACTAAATGGTCGAAGAGGTTCCGAGAAACAACTACGTCATCACCTTAAAAAATGACAGCGAAACCAGCTTCTCTGATCAGTTGGCCACATCTTGGTGACGCTGTAGGAGGGCCACACACTTTTTCATCGCGCCCGATTGACAAAACGTCCTAAACGTTGGTCGCGCATAGTATGTTCTCTTTATTGATGGGTCCATCTGTCACGCCCCAAAATTCCTGACCTCGATCGGAGTGCGGAAGCCTTTAAGTAAACCAATTAAAAGCCGAGATAGGAACCTTGGGACGCGACCGAATACTCGATCACTCGGGTCAATTACATCGTTACAAAAGAACATGTAATCGACATCACCAAGAACTTATAACGAAACTTAGAAATTGAGAACTAAGAAATTCTTCATCAAATTTTAAATAATATTGTCAATGTAGCAAATGATTCCTACTAAAATTAATACAACAGATTAAATAGAAACTGTCAAATAAAGCAAGCATCAAATCCAGGCACACCCTGGCCAACACTAAAGAAGTTCTAACAAAATGCAATAGAATAAATAAAGCAATTCTTCAAGACACCTCCTATGCATCTGCTACGCCTTTCTGAACTGCAAAGCCCTGACTTACTGATCTTTGAAGCCTGCATCAGAGGATGTGTGAGTATTTCGTAGAAATACCCAGTAGGATTTAAAAACCCGTCACGAAGATAAAATAGGTTATGAAGAATAGATCACTCAGATAAACAGGAATAAACACTCTCTGAAAGAACATTCATAGGTTTATAATATATGAATAGCAAGGTCAACCAATAACCATTCCAGTAGAAAAGTATAGGAAAGAATAATCTCAATATGACTCCAAACAAATATCGGTGTAAGGAGAGAATGGTCAAAATACGCAAGGCTTCAGGCATCTATAGTGCAAGGAGTTAGAATTTTTACTCGATGAACTTACCAATAGGCAAGAGGTAAGATATATACCAGAACATCCTAGAGGTTCTCTTTTTAGAACCCGACCACGCGTCTAGGCATGCTGGCCCCATCTGTGCTTACGGGCACAATGAGCAGAGACTGAAGACCTTCTATAATGTCAACCAGTCTAAGACGTACGTATTTGCCTCCTTTCGGGCAATAGGGAAACCATGTTCCATAAATATCGAAGATCGCCACGGATCTAGCAATGGCTCGTGAGCATACTATGATTCCACCTTTTAATATGTGGAGAAATAGGTCAATGTCAAACTGGACAATGATTCAACAAAAGCACAAGTCTTACCTTTATGAAAATAGGGTAACTTTTACCGCAATGACTCACTCATGGAGTATGAAACAGATAATCAAGGTTTCTCAACAATATATAGCTCTCTCTCAATATATAGCTCTCTCTCAGGAAGTAACAAGAAGATTCACATATCTCACATAATGAAGAGAATAATGAAGACTCACAATCTGAGGAGTAATAAATTTCACTCTTAGATTACACGTCATGCATCATGTCTTACCTTTGATAGGGATATCTCTAAGGGGCTGTTTGGGAGGCCATTTGAAGAGAGTAGGAAAGGAAAAAAATTTTATTTTCATTTGATGATGTAAGCATGGGTTTTGGGGATTCAAAAGGAAGACATAAATGATAGAAGGGTATTTATGGTCATTTGTCACAAGATTCCCATTTAAAAATCCATTTGACAAGTGAATGTCCTCACGAGGACATTCACCTAGAGAATGAAAATGACCATTATGATCATTCACCTATTAAATGTAAATGAAAATGAAAATGGCCTCCCAAACACTTTTTAGTGGGAAATGATGGGAAATGGTGGGAAATGAAGTGGGAAATGGCCTCCCAAACAGCCCCTAAGTATGGAATTGTATTACTTTTAATCTCAAAATACATTTCTAGGAAAATTTGATCTCCAATTGGATACTCAAACCGACACCACGATGAACCATAGAAACAAGACCAAATTGAGTATTGTGCACGCTGACTCGTCCCAAAGTCTTAATCTTTTAAACTTCTTCACTTATTACAGTGACTCATAAGTAGTTTGATCATACTGTATTAATATTATTTTAATCAGATTACATCATATTATGAGTAATAATACTTCTTAGTGCTTTAAAACCCTAATTTCAGTAAACTATTTTATACTGTACAACCCACTTACGACTGACCCCACCGTCAACACAGAAGGACTCTGACTCTGAAATTTTAACAGCAGATAGCCCTATGAGTCTAGTTTATAACCCCACTGACAGCATATTTTTATGATTTTTATACATTTAATTATGATTTTTATACTGAGCACTGTGGTGTAAAAACAGTTCTGGCCGAGAGCACATTACTTACTCATAATAGGTAATCACGTACTAATACCCATTAACCATGATAGTATAACATTAATACCCTTAATTACTCCCCTCCTAGAGTAATTCTAGACTCTGATATGTTCTGGAACTTAATGATTTCAATGATTCTAATTGATGATAATACCTTAACTAGATTCAAGGCATCAATCTTGATCTAATTAAGCTTTTAACATTATTAGTACATCCCTTAACCATATTGGATTATTAAATCATGATATAACAGAATAAAGAAGATAACTTTCATGACCATCCACGTTCAAGAGACATGACCTAAAGATAATCCCATCAAAAGTAGTCATATATGCATCAACATGAAGCATTAAACATGGTATGTCATTATGAGCACTCTTATTTGTCAAACAACAAGAAATCTCTCATGAATCAAACATTGGGCACTCTTATCTATGAGATAATATGAATAGGATCATCAATTACTCACAATATGAAAGAACCAAAGAAGTGTAAACCGAATTGGTTAGGAAAAACCATCCTACCACTTAGATGTATGCGAAATATACCTCCACGCGTAGCTCGTCACTTCTCCTTCGCAACGACGCCTCCACACCTTCGATCGCACAAGAAAGAGGTTGAGGGAAGAGATAGAAGGTTATTGGAATTGGTGGCAAGGAAAGAGAGAAGAGCTAGGGTTTAGCACAAGGCGTCCAAAGTTTTTGGCGTGAAGCATATAGGCGACCTCCTCCTTGGCTTTTATAGCCAAAGCTTCCTCCAACTAGGATATCTCCTAATTAGATCCTTCCTAATCCCAAATCCCAAATCCCAACTAACCAATTAGATTCCTTCCCTTAATTATGATTAGGGCGCCCAGCAAATTTAACTCCATCATTAGATAGGTTGCAATCTTCTTAGTTATGATATTACCTTATCAAGTCTAGTTCCCTATTCAACTAGGAAACTACCAAATAGGAGCCCTCCAATAGGACGCCCTCTCTTTCTTACTTATGTGGCATCTCCTCCTCCTATTGGCCGGTAGAAGATACTCTAATTACTTCCTTTTTAATTCATATTTATCTTCATAATTATCTCCGCTGAAATGATAACTTTCCAATTACCGCAGTACTTACCTTATCCACCGCGATTAGGTCAAACTGTAGATTTACACCAAGATTCGCTCCAATCTTCTAAAGATCTCCTTGAACCATGTCTCCCACGTTCACATGACACCCCTGGGCCAGTGCCACGTGGTTCAGCGCCAAGGTCCTGCGTCTTGGCTTGAGTCCTGTGCACACATGACTATGGTGTCCCGCGATTGCACTACTCATTATACTATCTCGCGTAGACCACAGACCACTTATAAAACCAAAATTAACTTACTAATTATGAAATTCAAATGGGTCTCATCCACTGAACACGTACCCTGGCGGCTAGCCCTACTCCTGGCGTCGGGTGTTCTCAAACCCTGGCGCCAGGCTGGCCTCAGCGCCAGGTTGTGCCCAGCGCCAGGACCAACCCTCGCGTCCTGGTTTTCTACTACTAATAGTCATGCGATTAACAAATCATACCACATCAAAGCACATCGCACAACCAGAAATCAAATCAGGCAACGAACTTTCCTATTTTAGAATAGTTTCCTAAAATAGAAACCTTTAGTTAACGCACCAATTTTTCGGGTGTTACACCATCATAGCCTTCCTCTTCTTGCCCCTCTATTTTCGCTGTCGAGATGCCAACACAAAATCTTGATCCTCTTTCGATGGTATTTCCTCCATAGACTCATCTTTTTTTGTATCCATCTGCAAGGAGATAGGTAGAGTGGTTAGTAGAAAAGTCGTGTCAGTGCAACACGAAAACATAAAAATTGTGTCATCGCGTACACGACTAAATATACAGCCGTGTCTTTCAAAGACACGACTGTATAGTTCATAGTAAAAATAAAAAATTCAAATTTCGGACCTTTTTAAACTAAAATCAATAAGGATTGTTGTAACTTACCGCAGTTTAGTCGTGTGTACGTGTATATTTCCTGACAGGCGCCTTTCACACTCTTGCCACAAACCGAAGCTCAATCGGTCACTTTGCCAGTTGCAGGAAGGCGCAAGGAGCCGCGGGAGAAACTCAGCAAGTTAAAACCCCAAAATCCCCTAAGGTATACGCTTCAAATCGCCGCCTTTGCGCACTCTCTGGTGGTCGTGTCGTCGAAATCTAGCAGAGGGCAACTCCAAATCGAGCTGGTGGACGTAAATAGGATCGTTAAAATCCGCAGGGGTCGTTAGTGGAATCGCCGCTCGAACTCGCCGGTAAAGTCACCGATGGAAATTGCCGAAGATACCCTTGTATTTTTCGTGTTGTATACAACACACCTCTTCGCACAGTATTAGAACGAAAAAAATAGAAGAAAGGTATTTTTGGTACTTCAAATCCAAATTTCAGGCCATATGAGATTTTACGGGAAAAACCAAGTAATATGAGAATATGAATGTTGGCACCAGTTCAGATGGAAAAAATCCTCGAATAAGAGATGTTTGTTTGTGTCCACTTCCACATAAGCCAAAAATATTATCCTTGAGCTCTAATTGCTCCCTCCTTCCAGATTATTCCCTTTTAAAATCCGAACATCCTGGATGGAGCCGATTAACACCTCTGCCAGGCAATGTAACCTGCTTATGGAAAGAATAGTGGTATTACCTGCAATTCGGTGGAGGCCCTTTGCAGAATACCACTAATCACGTATGTTCATAGTGTGAGATCCCTGAATAGTCCGGCGCAGGCAATATATATCAAATATTAATGCATCTGAAGCATAGAGATTTTCATACCCTTAATGCGAGCAATTCTTATGGCTACTATATTCATAAATAAGAACGAAGAGTTTTCTCTTTAAAGTTCAGTCATATTCACTTTGGAACATGCTACCTTTACCCTCAGTACAACGCTTCCATGAATATTAAACTTTTTAATCTGATTTGCTTTCTGAGTTTTTATAATCAGTCATTTGATTGCTGTCCAATGTCCATATCAGTGCCCTGGAATTTCACCTCTGTAGATCGATAATGACAACCAAAGGCAGAACCAAAGCCCCATCCCAAGCCAAATCCAATCCCACAGCCACCACCTTCAGACGGAGGTCCAAGTAAATACGTAGATTGAGTTTTAAAAAAATTATTAGCTAAGTTACCAAAAAACTATGTTAACTAGGATGAAAAGTTAGCAAGTACTGAAGCATACCTGCGCCAAGTCCCAAGGTGTATAAAGGCATGCCTGAAACACGTAACCATCATCATAAGCAAAAGTTTTAAAAAGTACTACCATCTTCCTTTCGCTTTTTTTATGTGAAAGGATTATCCATCTATGACAAGGAAAAAAGAACAAGATAGGACACTGGATAAGCGCTTTTACAGACAAACTGAAACTGGTTATATTATTCCTTAAAGACAAAGTTTGTCAATTGAATAACATTGAGTTCAAGCAGCAAAATTGAGAAAAGCCACATATCATCCTCAGTTAACATATGGCTTCTCCAAGTAAAAGATGAACAGCAAGCTACATAGTTGCAATTTATTACTTGACCATTACCATCAATTCCAAAAGGTACAAGTACAATCCACATACTAGTTATAAACTTTTTACCTAAACAAGTATGCCAATGCTCAAAAGATACTGTTCACTGTTTCCTTTCAGACTTTGTCAATCCACAAACAGAAATGACATGATTCATATAGATGTTCAGCTTTCTACAGATACAGACTATAGAGAAGAATAAAACCTGGGGCCTAGTAGCTTAGCTTCTAACCTCGGATCTTACAACAAAAGAGATTGAATAGCAAGAATAAATATATTTTCTTTATAAAATCCCAAGTTCATCTCAGGAAGTAGAGAACAATTGATGATGGCAGAGAATACACATCATAAAACCTTATGTCCTCTTGAACAGAATGAATAAAAAAAATGTGTTTAGGGACTTTAAATATGAAATTCTTATAGAGGGGATCGAATAAAATCACAGACCTCCAAAACCCCACCCAACTCCAAAGCCACAACCGATGCCAAAACCTGCAACCAAGTAAGATAGAAAATTTATTATTTAACATCAAGGATTTTTTTATTAAACAAGTCCTATCAAAGTAAACTATAAGAATGAGAGAAATAAATGTTTAACTATAACAAGAACATAATGACGAAAGGACATACCCAAACCCACACCAGAACCGTTGAAGGTTGTAAGCACCATCACTAGCAGGAAATGAAGTATGATCGTTATTAGAAAGAAAAAAAAACAGTCAGTTGCATAGAATCAGAGAAAAGGCTTTAATTTTTCATTTACACAAGCAGTGAAGCAATACTCCCTCCATCAAGAATTATTATTGTAAGATAATCAAGTTTCCCAAAAGCTCGAGCTAGTAGGAAAGGGTCATTTTTAATATTTAACTCAACTCATCATTCCCTTGCACGTGCAAGCATCCACTAAAGCTTAGCACATGGACATAATAATAGGAAAGGAGGATAAACCAACAAGACCTTGGGGAAAATATGTCCGAAATATAAATGGGAGAAAACTGCCTCCTGCGCGACTTGAACCAAGACCTAGGTTCTGATACCATGTTAAATAACCATGTTTCCCAAAAGCTTGAGCTGGTAGGAAATGGAAATCTTTATTCATTTATTGTATATTTTATTAATTATTAACATAAGGTTTTTCTTTGTTTTTTTATATTTGCACCTCCGTTAACATACAGTTTTCTAGAATGAACTAAAATTATTTCATTTGGAAAAACCGTTTTTTAATATTAATTCTGGACGGATGGAGTATAGCATACTACGTAAACGTGTTCTAATAAGTAAAAGGCTCTAAGTATTTAATCAAATCTCATCCACAAACCTTCTATGACTAATAATGGCACTAGAATCAGAGAAAAAGAACTTCAATTTTCCATTACATAAACAGTAAACTAATATGGAAGACTATGATAAATGCGTTCCAGTTAAAAGCCTCTATAATGCTCTGACCAAATCTCATCCACAAACCTTCTAGGAGTAATAACTGCACTAGATACTCAATCCACCTTCATACCACAAGAAACCCAATAAACCCATTTGCCTATCCTTCTCAAAAACCAACATGCGTTATCTAGTTCAAAAGAAAGAAAAAAAACATCTGGGCAGTTCTCACTTCTAATTACACGAAATTTGTCTGGGTTTAAAACGAATTACCGTTCTTTAACACATCTAAACTGCCTACTAAAAATGCAACAGCTAAGTAACAATATATAACACAAAAATGGTCATAATTACAATCCAAAAGCTATCCCAAATCTGCTACAAATTGTAAGAAGAGCCTCAAAACAAGTGTACATTGAAAAAAAATATTTTTAACATTACAATGGAAGTGAGATTGTGTCCATTGCCAAAAATTATTACTGACATTGCAACTTGATAAAAAAAGCAGTCAGCCGGATCTAATACAATGGAAGTGAGAGTGTATCATGCAAAGGTGCACAAAAGAAGCATGCTTTTAGATATACACACTTGTATCATACAAAACCCAACATCAAGATCAAAATAACAGTTTCCATGATATATATATACCTTTCTCTTTCTCTATTGAAGAGCTTCAGTAGATGAGAGAGGTGGGGAACAGATGATGGGTTAGGCAGAGAGGACGGTGCAATGGGGTGGAGAGGCGGCGGAGAGAGTGGCAGCGCTGGTCTGGGCGGCGGAGAGAGAGGTGGTGGACTGGTCGGGGAGGAGGCGAGGTGGAGAGGCGGCTGTCAATGGGCTTATATATAAACACTCCGTATACATTCGATGTGGGCTGGGCTTTCAGTGGATAAGCCAATCTAAGCTAAGTTTTTCAATAGAGAAAGTCCTGCCACGGATTATTGGGCCGTTTTGATTATTGGCGCTCTATGTTAGCATGTCTTCATATGTTTCACCAATGAATAATTGTGTGTCAAATGTAGACCACCATTTGGTGGAGTACGAATCTGCTGGTGAAGCTTCATCATCCATCGATTGTCCCAAATCAACGGCGCACAAATTTCCCATGTGCGGCGAGCTCGCTTCCTGGGCGCTTCACGCTTTTTGTGTGCATTGTCGATTTGGGGCGACCCCCCCCCCCCCCCCCCCCCCCGATGAAGCTTCACCAGCGGATTCGAATTCTGTTTCGTGTAGTTCCAGGGTGATAATTTTGTTGGTGTAATAATGATACGCAAGAGTCTTTGATTATTCAATGGAAAGGAAAAAACGACTCTGAATATATGTAACAACAATGAATATTCAGATGCCAAAAAAATGGGCATCCTTAACTTATTCGTGTTGGAATATAAAATATGTTGAGATTTTCAAAATCGGACAGAACAATGTCCGGTTGACCGGTAGTGAAACTAGTTCTGGACAGAACCTTGTCCAGTCGATCGGTCGAAGTGACCGGTTCACGACTAGTGTCTCCATCTGTGACTACAACTTATAGATCTTGGTTCGACCGGTAATGACCGTTTTGTAACCGTTGGACTTGGAAAGTGCGACTTTTCACTATTTTTGGCACCCCTTAAACCCTATTCTATATATAACATCCTTTAGAGGACAAACCAGAGAAATTAAGAAGGTTTTTACTAAGTTATTCTTTGGTTTTCCTTGCTCTAAACTCTTGAAGATCTTTTTTATTATTTTTGGCACATCATTGTTCCTAAAGACTGAAAAGAGATTCATTTTTTATTGTGCAAATCGCATATGAGGAAAGAAAGCTTCATTGTGTATCATGAGGTCAGAATTGCGGAGATCCCAATTGCACACCACATTCAGAAAGTAGTGGCAGCAAATATTGTTTTTAGGACAGTTCATCACGCTTTGAAGAAAGGGTTGTAGTATATTTGCTTGCAACAAATTTAGAATTTTTCCTTTCCATTCTTCACTTATAACAATCTAAAAACAAGTTTTTGTGAAGAGCAATGGAGGATTCGACTACAGCAAAGTCTTTGAAGCACATGACTGAAAACTTCGCCAAACTTGATCAGTTTGATGGAGAAAATTTCCAGAGTTGGCAAAGGAAATTAAAATTCCTACTGACTATCATGAAGATCGTCTATGTTCTCATCGAAGCAAAGCCTGTTGAGTCCGACAATGAAACTCTTGAACAATCCCACCAGCGCAACAAGTGGGAACATGATGATTATCTCTGTAGATGCCATATACTCAATGCTATGAGAGATCCATTATTTGACATTTATTAAAATGTTGAGATGACCAAGAAGCTTTGGGACACACTTGAGACTACGTATCTTTCTGAAGATGCTACAAGTAAGATGTTTCTTGTTGGCCAATTTTTGAATTTCAAAATGAATGATAGCTAGCTTGTTGTAGATCAATTTTTAGATTTTTCAGCGTATTCTTTCCTAATTCAAGCAAAAGGAGATGGAAATAGATGATTCTAGTGTGATTTCGGCCATAATAGAAAATCTTCCGCCGTCTTAGAAGGACTTTAAAAAGATTTTAAAGCACAAGAAAGAAGAATTGACTTTTAATGAGTTAGCCAACATAGAAGAATTGCTTCCATCTCTGTCTTGAGGAAGGAATAAGAGTCCATGAGGACCATGAAGAGTATGAAAATGACTCTAACGTGCTGAATTTAGAGGAAAGAAAAAAGCCAAATACCCTCTGATTTAAGGATAATGACAACAACAATGGTAATCCCGGTCCAAGCAAGAAGAGGGTGCATGCTACTTTTGTAAGAAACTTGTTATCATAAGGTTGAATGTCGTCACTTTCTTAAAAAGAAAGGTGTATCAACCTCTAAAGGGAAAGAGAAAATGGTGGCGGTAATCGCTTAGGTTAACACCCTTGAGGAGGACAATTCTTGGTGGATTAATTCCGGTATAACATGTCATGTGTACAAAGGCAAGAATATGTTTGCTACTTATGAGCCCATGGAAGATGACACTGTTTTTTACATGGGAAATAATTCCATGGCTCCGGTGAAAGGGAAGGGAAGTGTGGATCTTGAATTCACATCCGAGAAGATTGTAACTCTTACTAATCTGTACCATGTTCCAAAAATTCGGAAGAATCTTGTGTTGGGAGAGTTGTTGAATAAGTTTGGTTTTAAACTTGTATTCAAGGGAGATAAGTTTGTATTGTCCAAGGGTGGTGTGTTTGTTGGGTAATGATATTTATATGATGACATGTTTAAGCTTAATGTTGATGAAATAATTTCTGCTTATATTGTGAATTCTTTATCTCTTTGGCATGGTAGACTATGGTATATTAACACTAAAAGAATGCATGATATGGAAAAATTAAATTTAATTCCTAGATGTGATGATAATATACCTGAAAAATGTAAGATTTGTATACAATCTAAAATAACTAGAAAGTCATTCCGTAGAGTTGAAAGGAACTCATCTTTACTTGATCTTATACACAATGATGTGTGTGTGACATGCATGCATTTCCCACTAGGGGTGGTAAAAAATATTTTATCATATTAAAATATGATTGCTCAAGCTTTTGTTATGTATACTTATTGAATGGTAAAGATGATGCTATTGGTAAGTTTAAAATGTACAAAGCGGAAGTAGAGAATTTTTATAATTCCAAAATTAAATGTTCCCAGTCAGATAGAGGAAGTGAATATCACTTTTCATACTATTGTGAAAGTATGAGAAAAATCATAATCATAATCAAGTAGTGCATTTTTTCAATTATTTGAGGTTGGCGACATGGATCTTACGCCTCCATTCAGGCCAACCATAATAAATGAAAAAATTGTACCATATACTCCACAACACAATGGATTGGCGAAAAGAAAGAATATGACATTGACTGAAATGGTTAACTCTATGTTTGAGCAAAGGATTTTGGGGAGAAGCCTTGTTAACGACTTGCCATATATTGAATAGGGTTCCTACAAAAAGCTCGAAGGAAGCCCTGTATGAAATCTGGAAGAAGAGAAAACAATTTTTTGATTGCCCGAACCTAAAAAGAAGAAACTAGATAACTAAGGCATTAGATTGATGAAATTATTGACAAAATTTAAGCTAGATTGGTGGCAAAGAGTTTTACTTAAAAGAAATGTATTGACTACTTCGATACATTTGCCCTTATAGCTAGAATTTCTACAATAAGGGTTTTAATAGCTAGATACAATAAATGGATGTGAAAACAACTTTCCTAAATGGTGATTTGGAAGAGGAAATATATCGGAATGATTTGTAGTTAAAGGACAAAAACCTATGTAAGTGGGTGTGGTACCACTTCCTATGCAACTAAGGGTTAGTCTCTATAGCACTTATGAAATTCAAGATACAGACATAAGGCCAAAATAGTGTCGGCGACAACAATATACAACATAAAGGAATATGAGATTGATGAGTGTGGAGGATCCCAGTCAATCTATAAGGATTGCTAGTTTAAAGACATATCTCTACTATGCTCTCTTGATTGACTTTGGTTTTTCTACACCAAGCAGAGGTTCAAGTGGTAGCATACTTTTATTTGTGCATTAATCTTCGTGTCATGTTTTATTGTGTTTTGAATGTACTTTTCAGGTTTTGTGACTATTGAACTTGGAAAGTGCAACTTTTCACTGTTTTTGACACAACTTAAACCCTCTTCTACATATAGCATTCTTTAGAGGATGAACTAGAGAGATTAAGAAGGTTTTTACCAAGTTCTTATTTAGCTTTCCTTGCACTAAACTCTTGAATATCTTTTTTATTATTTTTGGCACATCATTGTTTCTCAAGGCTTGAAAGAGACTCTTTTTCGATTGCGCAAATCGTAGACAAGGAAAGAAAGTTTCATTGTGTATCTTGAGGATAGATTTGTAGAGATTTCAATTGCACACCACATTCAATAAGTGGTGGGGGCAAGAATTGTTTTTAGAACAATGATTTCATCATGCTTTGAAGAAAGGGTTGTAGTGTATTTTCTTCCGATCAATTCAGAATTCTCCATGTCCATTCCCCACTTATAACAAAATACTTCATCTGTCCTGTTTTATATGCTCCATCTGAAAAAATATTTTTTATTGGATGGTCGAAACCTCAACTTATGGTGGAAAAAGAAGTTAAAAATATATATAAATTGACCATATAGAGCATCTAAAAAAATATTATTCTCTTCTCCGGATGGAACATGTAAAACGGGATGAAGTATATGAATAAGATTTTCATTTCCTAACAGCTCAAGCTTGTACATTTTTTGGAGCATTTCAGTCAAAGTGAAGATAATAAAACCGAAAGACTTCACCAGTAATTCCATGGTCTCTCTGTCTCTCTCTTTCTCTCTGACTGGCCCTTCTACATGAACAATAGTAAAACTTTGGTCAGGTGCTGATCACCGCATTAACCATACACTCCCTCCATCCAATGTTATCTCTATGCATTAGAAAACCAAAATAAACTAAAACTTAGTTTTCTAATGTACTTTATTTTGGTTTTCTAATGCAGACATGTTACGTTTGAACGGATGGAGTATTAACACATGATGAGGATGAACGAGCAATTCAGGTCAGTTGCCACTTAATTTAAAAAAGAAACCCTGAATTTGTGGACAGAGGACTGTAGCCAGTCCTTCAATTTATTTATGTTACCCCGATAGCTGCTGATTGGATTAGTCATCTGGGCGGAGTGAACAAATTATTACAATCAATCATATCCATTTCAATCACCCTGACAGATATACCCTTACAAAACTAGCTCACTTAGGTTTCCACAGTTCCACTCAGGCTTCTTTGCCCCCATATCTCCTATTGGGTACATAAAAAACCAATAAAATACAATGGAGATTCTACATCAAAATCTCCCAATCAAGTACTTTGACGGCTAGATGCATAGAGATTATTTTGTTCGGCAAAAAATTACATCTCAAGAATCCATTATTGATAAGGGTCACCATTGGACATAGTTTCTTCTCTTGGACATCATTGAATATAACTTGTAATGCAATAAGATGCAAAAGAGTTAGGTGCACTTACACATAATTTAGAATCATTAATATCTTCTTCTCCAGGCAGGGCCAATCTTAGGATGGTAGGAAAGATTTTGTGGATCCCCTTAAGCAATAAACTAGAGAATATCTTATTCTAGCTTTCCACTGGAGGGGCCCACAAAATAAAATAAGGACCCCACTATCCAAAATTAGCAACATGTTGATGATGGTAGATACAGTATGATCTCCACTAGCAACAGCTTGTTTAAAAAGATACTTAAAGGGAGTACTATAGATGTATGCAATTTGCATGGATTGTGGGAAAATCTGGGCTTTTTGTTCAATGTGCTCATAGAAAGGGCATACAGGTCAGGTGGTCCTGCACAAGGTTTTAAGGGGAGGCTCCTATTCTGCCCGGCGTGCAAGAACAAAGTTCCATGATTTCTACAAGATGCATGGCCGAGTCAAGGTCATGAAACAAGTTCCCAAAATTCATTTTTTTGGCAATTTGTTTACATGATTAGCATGAAGAAGATGAAAAAGAGGAAAAAAGAACTTAAAAACTTGTCAGTAATGTATAGTTAAATTCTTGATCAAGAAGAAGGATCTAAAAGCCCCATTGCTTTCTTCAATGGCTTCTGACTCTTATTTGTTGGAAGTGCATGTGATCTCATCTTTCTTCTTCTCACTGTGCCGAGCTTCCTCCTTGCTTTTGTGGAGAAGGGTTCTTCAAACATTGTGGGCAGGCCTGAAGGACAATATTTTAAAATGGCATTAAGACTATAATCCACTAATAATGGGGTTATCACTCAATTTAATTCTTTTTCTTTCAACTTGTTCCTCACCTAGAAATTTTTTTATCAGCTTATAAGTGAAAAATGTGATAATTGTTTGGTTCTTTTCTCCCCTTTCTCAATATTTGGATAGAGTCCCGTTAGTATGTGTCCTTACATGCCTTGCGCTTGGGAATTGCAGGTTTGAATCACGCGCCTGATCACTTCGGCGCACACCAACGTGCACATTAACTTTTTCCATTTAGATGAACAGAAAACTGAGTGGATCAGTAATTTCAAAAACACTTACCGGCCATTGAAGCCATGCTCTCTTTAATCTCTCTCTTCTTTATCAACATCTTTTCTAGGTACTTGTCCTCTTCTTCATCACAGCCACCTTCCTTATCATTACCATCATCAACATCATCATCTGATTCTTGATCTGGAGTTTCCATTCTGAGTTGCTGTGATCTGGCTGCAGAGAACAGCCAAGTAGCATTCATCTGCTTATTGATCATCCGGGCAGCATAGTATGGAACTTTCCCACCCCTCTTACCATAATTTGACAGTAAACACCCATTAGCAAACATAAGGCAGTCCATCAAGCTCTCCTTCCTCAGCCTCTTCATGTCATAAGCCTGAGCCCTCCTCCACAAACTCTTCCCATGAGAATTTGGCTGCTCTGACAGGCTCAGAGCTCTGCTGGCGTCGCTAATGGCAGAATCAGCGTCCCTTAGTACCAAATAACACTGTGCTCTATTGCTATAAAGCACAGCCCTCTCCTTCCTCAATTTCATTGGGCATACCTCCAAGGCTTCACTGTATTTCACCAATGCTCCTTCAACATCACCACACCAATACCTCTCATTGCCATGTTGCCTCTTCATACTTGACACCATCTTCATCTCTTTCTCCTCTCGCTTTGACATGTTCTCCTCTCTTCTCTTCCTCTCAACCTTCATATGCCATACAAAATTCAGTGCTCTTTCCACTGCTCTTCCATTCTTGGAGCTGGATTTTGTACTACTGTCAGTGTAACCTAACAAAAAATTGAAGTTCGATCATCATCATCATCATATGCCTTATCCCAGCTACATGGGGTTAGCGGTACGGAATTTATACCACATTTGACTCTTATCAAAATCAAAATGAAAAGATAAAAAATGAGAGTAATGAGCATGAAAAAAAAACGAACCTTGCAAAAGTGTAGTGGTAATATCATCCCCAACATCTTTTCTAGCTCCAAGGTCCTTGAGCTCAATGAGGTCCACAAGGAAAACAGCAGAATTCTCCAAGACCTTGGATCTTGTATCTGAGTCTTTTAGTAGGAGCAAAAGGCAATCGATTCCCATGTACTGCCAATCATCAGAGGACCTAGACAGGTTGCAGAGAGACTCTACTACCTCTCTACATTCTGATATGCACTTCCTTCCTTTCTTGGAATAACAAAGAATCCTCAACAGCCCAACCCCTGCAGGAGAGCTGTCATTGACCAGCCCACCCCACATCCCACACAAATCCTTCAAAAACCCTTCTCTACAAATCAAGTCAAGACCTCTCTCTTTACAAGCAAAACAGTTGAGTATATAGAGAGACCAGCACTGGAGCTGGCTGGCCCATTCCTCAGCCTTCCTATTCTCCATCTCCCATCCCCCCATCCCTCTTGTAAGCAAATCACACTGATACTTCTTCACCCTCTTCCTTTTCTCTCTTCCAACCCCAACAAACTCTTTGTACACCCCATCTAAGCAAGAAGCAGCCAACTTCATACATAACTGCACCAGCTCTTCCTCAAACTGCTCAGCCACAGCCTCAAAGGTCTCCTCATAGCTCACCAAATGTCCAAGCGCCCGAACCGCCACCCGCTGCTCGACCCAGCTCATCTTCCCCCTGAGAAGCTCCATTAACGGCTGCACCACGCCGGAGCTCACCGCATTCTCGGCGAACACCGGAGTGCTGATGGTGTAAGAGCCAATAATATGGGCTGCATAGTAAGGGATATACATGTTCTGGTCTTTATTTAACCAGATTCTATCTTCAACTCCTCTTTGTATGAGCTTGGCCATGCACTCGAATATGCCAAGTGCCGGAAACTCTGGGTCGTCCGGGTGCGCCATGGCGATGTGCCAGAGGCTGCTCAGCACCAGGACCAGCTCTTGCTCGTCCATGGAAGGAATTTCATGGAAGCACTCGGCGAGGCAAGCCTGCCTGGCCGATGGGTCCGGCTCCTCCATGGCACAGAAGAAGCACAAAGAGGCAACACATGTAGGTTTCTTCTTCTTGCCTTCCATTAGTGTTGTAATTTGACAAGTAGAAGAGGAAGTAGGAGGAGGTCGTGGTGGGTGGGGTAGAGGACAAAGGGGAGGGAAGGGGGGGCGCCACCTAGCGGCTCATGAGGGGGATTGGAGGGAATATAAATTGTTGTGATGCGGCTTTTCATGTAAGCTTGGGTTTGCACCAAATGATGCATGCATGCCTCCTCTCAGCTCTCAGGCTCCGCTAGCTAATTTGTTTGGTATTGGAATTGGGATTACTTTGCAGCAGCTGGCTGCTTGGACCAGAATGGCAGCCGGCAGGGGGACCATTCACTTCTAAATATCCACTTGGGAGGAGCTCACTAAAGTCTTCCTTCTCCTAACATCTAATATTTTACTCCTTTATGCTCTTAATTAGGTAGAGCCAAAAGTCCTTTGAAGCTGTTATTTAACCTAGCATAGTTAGGGTGTTTTTGGTTGCCAATTTTACTAGTAGTAGAATCAGAATTTGATTCATACTACATGCAGTAAAGGAGAAACTCATGTCATGCTGCAGAACAAGCCATTATAGGTCTTATTATTTGTGTTTTAGTGTGGCTGAGAAGAGACCAAGCAGAATGTGTGTCATGATAACAGGAGATATCAGATCAGGCATGGTTGCACCACATAGAACCTACGAGAGAAAAGTGAAGGTTGGCCGGCATCATGTTGTAGGCTGCTGCAGCCTGCAAATTCCCCTATGTCTTCCAGAATTCCAGTAGGTCAAGGATATATATCTACATGGACAAGGTTTGAACTTTGAATTGCAGACCTGGTTTTATAAAATGGATAACACAGAAAAAAATGACTAATTATCCAAAAAAGGCCCTGTGACTCTCATGTATAACGAGAAATCATCCAGTGGAAGGGTTCAACCACATGGCCTGTGAAGAGGTCCATTCAGTTTTTGACACACACTAGTACTGACAGAACGACTAAATACTCAAATTGACATTTAGCATTCATTAAATCGTGTTAAACACCCAATGGACCCTTCCATCAGGTTTCTACACCGAGCGTGAAGACTAATCTATCACGAGTCTCATACGTGTTGGTGTGTGCTGGAGCTCCTAGGCCATTGTATTTCGATATCATGGGCAGGTTTTAACTAATCACCCGCCCCCTAAATTAACATGTGCCGTCGAATCTCAATCCAATGACTCGCAGCACAAGCACATGACGATGGGCGTGAGCCGAGGCCCATAATAACTATTTCCATTAATCATAAGTTATCTCATCTAGATCTTCGCCAACTAGCTAAACTCTTTTGCTTCTTGCAAAAGGGGTTCACATGCAAGAAAAGTTAGATATATAACAACCAGACATACTTCTCATCTTAACCTTATTGGTCCTCAGTGTACGGGTCTTACCAGCCCCTGACTGTTATCGTCTTTAAAAGCTAAGTAGCAGTTCCTTTATTGAAGTATTATGCATAAAATCTACCTTCCACCTTTTACTTCTTCTCTCTCTCTCTCTCTCTCTCTTTTCTACCTGCCTTTAGCTTTAAGAGAAAGTGCTACCCACCTCACAAAAGCATGGAAATAGTTACATGACAGATAATTTAACAAAGGGATGAACCAGTTTAACTTGCTGCTCCCTAATCCAATGTCAGTCCAAGCATTGGTTAATGTGAGCTTTTCCCCCACAATGTGACTTGTCATGATAGTACTACTTTGTTTGGTTTAGTTCTCTTGTCAACGACGCATTATCGTTGTAGATACTAGCAGCTATGACCTAGTCTCTTGTTTAGTATCTCTCATTGGATTATTGCATACTTAGGTGAACCTAACCTCATTTAGAGTCCTAATGCCCCTGTTTTCTGTCAATAATCTCTAGAAAGATTCAAATAACGGACGGGTCCTTCTCATTCATAGTGGGTGCAGAGAAAGAGATAACTTTGTATTGCATAACTTCGTTTTCATTTGCTAATTTGGACGGGTGTTTAAGAGATACAACATGTTTCAAAGAATTTAGGGATTTTCTCCTGATTCCGTTCTGCCAATTGATTTTGTTTTTGTGGCATAGAGTTTTTTTCAATTAGTCAACTTTTCAAATGATGCAAACTAACATGACTAATATGGTAGAAGCAAAACGGCTATGTAATAAGTTCATTATCCCAAGAAACTGCGGCTACAATGGCATTAACATGTGATCATGCCGACACCTTCACCTTGATCACATAGTCATTAGTAAGAGAAACGTAAATTGGCGCAATTGTTTTAACAGATTTCACCCAATAGAAGGAGGACTCATCACTCCTATGAGTATTGCGTCACAACATATCGTACTCCCTTTGTCCCATATTAATAGTGCTATTTTGTTTCACGAAATGAAAAAATAAAATAGGAGTATTAATGTGGGAAAAAATAAAATAGGACTATTAATGTGGAACAGAGTATAGCTCCACTCGACCATGGCCCGTGAGAGAATCATTTCCATATACTCTCTCTGTCCAACGAAGGTTGCCTGCATTTAAAAATGAGTTAATTTTATTGGACTCACAGGCCCGTACAAAAAAAATAAAGTTTTCCCCTCCCTCTTCCGTGTTTTTGGTCGCGTAGACCAAAGACAGCCATGTAATGATGGACCGTGTTTTTCAAATGCAAACAGTCTTCATTGGACAGAGGAAGTATATTATTTCCTAGAAATTTCAACAAACATTTATGATTATTACAAAAAAAAAACATTTATGATGGTGCATGGAACTAGTTCTTCGCATCTGCTACTAGTGGAATTAGCAAGACTTTGATTTTATTTTTGTCCTTATATTGCTCTTTCTCAGTTACTATGTCCTAAATATTGAATCCACTTCAGGGAACATACTTCATGCACTCCATATCTTGGCCATATGTATGTGGGAACTAAGAGTAAACTACTGGTTTTCTTTCTGTTAAGTGTTTTTCCTCAATATATCTGTGGATCCCAATATTGAGTTTTCTGATCACTTGTCCAATATTGTTCATCAAGTCAAGTGAATCCGTGGATGAATGCTTATAGGAGATGTCACTAAATGTTTGAACTCTAAAACAATTGCTAAGCAATCAGACATGTAATTCTATTTTTCCATGTGTTTTACATGACACATCTATATATGAAAGGGGAAAGGTTTAAATAAGATCGCCTTCATATAGTTTATATGAGGCCGATTCATGTCGTACCCATTGGGCTTTAATCTGACGACTGCAAGGGTGAGTGATGGTTCATACTCACCTACAAACTGATTTGATACCCACCGTCAGATCAGAATCCAACTACCCAAAAGGTTGGCCTCATGCGCCTGATATGAGAACGATCTCATGTAAACCGGTCTCATATGAAAGAAAGAAGTTTAATAAATGTATGCTCTTTTTGTTCTTCTATATCAATAGGTCCAAAAGAACAACATTTAAGCAACATAGTTTTTGATTGGATACTTTACATAAGGGAAAAGTTTAAATGAGATTGCTCTCATATAGCTTATATGAGGCCAATTCAATTCTTAGTCATTGGATTTTGATCCGACGGCTACAAGAGACTTACCTATTGATCGTTTAAATATAAACCCTTGCAAGTGCACAAGGCAATTGTACTACAGTGAGTATTAAAGGGTTGTCGAACCTCAGGGACGGACTAATATTTTACCAAATTCAAATGAAAGTAAATTCTGTTTTAATTAATCTAGAGAAAGCAATAAAATTTAACTACTTTAAAATAGATTTTAACTAATATGGAGAAGTGCCAAAGCAGAGAATCCACCACTAAATATGCAATTACTACTCTCAATTATTATTACGCTCAAATTGACATGATAAGGTAATTTGTGTTCATGGTCAGACACACAAATTACAGTGAATTCACTCACGTTCTTGGTCGGACACGAGAGTTCATCCACTAAAAATTAATGTAGATAATTCTATCCTTGGTCGGGCATAGAATTATCATTTGGGCCAATGATCCTATCCTTGGTCGGGCATAGAATTAACACCAGCCTACTTTTAGCTAAGCATAGGAATTAAAAAGATCTAATTTCATGTATATCAATCAAGTATATGGTCAAGCACTCAAAAGAAACTCATGAAATAGCATTAAGCAAAATCATATCAACTGTATTAAATTAAACAATCAAGAGTAATAACACAAATCTAGGGCTTCATCTACGCCTTGGACGCGAATTTAGCCGGCCATCGGACAAGGATAACGCTGTTGATTCGTTGGTGTCATTGTGCACTATTCACCAAAAAATCACTATTCACTGTTCACGGGTACTGTTCATGCACTGTTCATCGTCTTCCTCGCGCAGCCGTGCACTGTAGCAATGGCCGGTTACTGTAGCAGTTCAAAAACAGCACCTTTCCGGCGCTTTCTTCCTCCCCTCCAGCCACTTCTTCTCCTTCTTCACTTCCTCTTCACTTCTTCAGGCCAAAGCCACCGGATTCCGGCGTCAATCGCACCGGAAATCGTCTGATTTCCGGCCGAGCGTCGTCTTCTGTTTCTTCGTTAAAGCTCTTTTTCTCCCCTCAAACCAGTCCAGTTCCTCCTCTATTTATAGGCTTCGATTTTAAGAGTCCTCATCGCATCAATTTCGGATTTGGATGAACTCGAATCCATCGCGAATCAAACACGACTCTGTTTCAAACAGAGTCCCGATTGATCTCGGCTTCACTGTTTCTTTTCAATTTCCGGCACAATTCTCCTCTGAGCTCCGCCTGCTCGATCGACACCCAGCTCCGCCGTCCAATGCTCTATCACTCTGCCACACCGGCCCACCGTCGTCTTCACCAGCTCCGGTCGATTCCGCCGCCGTCACAAACAGAGCTCAGTTATTTTTTTCTCTGTTTTGTCAAGTTCCGCCGCCGCCGTGCCTCGCCGTCTCGCCTTCCGCCGTCAAAATCGCCGCCGCGTCGAAACCCGCCGCCGCCTCCTCAGCCTCGCCGGCCCTTCTTCACCTTCGCCGGCGTTCGAGCAGAGCTCGAACGCTCTGCTTCTGGACGAACGGCCCGAGCTTCGGCTCGGGCCGGTTTTGTTTTTATTTTTATTTTTCTTTTTCTTTGAACCGGACCGGTTTAATCCTTTCTCTTCTTTTTTTTTTCTTTTAATCAAATAAAACCCGTCGTATCGATCTCATCCATCCAATCTCATCTTGACGGTTCTTCTCTTTAATCGTGTCTCTTTCGCGTGCGATATTTCAAATGATCATAACTTTTTGCTCAGAACTCTGAATTGCGAACAGTCAGTGGCGTTGGAAAGCTGACTTCGTGAACTTTAACATGAAGCTTAAATCAGTCCCATCAGAGATATGCAATCGAAGTTGTTAATATTCAATCATTAGAGTCGCGTTTTATCCCATTTCTGTGTTTTGCTCTTGTTTCCTACAAAAATCAAAAACTATATTAAAGTAGCAATAATTCTAATCAAACACTAGCACAAATATAAGTTTAGGAGATAATAAAATGCATATTTCATGTATAGATCACCTATTCACTGATTTGACACACTTACTTACCCACTAATTTGATATCTACCCTCGGATCAGAATCCAACGGCCTAAAAGATTGGCCTCATGCTCCTTATATG
Organism: Houttuynia cordata; assembly: GCA_039654745.1. NCBI lineage: Eukaryota > Viridiplantae > Streptophyta > Magnoliopsida > Piperales > Saururaceae > Houttuynia > Houttuynia cordata. Next base: position 4,850,272 of record CM077512.1, read on the forward strand.
AGAGGATCTCATGTAAACCGTTCTCTTTACATAATGGGGCTATTTTGGTGCACCTATGGAACTTAAATTAAAGTCTTTTCCCCTCATTTTCAAGGACTAAAGATCCTTTATGTTCGGTTCATTTTTTATTTTATTTTTTATGGCTTTTAAGGACTAAAGGTCTTTATGGAATATTGCTTTTGTGAAATGACAAAAAAACAACCCGCACAATGTGGATGACAATGATTTTTTAAAAGATGAATGTATTTTTTACCGGAAACCTCCATAGGAGGAGAGCTCTAGTAGAAAGAAGCATAAAACTTTAAAGGGATAGAAAGACCTCTTCTATTTCAAAAACTTTTATGCGAAAATGGTACAAACAAGAAATGATGCATCCATACAGCACCATTGTCAAGCTAGTATTAATAAGAAAGTGAGGGTCTCTCTACTAGATGCTAGAGAACACATTCAAAACGACGTCGTATAAAAGTTATAATCCCTCCAATAAGAAAGTATAGCTACATCAGTCTGAAAAAATATCTATTATAGCTTGAAAATCTTTGAAAATGTTCTCTTCCCCTATATATCTGCTTTAAAATCAAATAGCTAGAGAAATTGTAACACCAGAAAATTCGGTAAGATTACCAAAACTACTATTTTAGGAAATTGTTCTAAAATAGGAAAGTTTTGCGGCTTATTTTGATTTTTGGTGAAATCTTATAATCTGGTGTGTTGCGTTATTATTATGATGCTTTTGAAAGTGTGGAACCATCAAATCAGATTAGGCAGTTTAGCAGGGCGCGAGGACTAGCCCTGGCGCTAGGCTCAACCCGGCGCTGAAACTGGCCTGGCGCCAGAGCCTGTGTACACTTGACGACAGGGGTGAGGGCCAGACGCCAGGGTGCGTGTACGAAGTGTTGAGACTTGTTTGAATTATTTTGATGCTGTAAGTTGGACCTTCGTAGCCTAAGAATTTATTTTTGGTAAGTTTTACACGCTCACCAGAAGTCAGAGAAGCTTTGATCATCGGATGTGCTGGGCGCCAGTGCAGTGCAGCGTCCCAGAGCCACGTGGGCACATGCCTGGGGGAGTATGCACGTGTGTGATGAGACGTGTTTTGGTAGGATATGGCAAGGGACCAAATCAAGGAGAAGTGGGAAATTTTGAAAAATATTGCAAATCCGGTTTAAAATTGGCATAATCTTTGGGAATTCCTAATTGGGGAAATTAGAGTTATTAGAGGGTGGGTGGTAATTGAACGTGATTAATGAGATAAACATGGCAGTTACAAGGCTGATTTATTGGCATGTCTTGATTGGGAAAGAGATCATGGATTAATATTTCAAATTAGGAGGTTACAACCCTATTTTGAGTAAGAACTTAATTTGTCTTAAATCCCTACTAAAGAGAGATTTGTAACTGATCTAAATCAAGGAAAATCACGTCCTTGACCTAGATCATGGGCCGGTGATTGATAAATCTTGGCCCTTAGATGGGGTGTTGATCTACGATGGAAGATTAGCCTAAGTAATTAGGCCTTCACTATTTAAACCCACATAAGAGGAGGCCATCAAAGACTTTTGAATGCATTGGGATTTGTGCCAACCTTGGAATGAGCAGCCAGCCTTCTCTCATTTCATTCTAAGGGTTCTACGTCAGTTCGTACACTCGTTTGTGGAGATTTTACGAAGAAAAGGGGTAATACGCGTAGAGCCGATTAACGCGCAAAGAGTATCGGTTCCACCAAGAGGTAGGTGCTCTTTTTCCCAAAAGTCCTATGTATTAATTCCAATGTTTCATGATGATATGTGACATGATGAGAATGATGATATTAAATATGATTTGTTTGATTTTTGGTGTTGATCAATCGAATTGAACATCCTACATTGAATCGATCCTCATTTATATGAACCCTCATCATGCATGGCTCCACTTAGCTCACACATTATGTATGCTGTTTGAATCGAGATGAATACCTTCTGTTTGAGGCTGTACAATTGTATGTCCATATAAAGATGTCTTCTTTCCTTGGATTCCAATATTGTATCTTGTCTAGGATCATGAGTGTTTCACCCCAATTCCAACCTTGCAACCATATGCTGAGTTTAATTTCTAAAGTGTGAAACTTTACCCTAATTGCTTGCTGGTATTCTTATGTTACTTCATTCCAAGTCACTTTGGGCAGTAAGAATTCATGTCTCAATAAAGTTGTCTCTTTTGAGTTATCCTAGCCGAGAAGAGGTAAGTAATGAAGGCAGTTTGATTTAAGAATTACATATCGGAATGTAATAATGCTAAAGACCTAACCTTTATGGGTAAGGATCACTGTCGAAGGTGTCTGTACATCAAATCAGTTTATGAGTCAGTAGGTGTTTTGTCCTGATTTAATTATACTAATTACAGTTTACAAGTTTAAAACGTATGAGTATGTACAATCTGATTTGGGAATAGTGATTTAGGTAAGAAACTATTTAATTACAGAACTAAATGGGACTTGGTAAACACCTGGAAAGATAAGATACTAAGTCTAGAAAGCTCTAATAAGTATTAAATTGGGTAATAAATCGTATTAATTAAGAATGATTAAAGTTAATGCTCTCGGCCAGACTTAGTCCTGTGCCAATAGACAGAACTAGAAAAATCACAATTAAATGTAAAAAAATCAAAAAAATATGCCGTAAAATGGGTTAGAATCTAGAGACATAGGGCTGCCTGACATAAAAAATCTTAGATCAGAATATGTTTTGTGCAGACCATGGTGAGCCTGAGAAGGAAGCTGTGGTGCAGATAACAATATATTTTCGGGTTGTTTAAACTATAACTATTATTAAAACGTATGGGATATACCTACTAATAAGTGATAGTAACTATATAAAATCCAGATAGATGAAGTCATTAACGTCCAGTGAGTGATCCAATCCTGAGAGTGAGTCATGTCGGACCGAGTCATTCATTCATGGGGCATTGTTCTACCAATGCACTATCTTTGGTGTTGAATCTAAAATCTTAGAATCTCGATTAGGGTTTAGATTCCTAGACCCTACCATCAGGTACCAACGTCATATAACCCTCATTATTGTCAAAACCAGTGATGTCTAGATTGGAGCTATGCATGGTGAAGGTGTCATTCTTGATAAGTCTCAGTTTTGAGTTATCCTATGATTGAACATTGAGAATTCATTGATTACTCCTATATGAGTCAATTTCCATTGAGATGTTGAGAAATCCAGTATACTCCTCTGAGAGTCATTTTTCTAAAGATTATGGTCTGGGTTTCCAAATGAGATCACCCTTGTTAATTCTGGATTGATTCAGTTCTATGTAAACTGTTTCTCCACTAAAAGTTTTGATGAACGCTCTTAGATTGGAATCATAGTATGCTCACGAGCCATTGCTAGATCTTGCGATATCTCAGATTATATAATGAACCTCTGTAGTTAAGCCGATGATGGCAACGTGTGCACTTTAGACTGTATGATATTACGGAAGGTCTGCAGTCTCAGCCCATTGTGCCCGTAAGCACAGATGGAGCCAGCATCCCTAGACGCATGGCCGAGTTCCTCTGTAGAACCTCTAGGATGTTCTGATATTGATGTCTATAGGGGAAGTGGACTGAACAGAGAGCAGAAATTGTTATTTCCGACACTCTGGATGTTTGGAGTCAGTATTTATTTCTATGTTCCTCTCGACGCACAGTACGTTTGGAGTTTTGAAATATTTATCTATTTCTTGACCGTTGATGGTCCCTGATGATGATTATTATCCAGGTAAGTGAACTCTGTATTTGCTCAACCTGATCTTGTTAAACGTGTCTACATTTCTTTATACCCTATTGTCAGCTTTCCTATTGCTATTTGTTTGTGGGTTTTTCTTGGCTCCTACTGGGTATTTCTTTCGAAATACTCATGCATCTCTTGATGTAGGAATCAAAGTGAAAAAGATTTGATGAGGTACATTTGATGGAGCTTGATGGTGGAAAGATGATTACAGCGAATTTAATATGTTTTAATATCTTGTTCGTGGAGAACCGATCAGCCTGCGTGCTGAATTAAGTTGATGTTTGGTTAATTATTGAGACTTGATTATTGTAATAATTTAGTTGAACTTGAGATTTTATTATTTAAGATTCATTGTAAACGGATATTTGTTTAGCATTCTGGAATGATGAAGAGGTGATCGAGTATTCGGTCGTGTCCCGGGTTTCAGCCTCTTGATCTTTATTGAGATGGTGCTTCCGCGCTTTATTCGAGGTTTTGAAATTCGGGGCATGACAGAAACTATGGGCCCTATCGTGGTTTTAAAAAAGAAAAATGATATTTATACATCAGTGTTCTTACAACACTTCAGAGAGTGAAAAACTGATGTAAGGACATCATCATTTATATTGATGTCACATCAATACTGTGTATGTCAGTAACGTAGGAAAACTGATGTAGAGATATCACTGTCCTTAAAAAATGGAATTTTCTATGACATCTATTTTTTTTCCAGAGATGAAGTCTCTTATAAGGATCACTTCTAATGATATTAGTTCATACTATTAGATAATATTTGTTTTTAGATGTTAAGTACCTAGTAGTAATGCATATCAATATAGTTTGTAGTTTAGTCTTTCTGATGTAAACTTCAATTCTGATTGTTCAGCCCATCACTTAAATGAGGGCGTAAGTATACTAGAAGCTGATCGATCTATAATGGACATTCGTTCTTAATGAAGAAAGTATTCCCCAAACCCCTCATTAGAAAATTCAATCCTCAAAAGAACATTATTCAAGCCTAAATTTTCAACATCATTTGAATTGATCATTTGTTATTAGAGAAAGTGATGCTTTTAACCACCTTATATCGGTAGCATTGGGGGCTTTAAACCTTTGTTTTAATCAGGACGGGTTGGGTTTAGATAGAGAAAAATAAGCTTGGGTTGGGTCCAATGGTCGAGGCTTAATGTAAATGGATAGGTTTGTACTAAATGGTGGTTAAAAGAAAATCAAAAGTCAGGTTACAATGTAGATCCGCACAGTCTATGGATCCTACCTGTAGAACCGGACTTTGCCTAATACCGAATCACCTGGAACAAACTGCTTGTCCAATGCCTCACATTGTTTTAATCCCCATCCATTTGTCCAGTTATATAAAGTGACCAAACATCTACTGTCCATTGTTTTTTCTAACCAGTTTTCTCAATATAAAGAATTGAAGCATTGTGTTTGCAGTCTTTAACTCTAGTCCACCTCAAAATTCCCAATTTGGCTCTCCTTTAAGGTGCTTCTGGTCTCAACCTGTTGAGAGGCCTAGACGGAACATCTTGCAGCTTCTGTCTACATGTGCTTTAAGAGATTGTTTGGTTTGCAAAATTAGGATACTACCGCTGAGAAGAAACTCTGGTTTTTTTCCGTGTAATGATCAGCTCTGCCAACCTTTTTACATGCTTTCTCTAATTTATATTTTCTTTCATTGCAGGGAAAATCAGGTGCGCAAGCAGTTTGTATGATTCGACATGGAATATGCTTGTTATTAGAAGTTGAAAAGCACACCCTTGAATTTTTTTCTTGTTGAAAAGAGAAAAGAAAAAAGTACAATGAAGCTTATAGGTGACAACAGAAAAACATACAGTTTGAGTAAATGCGTTTTATCAGATTAAGAAAAAAAAAAAGAAGAAGCTATTCTCATGGAATACTTGTGTTCACAATCTTTGGAAATCCGTTATAGATACATATACCATTTTCACTATGTTCAACTAGTTTAAAATAAGTGACTGAGTGTTTGAGTTTTACCACCATTTTCGTTCACCGTTTAGTCTACACAGTTGAAGTAAATAAGCATATTATTACAATTAAATGACAGTCACAGTCTTGGTATGCTGATGTTTACAATTGGCCAAGCCTTCTTTTCTTTGCAAAATCATTATAGAGCACGTTATGTCACATTTCTGTTAAAAAGAAGCAAGAATAGATATTCTTCCGACGTCGGACAAGGTATTTTTATTAATATGCTTTTTTACTTATGGATGTTTTCAAATGTGGCAGGCAGATTAGGTGTGAACACTTTATGCCGTGCAGTCTTGAAGTTTGAAGATATAAAACTCAGGAAGTGACAACTTTGTTTATGAGATTGGTTCTTAGCAGGACCTAGCTGGATTAGTTATTTCATGCATAAGCTCATTTGCATGGTATGGTAGACCTTGCTGAGCCATTGAATTATATGTTCGCGACCTATACAATGGATTTTGGTGATGGCTTTCTGTCAGAAGAGCATCAAGAACTAGCTAGGTCTGCACTAGAGAGTGAAAATCCTGCATCAGCATCTCCATTAGAAGTTATAGCTTCTCCAAGAGCATCCCCTAAAGCAAACCACGGCAAAACATGGACCCAGCAGAGGAAGTCCTGTCAAGCATGATAGGCATTCCATCTGGGACTCGATGATCGTCCCAAAAAAGGTAATTTGACAACTGCAACTCCAAACAACCCCAATTAGGACAACTGGATCTCCTCGTGAAGAAATTCACCAATTAATTGTGAATTTTCAATTCAGTAACCAAATGACATTCCCATTTTACACCAATTCAGCCTAAATAAATTCCCTCGGAATTAAGATTCAGATTCATTAAAATTCACCCACCAAACAACCCCAAGTATTACACCTTAGAAGAAGCACAACATACTCAGCCTTTTCACTTGCTCCTACTTCATGTTTGAGAAGAAAATTATAATGTCATTGGAGCATTTTTATCCTTAAACCAACATTAATGTCAATTTTAGTCTCATCACAGATTTCAATATGTGAATACAGGAGGTTCTGGAGGAAAAGGCACATGGGGAGGATTATTAGATACAAAGGAAGATGGATATCTTGATTCAAATGACCCCAACTATGACAGCAATGAGGTATGTATCAAACTCAAATTCCTGCAGAAAAGTTGTGTCTATCAGGGCATATATGGAAATGAATGTGCATATTAAGGGGTATTTTTCTCTGCTTTTTCATACTATATTAGTGTTATCAGTTTTAAACGAGATTAGGATTTTTCTATTCCTGAGGATTTCTACTCACAGGAGAAGTTGCTGGTGCATAGAAACAACACACCTCCAGAATTTGAGGAGTACAGAAAGAAGGCTACAGTAATAGTTGAAGAGTACTTTGCAACAAACGATTTGAACATAGCTGCAAACGAGTTGAGGGATGTAGGGTACCCAAATTACAGATACTATTTTGTGAAGAAGCTTGTCTCCATGGCCATGGATAGACATGACAAAGAGAAAGAAATGGCTGCTGAACTATTATCCACCTTTTACGCCGATCTGATTGAACCACAACAAGTCCATAAAGGCTTTCACAAGCTTGTTGAATCAGCGGATGATTTAGCAGTGGATATACCTGATACAGTAGATGTTCTTGCACTCTTCATATCTAGAGCAGTGGTGGATAATATTCTCCCCTGCGCATTTTTGTCGAAACAGATGACCATCCTGCCAAAAGACTCCAAAGCAATTGAAGTGATAAAGAGAGCTCAAATGGATTATCTATCAGGGCCAACTCATGCAGAGATGATTGAAAGAAAATGGAGTGGAAGCAAGAACAGAACAGTTGAAGATGTGAAACTTGAGATCAATAACATTCTTGTTGAGTATTTGGCAAATGGCAGTAAAACAGAGTCCTGCCATCGCATAAAAGATCTGAAGCTTCCTTTCTTTCACCATGAGGTGATCAAACAAGCTTTACTGATGGCCATGGAGAGATGTGACGATGAAAGCCTCATCCTTGATCTGCTGAAGGAAGCTAGTGAAGAAGGCATAATCAATGCAAGCCAAATGAATAAAGGATTTGAACGACTTATCGACTCAATTGACGACATATCATCAGACAGCTTACCTGCACGGGATCTCTTGCCATCTCTGATATCCAAAGCTGCATCAGAAGGATGGCTATGTGCTTCCTCATTGAAACCAATCTCACCAAAAGCGTCAACAGAGCTGGAGAATGAAACAATAGTTCAATTCAAGGCACGCGCGACGTACAGCATCAAAGAATACTTCCTTACAGGTGATGTATCAGAACTAATAAGCAGACTTGTATCAGAAAATGTCACTTCCTACCCTGAGCTAAATGCAATCTTGGTGAAGAGACTAATATCTCTGGCCATGGATAGGAAGAACAGAGAGAAAGAGATGGCTTCAGTGTTACTAAGCTCCTTATCCTTACCAGCTGATGACATAGTCAATGGCTTCCTCCTCTTGATTGAATCAGCAGAAGACACTGCACTGGACATACCAAGATTCGTCGAGGATCTTGCAATGTTCTTGGCAAGAGCCGTCGTCGACGAAGTCCTCGCCCCATCACACTTGGAGGACATCGCAGTCCAATTCACCGCCGACGACTCCGTCGGCTTCAAAGTGCACAAAATGGCAAAGTCTTTGCTACAAGCCCGCCTCGCCGGCGAGCGAATACTAAGATGCTGGGGAGGAGCAGGAGGAGGTGGTGCAAGTGTGGAGGACGTGAAAGCAAAGATAGGGAGATTGCTGGAGGAGTACGACGCAGGAGGGGACTCGGGCGAGGCATGCCGGTGCATAAGGGAGCTGGGGATGCCGTTCTTCCACCACGAGGTGGTGAAGAAGGCGATGGTGGCGGCGATGGAGAAGAAGGACGAGAGGTTCTGGGAGTTGCTGGGGGAGTGTTTTGGAGCTGGGCTGATATCGGTGGATCAGATGAGCAAAGGCTTCCAGAGGGTGGCTGCTGCTCTGGAGGACTTGGCTCTCGACGTGCCCGACGTTGAGTCCCAGTTTGCCATTTTTCTCAAACGAGCTCAAGCACAAGGATGGCTGGAGGGAGAGGGTTGATGAAAGGTTGCAGATATACTCCCTCCCTTCAACATTACCTGTCTGTATTAGAAAATCAAAATGAACCAATTTTTGTTGATTTTGGTAACTAAAATCAGCTCGTGTTTTCTAATGCAGACAGGTAATTTTGAATGGAGGGAGTATATCATAGTGCCATCTTACTTCTCTTTCAACCTTCTCAAGAAAGTTCCTGGCTGCAACATACATCTTACTATTTTTTGTACCAAAAATAAAAATGTAGAGTATGGTACTATTTTCTATTTTTTCTTGAGATATCATGCAGTATATTTTTTCAAACACTGAATTTATATGTGTATGTATGAACTATTAATCTTACTCCCGAACTGCCCAATGAAACTTGTCTGAATGTGGAAAAATACGGGTCCAACATTGCATGGTTGTGTTTCCTCCCCCAAGGCAAAAAAACTATCATAGGTTTTTTCTACATAGCAATTATCATAACTAAATTACATGACTAACATAATTTTTGTCTACATAACAATTATCACTTTTCTAATTATCTCCAAATTTTAAGATGACTATTGTTTATAAACCCAATTTTATTAATCTTTGGGGGATGATCATAGTGGATATCTCCATTACCTTCTCTTAAAGAGTCTCATATCTTTTGTCCAATGATAGCTTCTTCTCTTAGATAGTCTTAGACCTTTTGGCAAAGACAGTAGGCAATCAAAGAAAACAATCTATTAAGCTAAGACAAGTGAGATTGATTAATTGTTCTCCACTTACCTAATATATAAATTTATAGCTCTTCCTAAAAGTGACACACATTAATGATAAAAAGATAGACTGCATTAATTCACTAACAACAAAAATAATTGGATCGACCTGTAAACTAGAAATTGTAGGTGAAGGCTGTGATGCCTTCGCCCAGTTCCCTGAGTTTGGTATTTTTCTGTTGACCGTTTAGTTTTGAGCTCTTGGTACTTTTACAATCGCAAAACTCTACTAGACTTGTGGCTGATCAGAATAAGTTATTAGATTATGTGGAAAATGGCATTCTTAATCTTCACTCTTAATTGTTTCCAGGATATCCCTCTTAATTGTTTAATTTCATGGTACACTGATTCCAGTCAGCTTAATGGGTAGAATACTTCTTTGTCTACTTGATAATTCTTTACATTAATTGTGTTTTCTAATTGTCCAATAAGGTACTACCTCTGTCCTGTTTTAGATGCTCCATCAGAAAAATTCTCCAATTAATAGGGGGGAAAGAGGTCCAAATCCACTTAAATTGACCCTATGGAGCATCTAAAAAACGAATCTCCTCTTTTCTCCGATGGAGCATCTAAAAAAGGATGAAGGAAGTAGCTTTTATACTATTAAAAAATTATTTTTACACATTTTTTTCTTCCAAATTCCACTCAATTTTTTTGGCATTTTAATCCTGGGGCCATTAGGCCAGATCAATTGCTGTTATCTGGCACCAACCCCCTTATGATTGCACATTATTGAAAGAGCAATGCTACAACTACTCTCACGGCTCAACACTTGCTGCGATGAGTGGGTCCAACCTAAGGGTCCATGCCTAAATAAAGACCCTTCGCCTTAAAATTGTGGTACGGCGCATGCATGCAAGTACTAGAATGCGCCATTTTTTTTTTGACAAGGTAGAATTCGCCATTGTTGCTTTGTGAATATGAATATTAATTAGATATCAAAACACACACTCCCCACATCCCACATAATGCAACATGAACTAAAGTTACTAGTTCAAATGAAAAACTAATTAGGGCTATCGAAAGCGCGAGACAGATGGAGTAAATTGATACTTCACCTTCACCAATTTAAAGAATTAATCAATTAGCCTCTCACATTTGAGTATCGCATTTATATTGTGAATATGAATATTAATTAGAGGTAGCCCAAAACAGGCTGGAATGGAGGAGTAAGATCCGTGTCGCCGACCCCAAATAGTTGGGAAACCATTTCCATTAATCCATCGAGCAGAGACCATGGACTTTGCTTCACATTTCCTTCCTGGATACTGACAATTGTATATAGAATCTGTATACCAAAACCATACACCCATATTTTTGTTGAATACTTCCTCCATCCAATTTTACTTGTCTGACCAAAATAAACCACATGGCCCACTACAATAATCTTTTTCATCCTGCATTATTATTTTCCTTCCTACATTATTGCTCAAAGTTCATCACAATAATCTTTGCACTAATCATCTTTAATCAACACTACTGCATTTGAATAAACACAGGTTCATCATTACATGAATTTGCTCCCTATTTTTTACAGGTCTTCAGAGTTAAAAAAATTAAACTCATATTCAAATACAGACAGGCTCTATTGGACGAAGGGCGGTCTTTCCATGTGACGCCCAGATCCGTCCAAGATCCAGCCGTTTGAGGCCCAATTATTGCCGTAAAGCCCAAGTCCCAACACCTCAACGTTAAAAAAAGTGACCGTTAGCACAAAACTGGGCCCGGTCCCGGGCCCACACACCCTAAGGTGAGCTGTAACCATCTTTTCCAAGGCACGAATCCCCATGCCTACCCCCACCGGGCCCCACTTCCCTCACCCTTCACGCAATTCCCAGCTCACTCTTCCGACCACCGCTTCCCACGTGGAATTCCCTCATTCGCTACCTCCTTCTACTATATACTCCTAAACGGGAGCCGTTACAGCCGTACCTATAAGTGTCTGTATCATTCCCGTATCCCCATCGATATAACTTCATGCGTGCCTTCTTTTTATACTAGACACTAACTGTAAATTATACTTCGTCAAATCCTTAAAAAGATACAAATATTAAGCAAATGTAACAATTTCCATCATAATAAAACTTTTAATGTAAGAACTTACCTAAATTGTACTCCCTCCGAGCACTTTTAAGTTCTAATAGATACAATTAGTTTTTCAGGTGAACTACTTAGTTTATTTGAAAAATTAAATTTATCTATTAAAAGTGCTCGAAAGGAGTATCTAAATATGTATAAAATCTAATATTTAAATGAGTCTACTAGCCTACACTGTGCCCTGGTCGTTAGATCATAACTAGGGTTGCGATCTGACAGTTAAAGGGGTCTGCATTGGACTAACACCACAATGCATGCTAGATTTTTCCTATTTAAATACTCCCTCCATGCAGTTTTATTATCTCCCTATTAAAAAACTAATAGAATAGAATAACTATTAATCCTTGCTTCAAAGGTAATACAATGAAAAAATAAGGTGCATAATATAATCTTTTCCAATCCAATGTAAGAAAGTCTTATAGTGTCTATTTTTTCTTTGATAAATGGATATTTCTATGAGTTTGCCTTAGTATTGTGTTCATACCATGGAATGTCGTATCGGATATCGGTAAAATATCGGTAGGCCAAAGAGACGAAATATCGGAGATATTGTGTAAAAAAATATCGGTCGTTAAAAACTAGTTTTTATCATATATTTTCACAATCTAACTTCTAAAATGAGTTATACTAATTTAAACAAAGAATACATTTCAAAATATGCATATTAGGATAGAAAACAAACATGAAAGTTTTTTTTTTCAAAAAAAAAAAAATTTGAAATTTTTTTTTTAAAAAAATATTTTTTTAATTCAAAAAATACCGATATATCGCCGATATATGAAATTTTTTTAAAAAACGAGATTTCAGGGTATCGGTGTATCGGTTTGTGTCCGATACCGATATATCGGCGAGACGATTTTCCATGGTTCATACCGTGGTATTGAATGATCCCGTTACTTTCTATCTAGAGAGATTATTACTATGGAGAAAATAAAACCGGAAGGAGGGCAACTATCTCCCCGGTGTTGTATCCTGATTTGTTAAAAATATTTGTATCGCCGCACCTGTATCGTATGTGTCCGTGTCCCGTATCCATATTCGTGCTTCCTTGCACTCCCCAGCTGCGATCCACCACATGACCGCTGCCAATCTGTGTGGTCCGCCGGGCTACGGGCTACGCCAATTCCCATGTCCGCCTCTTCCTTCCCTCTATTTAATCCCTTTTACCTTCACATTTCAGTAGTCCTCCCTTCTTCACACTCCGCAAGACTCCAGCTGAGGTGCGCACGATAAGCAGAGGGAGTGCGCACGATAAGCAGACGAGATTTGCCATGGATCTCAGCTCCAGGCGGTTCCTCGCCGTCGCCATGATCTGCATTGCCGTAGCCAGCGTCGGCGGACAGGCCCCGGCCGCCGCCCCCACCGCTACCCCCACCACGCCCTCCGCCTCCTCCCCCGCCAAATCCCCAACCGCCGCCGCTCCCACCACCCCAGCAACTCCCGCCCCCGTCGCCGTCACCCCGCCTGCCTCCACCACTCCCCCCGCCGCCGCGCCGGTCGCCTCCCCGCCTAAGCAAGCCACGCCAGCCCCTGTCGCCTCCCCGCCGAAGCAGGCCACGCCAGCCCCCGTCGCGACGCCAGTTTCCTCACCCCCGCCTGCCGCCGCTCCGGTGTCCTCCCCGCCTGCTCCGGTCCCCGTAAGTACCCCCGCCACCCACATTATCGCCCCCGGTCTCCGCGCCGACAGTCCCACCTACATCCTCGCCCCCGGCCCCTGAGGCAGCTCCCCCAGCCTCCGATGTCCCCGCTCCAGCACCAACCAAGTCGAAGAAGAAGAAGACCAAAGCCCCGTCCCCAGCTCCGGCCACCGCCAGTCCGCCAGCCCCCGCCGGCGAAGCACCCGGCCCTTCCGCAGACTCCGCGGCCTCCCCCGGCGGCGTGTCCGACGAGGTACATTGCTAAACACCCCATCTACTATTCCGTACACTTCCGCATACTACTAACGTGCGCCATGCTGGTTAAATCTTCCCGGATCTAGCTGAGATTGAGCTTAGATCTCGAAGTTAAATCTGAACCGTCCGATCTCAATCTAGGTATGATCTTAATATATGGCGCATCTAAGGAACGGTGCGCTTACTGTGGTAATTAGTAATTAATGAGGTGACTTAACCATGAAGGGAAAGTGGGGTTAAATATTAATGGGACTTTAATCTTGGGGCTTATTTTAGGTAATGTTTCCATAAATGTGTGTACCCGGAATTGGGAATAGCGTAAATGTGGACTGTGACCTAACACTGTCGGTCCGGATCTCAGAGGCATTGTTGGGAGTGATTGAATGGGGAAATTTGAGATCCGCCTAGGGTACATTGGCTGGGTCCCACAAGGGGGGACACACCAGGAGCACACTGGCTTGTGGACATGGCCACAATGCTCACATCCAATGTTGATTTGTTGCCTAATTGCTTAAATTATGGGAAACAATCTGATTTGTTTCCTAGTAGGCTTTTTATTGTTGATAGCTTAAGTTAGTGAGGAATAAGCTAATCTATATTCATTTCAAAATTTAAATTAGTAAGTGATGAATGTAAGATCTAAGACAACTAATCAACAGTGTGGACGCTGTGTAATATGTTGGTTTGATCATGTGTTTGATGTTTGTTATTTGATGATGATCATAATGGAGGTGGTGAATTCTGGTGTTGCAGAATGGAGCTGATAGGATTCTGAGTGTTGGGAAGATGGTGGGGGGTTTGATCTCCGGATGGGTCGTCCTCTCCCTGCTTGGCATCTTTGCTTAAAAGGCCTGACACATTGAGCTCTACTCCTCCAGGGTCCAGAGCTTCTCATTATTTGGTTTATTTCTTCTCTTATTTTGTTTGTATTATTTTTGGGATTGGACCTTGGTGGTTGCATCGGATTCTTTTAGAGGGTATATGGACCTTTTATCTATTCGATCTTCACGAGCTCTTGATTGTGTAATATATTCTCTCTTTTTCCTTTTAATTCTTGTCTTCTCAGACCGATAGGTTAATAGGGTTAATATCCTATTATCACTACTATAATACTGTCCTTTGCATTATTATTTAGGCTTTTTTTTATACGAGAGGTGTCCGAGTCCCTTAGGGGGGACCCAACCTGACCTTTTAGAGCAATGTATCTCAGGACCTCCGCTTCCCATTATAATATCTGTTACTTGTTACCTGATTAATCAACATTGAAAGCTTATGTGAAATCTTGAAATTTCATCAATATTATTTGTATAATTCTGATGGGAATCCGATCGGTCCCTCCACCTTGGTTTCAGAACAGTAGAAAAAGAGAAAAAAATGAGGATAGCAAAACCCCCTCCTTTTTATGCTATTCAGTAACCAGTTATTGAAAAAGGAGTAACCAGTTCTAGAGATAGGATCGCTGCCTCATTGCTGCCAATTTTGTCATCAGATGGACTTTCTAGGCTTCTGAATACTCCCTCCGTCCAAAATAAACTGACAGGTAATATTGGATGGATGGTGTATATTTTTTATAACAAGATAGTATAACACATTACAACTCTAAAAAAGCTAATATTCGGTTCACTTGCAAATGTTCGCTGGAGCACTGTGAGCCATCGGGTTGAGATCCGATGGTGTACATTAATCGAGGGGTAGGGCAAGCGATGAAGTGATGCTGGAGTCTGGACCAGCCCACAGCGCCAAGGCACATATAGGGTCTCTTGTAAGTCTTGTAACTGTTCTTATGGTGCACGCCTGATTTCTGGAGTGCAGTGTGTCCCATTATGCAGCAGCAGTCTTCCTTTTCTAAAACGTGCAATGGGGGGTATGTGGTACCTTGTGGCCTTAGAAGAATGCAAGGGCTGCCAGCTAGTAGGCACTAGGCAGTGAGGGTAAGTATAAGTGGTACAGAGTACATCCTAACAACATTGACGCATATGGTCGAATGACTTGATGTTCCATTTGGCTGTATCTTACTCTTTTAAGGCCAGTGAGCAAAGGACGACGATGGCTGTAGCTCAGGAAGATATACAGATCAGAAGGATTTTCAATCCTATGAAACCATTGCAAGGACATTATTACAGTCATTGTGGGGAATTATTTATTACAAAAAGCTTTGTAAGAGTTACATGGCCTTGAGCATCATAGAATAAGACAGCAGAAATAATGGAGTGGATTTTATCCTGCAAGAGACCTAGTCTTATATATTCAGCTTCTTCTTTTTGTTGCTAAAAGACAATACTTGGAATGCAAATTAATACAGTATAGTTCTCCTCCTTTCAACACGTCTGATAATAAAGGAGGATTACTAATCCAGAAGCAACGGCCAACAATTGGCACAGAAATGGCACATTTGTGAGCAACTCTATTACCTTCTCTATATACATTTTAGTTTTTGGCAACAAAAAGAAGGCATGTCTAAAGGACACGTGTCAGCTTCTCTATTACCTTCTCTATATATGCATGCCCAAACGTAACAAAGTAAGCATGCATATAATTATTAATTGGACTTTTTTGTTGGATTATTAATAAAATTAGGAAGTTATTACGTATTGGCTTCTTTAAAAACATGACTAAAATAGCCGCTTTTTATGTGACTCTGAGCCCTCTCAAGGGTTGTAGTTCTATTTATGACTAGTGAAATGATAAGGATGGATATATGCGAAGAGAGCATGCAATGCAGAGAATAGTAATGGTTGCGGGAGGCTGATACACACCACCAAAACCTAAATCATATGATACAAACTAGGACAATATACAAAAGAACACGCAAAACACCTTTTGATACATAGAACAAGATCCCAACTCAAACTAATAAAGAAAGAGTACACCAGTAATTAAGCGGATAACAACCGTGCAAACCACCGTCTTTGTAACGGAAACACTAATGCACTTTAAAAGAGATGTCTCCATAACAAGATGTTGATTATCTAGAAGACAACTTGAAATAGCAAGAAGGCGACAAATAGCTAGAACAGTATCCACAATATGCTACGGATTAACTTGCTAGGGCTCAATTTCACTGGGGGAATTCTCTTGTAACTGAGTCTGAGAACAACCAAGCAGAAAAGAGTTAAAAGGGGTATTTATTGATAGAAGAGCCAGGCTCTACTTGTCCTACAAAATACAGTCTTTTTCCATATTGATTCAGTGTCCTATTTTTTTTTAAAAAGAACTAATAATTTCTACAGTAAGGGTCTTAATGACCTTGACCACTATTTATAACCTTGAGATACATCAAATAGATGGGAAAATGGTTTCCTTAATGGTGATTTGGAAGATGAAATATATATATATATATATATATATATATATATATATATATATATATATATATATATATATATATATATATATATATATATTTGTTGTTAAGGAACAAAAATTTAAAGTGTGCAAGTTAATTAAGTCCCTACTTAGCTTGAATCAAGCTTCAAAATAATTAGATGAGAAATTTGACCAATTTGTGCCAAAGGATTTAGAATTCATGAATCAAATAAATGCTTGTATCTCGTATTTAGTTATTTGGTTTTTAAGCTGAACTAGTTTTTAGTTCATTTTTGGAATAACAAATAGGACTCATAATATTTGACAGATGGAGTATATCCCTCCTTTCCACTTTAAATATCCAATTTGGTTTTCAAATAAAAATAAAAATAATTCATTTTGGAAAACCAAAGCCGATTTTAATCTTGAACGGAGGGAGTAGAGTTCAGGAGGTTGATAAGTAGTTCAGGACATAACCATACTACTTTCGCATTGGAAATGTCATGACAGTTTCCAATATTTTGCATAACGAGAGGTATATAGCCATGTACTCCTCATTCCACATAGTAGTGGCATTCATATTAGGCTAAACTCAATGGGCTTTGCGGTTTTCACAGGTCCAACATTATTTCCTTGTTGACAAATGACATTTATACTGTTTCATCCATATTGGGCCAATGAAGTTACTGAATGTAGATTTCTTTTTGTGCTAACACAATTGAAAGTTTTTTTGGGTACAAACACACAACTGAAGCTTCGTTAACATCTTTTTTGCAACAGTGAAGTTTTGCTCACATAATTGAAGGTAACTTGTATTAGATGGTCCTTCTTTTTGTTCTTAAAAAAGGAAAGATATATTACCACATTAGAATACATTGATAGGCTAAAGAGTCCCGCCGAGCCTGCATTTTTATGCTACAGACTTAGATGGATATTGGCATTAAGCGCTCAAAGAGTAGTATGCGATATAGATCATGTATATAAAAAAAGTATGCGCTATAGATTAGACTAGTTTTTCTCTAAGCCAAAAGGCAATTGCAATTACCAAACGAAAAAAACAAACTGTGCTATTAACTAAAGTTTGGTCAGATATCGTTAGGTTATGACATTTGATTTGTGTGGGAAACGAGAAAACACAAATGGGAAATGCTGGCTCCGTGTCTAGCGGGGGGAAGGAATGAACAATTTGACCTTTGGAACGGGTTGAATGGTGAATGACAAAACGAGTTAGGCCAAAAGCAAAATTCAAAGATATGACTACTCCTCAAGCTGGCCAGCACTTTCCTCTCACAAGTCCAAGGACTAGTAGTAGAAGCCGCCTCCTACTTTGGAATGTGTTGCGATTTTGTATGCAAATTATTGCTCTTCTAGCTACTTTCACCCTATTGTTACACTTAGTCTTAACCAAGAAGTTAACATCACATTAAAAATTGCTTTTAGTTATAAACAAACTAATAACTAGACACGCTACAAAAAAATATTGGGTGAAAGTCGATGGAATTAATGAAAGTGATCTCAAGTGCTCCTCCCAATTGAGAAGTCATCAAGTTGGACAAAAAGATAAAAGGAAGAACATGTATAAAAGAAAAGATAAAAGGAAGAATTCCTTGAGTTGAGCGTTCCACTGTTGTCTGTACTCTTCACGTAATGGATATTTTTCTCATGCACACTATCCTGTGCATGCTACAGGCACTAGTCCCTAAAAGTTAAGAGGTTTCTCGACAAAAGCTGCCCCAGATGGGTGGTGGTCGTTCTCATTGTTTGCTTCTGTAGCATAGGAACCTCAGCTCTTTAGTTCCAAGCTAAGAGGTTTCCATGCACAGTTCTCCTTGTTTGCTTGTCTTCTCAAGTTACAGTAGCTATTTACTTTCACTAAACTATCTGTGTTTCGTACTTCTCAAGTTCGAAGTTTACATTTCAGAAAATTTGTACATGACCCTTATTTGTAATGGTAGATTATCCTAATGTTTTCTCAAATTAACAAGGTCGCTACTTAACATGAATTACAAAACACATTGTGAGTAATAAGAATAATGTTAAATAGCGGATTAGGAACTTACTGTTTTTTTTTTTTTTGGGGGGGGGGGGGGGGGGGGGGGGGGAAGAATATATTTACAACAGTAGTGTTGCTTCTTTTGGGCACTAGTATAGTCTCCATAAAATAAACCAGTATAAGCAAGCTAAACAGACACACTTATACAATTACTGGCCTAGAGAAATCTATCGATCCAGTAGGTCTGGTCCAATATGCATGATTAGTTTGATCAATATTATCTGATTAAGCTATCCCTCTTCAATATTGTTCAAGAGAATGGAATCCATGACTTAATTTGTAACTGGTGACACTCAATGTGGGGGGAGGGGGGGAGTTCAGATCATGGGTAGGAAGTATTTGTCCTTTGCCCATAAACTAAGTCAGCCAAGGAGACCATTACAAACCTTTAGAATGGCTTTATCTGTCTGATAGTCTTGGTCAGCATGCAGAATTGTGAAATTAATTATATGTCTCATTTGTCTGCAATTGAATAGCCTAAATAATGACCAAGTTGTCAAATTGATCTCACCTACCACAGCTGCATCTGATTTGAATTTTCAAATTGATGGAGAGGGGATTGGAAAGGAGATGTTTGATCATTCATCTGCCTACTGACCTCCTACAAAATTCCAACTTCCTCAACCTTCAGGACTTTGTGTGAGTTGCTTGTTTTCCAAACTGAACTTGCTTTTGGGTCTCAGTGTGAAGTGGAGTATGCTTCATTAGCAGTCATACAAAGACCATTGAACTGAGAAGAAAAGACCTTCCAACTAATCAAGATTTAGAGAGAGAGAGCGTACCAACCAACTTTTCGGTTGCATTGGTTGCTAGTAGTGTAGGGGGAAGAAGGGAGGATGGAGAATGGAGAATGGGAAACCTTACCATGTGAAGGAAAAGCATGGTGGGTCCCTACTCTGTTGACAAGACAGAAAATAATCTTCCCTCAAGTGTTTCCTACACACCTTCCTTCTTGATTTGTAAATTTTTTCTCATGGAAACATCAAACAGGTTTCATTGTCGCTTGCAGAAAAGAAAAGTATTACTCTCTCCCTCTGTCAAAAATTCTGGCCTCATCCGGAAAAAGCCAAGTCCATAAATAGATGTCCCTCACACCACCCAAATAAATACGGAAGTGGGTGAAGGGAACTCTGATTTTTTGTACGTAAACTGACCTAATATTTTCAGCACCTGATATAATTTCAGGGGACATATCATATTCAAGTTAGCATTAAGTAATTTAACCACATGTGGTCCTGCGTCCATGTCGGTTACAAATTAGCACATGGGATGTGGCCAAAAAAAAGGTATACGGCAAAGATTGCAACCGGCAAATACTTCATGATGATATTAAGGAATTGTTTATATGGGGCAGGCACTTTCAGGCCACATGATTTAGGTTGTATGCACCCTTACTAATATCGTGGGCAGTGGGTAGACGGCTCGCTCATGCCCGTCGGATCGAGATCTTGCGAGTCGCAATGTACTGGCTACATATCCTGTTAGTAATTTTAAATGCATTTTATTAACCACATTTACACCCCAAAACGTCCATTAACACCCATCCTCAAGTAAGTGGGTGAGCGGTGGAAGCAATTAAGTGTCATATTGCATGTATTCATAATATCGGTATAGGGAATGATCCCGTTACACGATACTATACTAAAGAGATTTTGGTCCAGATTTCAAATAGGGTGACACTTTTCAGTACCCCAGATTTTCACACTAATGCCACATGATTAGTAGAACCCAAAGTTTGTTTATGAGTAGCACCGTATTATTCTCATTCATGATCTTGTCAATAGAAGCCCATTGTCAACCAATATCATGATGGTGAGACCCTACCATCAAATATAACAGTGGATCCTTACCACTAGATTGAACACAATGAAACGGTTGACATTAACTCTCATTTCTATCGGTAGAATATTACTATCAAATGGTGAGATTTTCGTCAGTCGACATCTACCATCATAATGTAACGTTGGGGTATTACTGAGCATGCTTGAAAACATGATTTTCTTTTTAACCCCACTTATAAAAGTGTTACAGAGAAAATTTGGGGTGTTAAAAAGTATCACCCTTTCAAATACCGGTCGGCTATCTCCGATACATTAGAGATATATCGACTATTTTCCTTCGCCTGTTTTTGTTTTGCTTTTCTAACATGTTAAGACTCAATCAATGTATGACACATTATATGCTACAGAATGTGTGTGTGTGTAAATATATATATATATATATATATATATATATATATATTCTATAGTACTCCTTCCATCCGGAATTATTATTAGCATCGAAATGAACTAAAATCAGTTCCTCTTGAAAAACCAAATGTTAATTTCAATAAACCCGGATGGAGGGAGTATATGCTTAAAAATTGTACAAAATTCAAATGCATGTTAATTGTAATTTACTATGCTACTATATATTTATACACATCCAAAATTATGTCGACATAAGTCTCTTCTTTTGATATTGGTCATTTAAGCTTACTATATAGTCTATATAGATGTTAGATTATGAAATTACATTTTTGAAACCTTATTTTAGACTATCAATATTGCTTTAATTGATTTCTCCAATATATCTTTGAAATATCTCTAGCCAATAATAAATCTCCTTGAGTGGAAGGGGTTATATATACAAGTGGTGGAAGTGGGAGACAATATGACATTTTATTCCTTTATTTTATCCTTAAAAAACAGTGTAGGTTTAAAACAAGTAGATATTTTTTTTGCTAACAAAGAAACTTTATTAAACTAAAATAGATATTACAGACAAGGAGTCTTCATCAACTACAGCAACATTAATAGGGGAAGAAAGAACTTCAAACACACAAACAACATTGATCAACATCTTCCCATAAAAAAACATTCAATAGATACTCTATAGACAGAGGCACAACGTCGAGCTCGAATCTATTTCAGAGGACCTCAAACCAAAAAATCACGGGCTATCTCCAAAGGGTCGATAAACTGGTGCTCATTAACCAATAAAATATATCTTCACAACATAGCTAAAGAAACATGTAATGGAGCTACTAGGTTGTGAGCTCTAGGCAGCAGCTTCATAAGTAGTAGACCCGGATATAATTGCCCAACCATTAGGCATCTATTGTAAATCCGGATGATTGAATGCACACCCATAATAATAGAGGTTTGTTTCTTGCCCCATAAACCTCCACCCAGTTGATCACCACTCAACCGGGGTACCCTCAAAGAAGAAACCAACCAATTATACTCAAGGGGGGATGAGATCTGACGGGAAAGGAGCCGAATAGAGCAAACGCCCCAAGAGGACAACTACCAGATACGCCACTTTTGTCCATAAAACCATCAACTGAACCCACGTATACTTCCATATGAAGGGCAGTGGAAGAGGATCAAGGGAACAAACAGGAGGCGGGAAGGAGGAGAAACAAGGATGCCCTCTCACCACTTTCTCAACCACCAAAAGACCCACAAGAAAAGACAAAAAAGGGGGAGAAAGCTTTTGCTAGCGGGGGGCTCGACATCCGGGCAGACACCAGCAAGGCCGGACTATGCACCAGTCACCGACGAGGAAGGAGGAGGTCAGGGTAAGAGAAGCTTAGGGGATATGAGCCTTTGAAGTTTGCCACCCCACCGATGGTTCTTTGCCTCTCTCCCGCCCTACCCACCGAACTAGTAACGCAGTAAGTATGGGAAGGGACGGGGAAAAGGGGGTTTGCTGGAAGGGAAAAGAGGATAGACACTACAACAAAAATGGCTTTTAACGGCGGATTTATTTTTAACAGAAAATGATCCGTTGATAATATCCATTACTAGTGACAGAAATAAATCTGTCGTAAAAGGAGGAACATTAACGGCGGATTATTTTCGGCGACATGAGTCCGTGGGTATTAAGATTTATTACGGCCGATATTAGCGGCGGAAAACTTTCCGCTGGTATAAAACTGTTTTTTTCGATGGATTTTTACGGCAGAAACAAGTCTGTCGAAAAAAATTTTCCGGGCCTAAAATCCGTTTAGCATCGGGTTCCCCAAAATCCAAAAGCTCGAGCGCTCTTGGCGAAACCGAGGCGAGGCCGACTGCTGGGTTCGAGCATTCGACGGCGACGGCGGTCACGATGGACGGCGAGGTCGAAGGTGACGGCGTCCATGAACGAGGTGATGGGTGGTCCGGCGAGGTGCAGATCGTGAACAGGAAGAGAAAGGTCTCAATTTGGAAAGGGCGCGTTGGGAGACCGAATTGGGAAGGTTGAGAGCCGATTCAGGAAAAAAATCAAACTTTGGGCTTTGTTTCAGAAAGGTAAGATGTCAAATTTCGTGTTGATTGGAGGAGAAAAAAATCTAATTTGTGCTGGAATGAAAAGTTTCATTTTTTGTGGATGCAATTTCTTTATCCAAGAAGGCTGATAAGTGAGTACGAAGAGGACGTTGTGCATCTGAGAGAATGAGAAGAGGAAAAAAGAGCTTTCAGTGAGTAAATACCTTAGTTGTATTTGTGCGAATCTACTAGTACTGATCTCTAAACATTTGATGAAAGGACTAATTGAAATGCATGGGTGGACATTACATGTTTGTTGAAATGCCCAAATGAGACATGTTTTATTTTCCAAATCAGAAAAATAGTTCTTTGCATGATCTGATAGGAACCATTAGTTACGGAGTGGAGTTTAAATTACTGCACTTTTCATGGTGAACAAGGGACGTAGGCTTTCTGAATTCTTCTGTGTTTTTTTACTCTGGTACTGGTTTGATCGAGGAAGGTTGTTTTTCATTTATATGCCATTTGTCGTGCTTCTGGATTAATGTGTAAAAATGGCGATCACCTTCTTTGATTGATTCTTGTGTTTCTTGATTTATTGTACAATATCATCTAGGCCTGCCTCAGAAGAGGGCCATACTGTGGTAAGTGCTCCTACATTTAGGGTCAGTGAACGTGCAGAGAAGCGAAGAGAGGTATTGTCTAGCAGCATTCCTTTTTGTTCTGAAACGCACAAGCTCTAGTAAAGTCACTTAAACTAAAAGATGTCACATTCTTCAAAATACATTTATATAGTCAAATCTTGATTTCTGGTTTCTCTTTTTTTACTTTCTATTAAAAGCATTGATGATTGAACTCTCTGTTTGCACTTATTTTTTGATGGACAGGAAGAAATGGATCCTAGGTCCTTTTCTACTTTCAGAGAGCGACTTCATAATTTGCAGCCAATTCATAGCTATTAAATTATAATTTAGAGCTTTCCTTAATCATGTCACCCTAATCTCATGTCTGTTCATAGCTTCGAGTCATTTTTTGCCAGTTGAATCATTGAAGTTTAATGTGGCCATCCTATGATTAGGCCTATTTGGTCAAAATTGAGTCAAGTACCTTATTCATAATAAAAAAGTTTAAATAGATGAAATGTAAATCTCATATGATATTTTACTCTAAATAGCATGTTTTAATTTTTCTGTTCTATTTGTATTCTAGTAAGCCTAAGGGAAACTTGCTGTTCATATAGGTTCTTGAATATCGTGGTGAACAAGTAAGGCGCGGTGTTGCTGATCTGAGAGAGGCTCGATATCGCTTGGAGGGGAAGAACTGCTGTGAGTGATTCTCTCTCTCTGTCCAAACTGCATATTTTCTTA
This sequence comes from Houttuynia cordata, assembly GCA_039654745.1. Classification (NCBI taxonomy): domain Eukaryota; kingdom Viridiplantae; phylum Streptophyta; class Magnoliopsida; order Piperales; family Saururaceae; genus Houttuynia; species Houttuynia cordata. The sequence goes on from CM077512.1 coordinate 4,874,772, forward strand.
TTTAAACAAATTAGAAATCACCTATACCACTTGTCACTGCAGATTTTGTTATGTATTTTCTGTTTTTAAATAACATACCTATTTTTACGCTTCTCTTTGTGATCAGGGAGGCATATGTCAGAGGGTTGTAAACTGCATTCTTGCATTTAAATCCTACAATGAATGGAAACAAGCTGGCGGAAATGGTTGCTGGAGATATGGCAGCAACTTGAAACCCACAAACTCTGGGAAATTTTTTATGCGGAAGCATTCTAAACCTCGTGTTAGGCTTTTTATTAAGAAATCAGTCAATCAATGATAAATTCTCGGAGGGCTTAGTAGAACAGTGGATGCATTGTGAGCATCTTCCTGAAGAATCCTCCAGCACTGTAAGACAATTTACACTTATTGGCTGATAGACATATTTGTGTTGTTGGTGTAAAGATCACTATTTTATATTTTTGTAGAATAGTTCCCGCCCTTTAAATACGCTTCTGCAAGAAGTTTTATGCGACAAGAAGCTGGAAGATGTTCCAGCAGTAAGTCATACATATACATACAGTTGTAATTTCTTTAAATGTTTATTTAAGCATTTGTGAAAAATGAATCAAAACTGCTCTGTGCAGCTAGTTGAAGCTCTGTTGAATGAAGTGATGAAAGAGTTTGAACATAGGTTTGCAACTCAAAATGAAATGGTAAGCATTTAGATCCCTATTTGGGCGCCACTTTTGTGTTAATTCTGTTGCTAGTATGAAATGACCATGTGTTAAAAGAGGAGCTGTTAATATGTCATGTTACTAGGTATAGCTATTTATTTTATTTCATGCAATTAATAACTGGCTACTGAAACTTTTATATGATAAATTTCTTTTCGCGTATTATATTCTACATTTTATTGTCTTTATGTGGGCCATTCAATCACATTTATGATTTTTTTCTACCATACAGATTAAAACAATGGCTAAGGAGCCTGTTGTATATGGCTTGAACAAATCTTTTTCCAAATCTAAGGTTCCACCTTCACATCTGCTACATCCAATACAATGAGTATTTTAACGTTAATAATATACGCACTGAATAATATTATGCAGTTTTATAACAATGTCTTTTGTATTTGATAAAAAACACAACACAGGATACTGAACAAAAGAAAACTTGCAAGTGAAAAAAGATAGCTGCTTGCATTTAGAAATCGTTGATGGTGTAATGGTGCTGATTATGTTGTTTTTATCAATACAGCTCAAGAGTTTGATGGTAGTGACTCTGGTGCTCGAGCTGATGAGGCTGTCTCATGGAGCAAAATATGTGGTTCTGCAAAAACTGTATCTATTGTTCCAAGCTTCCCACATTATTACATGTATAAAGTATTTTTACCTTGTAAAGTTATTATCTTTTGGCAACATTGTAAAGTTATTTTTTATCAATACAAAATATAGTTTATGTGTACAATGTGGTACTAATTATATAAATAATATATGAGGATATCTTTTGTATTTATGAATAATGTTTATTATTTGGAATAGTAGCAGCATAAAACTGCTGATTTTTTTCTATTTTTTCGAGCTCTATACCGACAGATAAAATCTGTCACAAATGACCTCAAACCGTCACAATAAGTAATTAACGGAGTCTAGAGTCCGTCTTCAAAACAGTCGCTAAAAGTATACACCGGCGGCAGAAAACCGTCGCTAAAATACACTTGCGACAGAAAACAATCCGTCGGAAATACTGTCGGTAAAGATATTAGCGACAGATTGGCAATTTTCTGTCGAAATGTCATTAGCGGCGCCACTTATAACAACGGACCGAGCGACGGAAAACATCCGTCGATATAAATCTCTAGCGACAGATTAAGGACTTTTAGCGACAGTTTTTGCCGTCGCTAAAAGACAAATTTGTTGTAGTGAGAGGGGAGACCTTCTCTCTCCTCATGCTCTTTGCTCTTCCTCCTAACAAGTAGATATGATATAGGAAAAATTAATTGTTATGGTTTTTTATTTCATACAATTGTTATGGGTTAATCAAACAATAATCAAGTGTAAAAGCATGCGCAGGCAATGTCATGTACATATAGATTGATGTCTTAAGAAGGATGTACAATATTAATGAATCATTTTTGGTAGAACACTCATACTTAAGTATGACTACATATATTTTAGCAAAAAAAAAAGTATGACTACATATATAAGAAATAAATTCCATACACATGATCACTTCCAATTTAAGTATGGATGATGTAACAAGATTATGCCATTAACTACAATGATAAACACCTTAATCACAACCTTTCATTTGCACCAAAAAATGATTTAGTTCTTCATCATGTTGAGAGCAAATCCAATGCAAGATAGTATGAGTTGGGGGGAGTTGGGTCCTAATCAAGGAATGTCGTATCGGATATCGGTCAATCAAAGAGACAAAATATCGGAAATATTATGTAAAAAAATATCGGTGGTTTAAAACTAATTTTTATTATATATTTTCACAATATAACTTCTAAATTTTAGACAAGCATAAATTTTAAAATATGTATTAAAAATGCTTATATAATTCAAAATGTGTTTGCGTTTTAAACCCGTATCCTTCCACTTGGCATAGGATGGGAAACAAATGGGAAAGTTAATTTTTTTCTTTTAAATTTTTTTTTTCAAAAGCACCAAAATATAGGACCTAAACCGATATATCAGCGATATTTTAAAAAAACTTCAAAAACGATATTACAGTGTATCGTTTTACCGGTTGAAAGCCGATATCGATATATCGCCGATAGAACATTCCATGCCCAATGATATTGACTTGTAAGTTAGTCATAAATTCTCGTGGACTTCCATCATTACAGTTAACTAAACATGAACAATCAGACAACATGATACAGTCCACTTCATGCTGGTACAGTAGCAAGGCCATCCATGCATATCCCAATATCAAACATGTCTTTTGCTGTCCTTTATCTCTTATGGCAACATGATTTAAATAAAATTGTGAAGTGTCTGCCTATACTAATTTGATATGTCCTACATGACTAATTGACAGCTATATTATTCTCCAAAAAAATTATAATTTACCAAAATGATAAATAACTTGGAAGGAAGTTCGTAGTTAGTTGGTACCATTGTTGCCTTCAATCAATTAACACTTACAGTATTATTCTTTTGTTTCCTTTTTCTTTTATATAAAAATGTGAAAGGAAAGTGTCTCAGAGATTTTTTAGGGGGGGGGGGGCAAAAAGGGAATATGGTTTAAAATTATGGTTGGGATTTAAATAAAGAAATAGAAAAAACAATTGATATCAACATAAAATAGGAGAAAGTTACCACTAAACCCAAAATATTTTTCAAGAATTCATTAAGCCCAAATGGAGGAATATAATTTTACTTTACATACTTTCTCATAGAATAATAATATTGTGCAATATAATTTTACATAAACGAAATTTGACTGAGCTTATTGCACTAAAACTACTTCATCTTGGTCTTGTAATTGGGACTATTAAAGTGGGACGCAGGGCTAGGAGCCTCATGAATTCAATCTGGATGAGTATGGGATTTTGGTGGGTCCCTCCCTCAAGCCACCTCTTTATGTTTTCATTATCCAGTGGCCATCAAGTGGGCCTAGTGGGCCTCAAGCTAATAACTTCAGAAGATGACATTTCATAGGAGAAAGTACTCATAAGGTTGCCATGCAGCTTGTATAGTGCCTTATCATATATCAGCATTCATAAATGAGTCCCATTTGTATGAGTCAGGGCTAACCGAAGCGTGCAAGCTGGGTCGCCTTGAGCCATCAGATTTCGAATCAGGGGGTTAGGGGGTTTGAATCACCCGCCGGCCCCTTGCGCCATCGGACCAAAATCCGACGGCTCTTGGTGATCTTCTCACACAGACGCTGGTGAGCCATGTCTCATATAAACTTTTTCCTTGGCTAATAACGTGTAGGTTATTTTGATAATTACCTTACTAATGACTTCTTAAGTGTACTTAATTATATGATACAAAGATTATTCAACTCAGTCAAGACTGTCGACCGCCGGGCCCTCCGCCGTGGCAGGCGGATCAGTAGGCCCCGCTACCGCTCTTCCGATGGCGACGGATCCAAAATGACGATATTACCCCTGACCTGACAGATCAAAGAATTTCATATTCCATATTCAATTGAAAAAAATAATTGAATAAATGGTTTATTCCAATTTCTTTTCCCCATTTTTTCCATGTGGCTGGTCTGGCTTTTGTCTGACAAAGGGGTGCCAATAAAGAGAGAGAGCCCCCCTGAGACCCTTCTACTTGGAATGTATGAAGGGCCCCACCTGACATCAGGTACGGGGCCCACTCAGTGTTCTCCATTTTAATTGCTTCTGATATTCATGAGGCACCAACGGGGCCATGCCCAAATGTTAGGGCAATCAATGAATGGACAAGAGGGGGAGGAGAATGAGTGCTCCCAAGTCCAATCTTCCTCCATGAATGCATAAAGCCGAGCATCCAATGAAAAAATGATGGAGCCAAATATTCTCCATACTAGGAACAATGCTAATACCCTAATCCACATTTATACATACCATCAAATACTTTATTTTAGTATACATTGATTGTAATTTTTACCTTTGAGATGGTCTCCTAGTCATAAACAAGGAACATTTACCGCCTCAAAAGAATATCCTCATTTTATCATTCATAGACATATTTTGTAACCAATTGGGGAGATATTAATGAGATGATTCCTTTATAAAAAATACAATTAAACAGAGGTTGTGAATCCGAATGATAAGTTATCTAGATTAATTTCTCAACTTAGTACATTACAAGACTGTTCGTGTTCTCCTAATTTCCGAGTGAAAAAATCGTAAATAAAGAGCTTTGAGTCTTTAATGTGCATGTCGCAATCATGGAAAATCGTCTCGCCGGGATATCGGCAATATATCGCCGATATATCGGTATCGGACACAAACCGATACACCGATACCACTCAATCTCGATTTTTCAAAATTTTCCAGTTTCAGACCGATATATCGGTATTTTTTTAATTAAAAAAATATTTTTAAAAAAAAAATTTCAATTTTTTTTTTTTTTGAAAAAAAAACTTTCATGTTTGTTTTCTATCCTAATATGCATATTTTGAAATGTATTCTTTGTTTAAATTAGTATAACTCATTTTAGAAGTTAGATTGTGAAAATATATGATAAAAACTAGTTTTTAACGACCGATATTTTTTTACACAATATCTTCGATATATCTCCGATATTTCGTCTCTTTGGCGGACCGATATTTTACCGATATCTGACACGACATTCCATGGTTGCAATCCACTCCTCAGAGAGAGGTGCCCATCCCCTTCTACTTAGGTCCTAACGACTTGAACACCCCTTGTTTCGTCTAAGCTTTTCATATGCATGAATATTGAGCACTCTTGTTAACACAACAGAATAATAGTCTTACTTAAATATAATACTACATCAGTGTAAAACGCCTAAGACACGCTTCAGAGGCCTTGCGCTAGCAGCGTGATACAGTGCTCTAAGAGGCTAGAAGTCGTGCCCCTTCTAGTCGGGTCCTAAGAACTCGGACACTTGATATAATGCTCTAAGAGGCCAAAAGCCGTGCCCCTTCTAGTCGGGTCCTATGAACTTGAACACCTTCCATTATGAAAAAAAAAACTTATATAATAAGAGTAATACTAAATTAAACTCCTACAAATAGAGTATTATGATCTTATACACTGGGCCCCATTTCTCTACACAATGACGCCGTTACTCAGTTCCGTCACCACCACAACGCCGTTATCTCTGACCCTCTCTCTTTTCCTCTTTTTTGTCGCCACTCTCCCCAGTCAGCTTTCCCGCCTGAAAACCATTTTTGGACACACCCAACACACGAGACTCACCAAAGAACCCACTCCAAATCCCTCTCTCCTCTTCCTCCAATAAAAAAGCGTCTCACTTGCTTCTTTCTATAATACATTTCACCGAAACCCACCGCAATCCATTTTCTTCTTTTTCTCTTTTAGATCCCCAGCTGCCTCTGCACTCTCGCGTCTCCTAGCAGCTCTTGAGCTTCGATTGCAGAAGATCTTCCAATGAGTCCTTTGTCTTCTTCTATCTTCGGTTTCTGCATTTGAATCTGGGTTCGTGCTGAAGCGAGGACTTTTTTGGTATTTTTCTGGATTTTTTTGGTGGAGAAATGGACAAGAAACAGAGCTTCTTCACAACGGTGGTGCGGGGGCTGTCTCCGGCGAGGTCCCGGTCGCGTTCGAGGTCGGAGTCGCCGGCGAGGAGCGCGTCGCCGATGACATCACTTCTCCGCTGGAGAAAACCGCCGCCGCAGCAGCAGGTGGAGGCGTACGCCATCGGGAGGTCCGGCAGCGGGCGTCCGGTGGTGTCTGGGGAGGTGCTGGCGCCGTTGATGGAGGGCCCTGATCCTGATGGAGGCGGGGAGGGTAGGAGGGAGGGCGGTTGGGGGCAGTGGATGAAGAGCCAGCTCGCGCGGGCGCCGTCTGTTTCGTCGTCGTCGTCGTCCGGCTCCGCCTCCGACCTGAGGCTGCTTCTTGGGGTCATGGGTGCGCCATTGGCCCCCGTTCACGTCCCCGGGATAGACCCGTTTCCTCATCTTAGCATCAAAGACACTCCCATTGTGAGCATCTCTGCACTTATGTATTCGTGGGTGTTTTCTTGGTGATCTTGAGTGATTTAATCCAAACTCTCTCAGTCCAGAATTAGTAGTAGCATATGGTGTTCAAAATATATACTAAACTCAGTATATTTTGGAAAACTAAATGTTACTACTAATTCAGGATGGAGGGAGTATGACTCTTGCTTCAAATGTGATTTTGAATTTGATTTTTTGGTGCTTTTGGTGTGATAGATGTAGAAACAACTGATTTTTCTCTGTTTTTACCATCAAATTTACGATTTTTGGTGCTGATGTGATGTATGAACAACTGTTTTTTCTTTGTTTGCATTCAAATTTAGGTGGGTAGGTCCAAAGGTAGGGAATTGGAAGTCTGTATTTTTTGCTGTTTTGTTCATGGGTTAAGAGCATTTACAGTGACCACATTCTTCCTGATTGTTAGTTAACAGTCTAGAGTAGTTGATGTTATTTTGGTAATATAGAGAACTTGACATTTACTGGAATAGATCTCAGATTTCTTGAGATTTCTTGTATTTTAGCCTCTGGACTGGTTTTTGCAGAGGCATGCTTTACTTTGAAGTATTTTTTTTATGTTAAATCATTGTCAAGAGCAAGTGGACAACTGTCTTTTTACTTTTTTCAAAGCATTACATCGTTTTTTTTATATTTACCCTTTACCCTCCTGCTCAATATATTTACTGTAACAAGTTTAGCTCCTCCTTTTCTTTTGATGATCTCTCTCTCTCCACTTCTGTTGAAAGTATTCTTTGATCGTTTCTCTTCCCTTAGCTTTCAGGTTTCCTTGACTATTTGTTGATGGGTGAACTAGTTTTGTACATTTCTACTTTGGTAGTGTGCTCCGATGATCCGGATGAGAAATTTAATTTGGTTAACTGAGAATTTTCTTATCATAATTGCTCACTCTTTTAAAAAGATATGTCAATTATTTGCCTGTGAGAGATCTACTCCTGCAAATGTCTACTTAGATGATAAAATCTTCATGCAGTGTCGGTAGTTCTAATTTGCAGATCAACAAGTTTTGGATTTTTAGCTCTTTCGGGAGTATACCTATCCTAATAGGAAAATTAAGATTTAGATTATATGGCACCATAATGGGATTAACTTGCGGATTTTGCTTCATTTCCTGGATTTAATATGAAATCTTAGTTAAGAGTGTCCTGTTTTTATTAAAGGTGCAGCCTCTAGGAGCTTTTCCCTGAATTGATACTTACAGAATTGAGATACTCTGAAACTGAAAGTGCTAAAATGCTTTTGATTTTGTTCTGTTGGTTATTTCCTGTTGAAGCTTCTTCATAAGATTAATATTCAAGCATGATTTATCATTTTCTATTATCAAATCTTCTCGCAGGAGACATCATCTGCTCATTACATACTGCAACAGTACGTAGCAGCATCAGGAGGGTTAAAGGTGTTGAGCTCGATCAGGAATTCCTATGCCATGGGAAAGGTCAAGATGGTAGCATCTGAGTTTGAGACAGCCACAAAAATCACGAAGAATCGAAATGTTGCTAAAGCTGCAGAGTCAGGTGGCTTTGTTCTTTGGCAAATGATGCCAGACATGTGGTATGTTGAACTCGCTGTTGGAGGTTCTAAAGTACATGCAGGATGTAATGGTAAGCTCGTTTGGAGGCATACCCCCTGGCTCGGTGCCCACGCTGCAAAAGGTCCCGTCCGGCCATTGCGCAGGGCCCTTCAGGTGAGCTCCGCTCCTTGAGCTTTGTGTTATCTTAGAAGATGCTTTGTTCACAAAAATGCTTTATTTGGATGAATCCTGAATGACCTCTATTTTCCATGCAGGGTCTTGATCCACTGACCACTGCCTGTATGTTTGCTAATGCTAAATGCATTGGAGAGAAGAAAGTTAATGGGGATGACTGTTTCATACTGAAACTCTGTGCTGACCCGCAGACACTCAAAGCCAGAAGCGAGGGCCCCGCCGAGATCATAAGGCATGTGTTGTTTGGATACTTCAGCCAAAGAACAGGGCTCCTTGTCCATATGGAGGATTCACACCTAACAAGGATTCAATCCAATGGAGGAGATGCAGTCTATTGGGAGACAACTATCAACTCTTTCCTTGACGATTACAGGCCAGTGGAGGGTACAATGATATCTCATTCAGGCCGTTCTATAGTTACATTATTCAGGTTTGGTGAAATGGCCATGAGCCACACCAAGACTAGGATGGAAGAGGTATGGACCATAGAGGAAGTGGCATTTAATGTACCAGGCCTCTCAATGGACTGTTTCATCCCTCCAGGTGATGTCAGATGTGGGTCTATCAGTGAATCTTGTGAACTTCCTCGGGCCGGCGATAGAGGGAGGTTGACCGCCACCAACCGTTCCAAGGTGGCTGCCTTAGCTCAGCCTATTGGAAATCCTGCTTGGAAGGTGGAAGTGTAGTGGATGGAAGTAATAAGTTGGATGGAGTTGGCAACTTGTTTATACTTAGCTCCATTTTGACTGACAAACAAGATTACAGGGCAGCTGACTTGCAAATTTTAGGCTTAATCTGTACACGAAGCTAGAGCATAGTTCGAAGAAATTGCTCTACCGAGCCCTTATGATTTTGTGCCTAATTACAACAAGAATCATTGGGGGATATGGATGTTCAACCAGGTTTTCGCCCAAACATGGAGGAAGGTGATGGTGAAACCTTTATTTCCATCAGAAGGAAGGCAGTGCACTGACCTTCAAGCATAGTACTTCTGACCTTTAGCTCTACTAACTTCCATTTTAGAAGCAGCTTCTTGTAACATTAAGGACATGTCTGCTGGGGGCTCTGAGCTCAACTCTCAATGCTCTCCCTCTTTTATTACATGAGCATATATCTTTCTTCTGATTGACATTAAATGTGCCTGGCTGTGGAGTACATGGATAGTTCTGTGCTAGATCAAAGTAAACAAACAAAGGTGATAGTTTCCATGCTTCTATATCTCTCTGATCCATGTTTCTAGTTCAAAATGGTTATTACTTATTACTAGGCAGTGCTGCAGAGTGCTGAAAGATAAATGTAAATGTAAATAAATAGTAGTATGAATCCGTTCCTTCCAAATAAAGGGTCCCCCCCTTGGAAATTAGTAAATTCTAGATTTCAGTGATGCCACTCCTTGGCGATTTGCTACTGTAAGTATTCAGGTCCTTCAGCATCAGTCTTGGTCTTAAATAAAAATAAAAGTCTTGGTCTTTCTCTCCTTTGGGAAGGACACAAGCCCCCAAGAGCTTTTAAAGCTCCACATAAATGATATGGTGGGAAGGATTCTATGCTGGGGCAGGTAAAGGGGAAGAGGCCATGTGGTTTGCTTTATGCTTTTGCATCTTATCCTGGATTAAAAAGGAGAGCTGAAGAGATAAATCGACCAAAGTTCACTGATTTTGCAGGGGGGACTCTTTGTGCCATTTCTCTCATTCAACCATGTGGGTCTTCACCAATAATTGGCCACACATGATTATTACTTGAAATTGACAATATCCTTTTGGTCATGCAATTGAATGGATTCTAGCAGATATGATAGAACTACGAATTCAAGGAGTTGGTTCATAATTGTAGAAAAGTCATCAAGAGGAGGGAAGCTTCTTGATTCCTTTGCCTCTTTAATCTTCCTACTTGTCCTCAAGGCAATCGTTGCGCACCGCTCATTCATCACATGGCAGGAATCAACTGAGAATCACTCAGAGTTTTGTTGGTAAATCTGGTCACCCACCCTATGGCGAAATAATGTGGCATCTGATAAAAAAAAAAGAAATAATATGTGGCAAGCATATCTCATGCTTCTTTCAATATAGCACTCACTCCATCCCATATTAAGTGTCCTATTATGTTTTCTAAAATGAATAAAAAATCAAATAGGAGAATTAATATGAGACGGAGGCAGTTATGCTATTTCCAAATTCTGCCATCACCTTCTCTTTTTTAGATTTGAACTCGGCCATCACCTTTTCTTTGAAATGAGCACTCATACCTGATTATAATACTCCTAATGAACACTCCCTCTGTCCAAATTATTATTATCATAATATTTTTCAAAATGGAAAAATTTTATATTAATAATAATCCTGGACGGAGGGAGTATTAGTCCATCATCATGACAAAGTAAAGTCAAATGTTTAATTGTCAAAAAAAAGTCAAGATGTTTCTGTGTGGTCAGGCCATCCAATGATTTTCAAATAATTAAAAAAAAACACATGCACACAGGCATTCAGCATTACTATTATTGCATCTTTCTACTATCAATGTAAATGATCTTTTTTCTTTATTACAAAGAGTAATATCTTTCGCAACGTTGTTGTACAGAAGCAGAATTACCCAAACAAAATTTGTGATACCATGCGCGATGAATGAAAACTGCGAAATCAGATAATCAACTCCATCCAGAAGAACTCAACTACTTGGAAAAATTTAAATGCAACACTTCATTTTTTGATAAATGTGGCAATTCCTGCTAGAATAAATCGACGAAATGCCAGACCAGATTTCCTTGTTTGGTGGATCACCACTTTCTAAGGGAATACCTCGTGTATCTGTTAGGAAGGTGTCTGGAACTCTAGGAATTGAAGATGAAAGAAGTTAGCTGAGGGTCTTCCGATCCGAAGTTATCTGAGATGTTGCACCAAGTACGATTCCTGCATTGGATCTCTCTAATATCTGATATCCACTAGTCATCAACACCTTTCCTGGAGCCAACTCCGTGCTGCCTCGCCAACAATGAAAAACAAACAGCCAAAACAAGAAGACATGAGGGCTGAGACAGCAATTGAAATGCGCAATGCTTAAAGACTTTGCAATTTACAATTATGATTTTATGACTACTTTGATCCAATATTGAAAATGAGAGGAACTTACACAGCCATGTTGGGATATGGAGATACTCGAGAAAGCTTGTACTCCCTCCAGGCACTTTTAATAGTTCATTTGAAATACCAACTGTATCTATTAAAAGTGCCCGGAGGGAGTGTTTGTTTTCGACTTGACGAGCGAATTCGGGATCAAGTAGGTTGAAAGACATACGTTTAAGAATCAAGTAGCTACCTAGTTGGTAAATTTGTAGCTTGAGATATGTCTTTATGAAGAACTAGCAAGAATACTATTTGTTTTCATTGTGTAAGCAACGCTTACCTGTCAATCTTTGCATGTCGATTGCTAGGAATTGACTCATTCACCAAAAAGCAATCTACAATCTCCTTTACTGTTCAATAACCACTACTATCACAAATCTTAGAACCAAAGAAAAAATTCCAATAATCGAAGACCTACAATTTTTTTGACACTGACAATTGCTATTTTCTAATGTACGTCGTAGTAGATGAAAATATTATAGAACTATGGTACAACATAGTCGTTCTTCTACGTTTGCCATAATAATTTTACACAGATGTTTTTGACACAAATCAAGCCCATCGTTTTATCTAACCTTCTTAAAGTTTCTTGTGTAAGACTAACAATTGTGATATGTTGGTTTCAAATATTTTAATATACAAGTTGGCCGGACTCAGCTCTGTCAAACTACATGTGTAGCTGAAAATCTGTAGGACGTGCTCTCCATCGCTAAAGGTTTTGCTAACCACTGAAGTGATCCACATCAATGTATAAGTCCCTGTTAGCAGGGCTGTTCACGGACTGGATAAAACTCGGACAGAGGTTGTCTGCGTCCGTGAACAGCCTGTTCACAAGTTTTGTATCCGTGTCCGTGTGTCCGGCATACATAGACACGGACACGGACACGGACACAACTCCTCCCTCTCTCTCTCTCCCACCGCCTCAGCCCACCCCCCTTTTCCTTCTCCCTTCTCCTCCATTTGCCGCCCTCGCTCCCTCCTCCTCCACCCCCACCCCTCCTCCTCTCCACTCCGTCGCGACGCCGCCCCTCCTCCTCCTCCTCCTCCCCCCACCCCACCGCCCTGCAAAAAGCAAGCTTTTTGCAGTGCGGTGCAGCCCATCCTTCCTCCTCCTCCGTGACGGCCCCCCTCCCCCCCCCCCGTGTCTCCTCCTTCTTCCACCCTACTCTGTCGCCCTTCTCCTCCACCCCGCCACCCCTCCTCCTCGGACCTCGGATAGACGGCTGTCTAAGGAGCCTTAGCCGTGGCCGTGGCCATGGTCCTCGGACATCTCCTCCTCGGCGCGGACACGGCCACGGACACCTCGGATGCAGCTGACCCCGCGGACATGGCTGTCCGAGAACACCCCTACCTGTTAGGAGCCCAATAGTTGCCTATGTTTGGTTTTTACTCTACAATGACTTGTCCTCGAGCAAACCATTTTGAAGAAAATCATAAAATCTCTTGGAATAGAGGCTTTGCACTATATTAACAGAAAACAAGAGCATGCCAATAATCCCAAAATAAAGAAGCACTTCATGCGTACCACCACTGCCAACAGGGTCATATGACAACTAAATTATTAATGCCATTCTCAAAAGATCTTCATCCAATCTACCTAAACATGTAGTTTGTGAACCAATCCAACTAATCCATAAGAATAAATCAGAAATAACGCATAGCTTAAGTTTGCGACTATTGATATGCATGCATTGCATAATTGTACTCCCTATCCCATATTAATAGCTTTCTTTGAAAAAGAGGTGATACAAAACTTTCACTCCATCCACTAACACATTTTTACAACATCCACTAATTATTATGAGAAGGATAACATTAAATGGAGCTAGAAACAACGATTCTCAAATGGATCTATTAATATGCGACGAATTAGTAATAATGAAATTCAACTTTATAATCTATCTTTAAATAGGGCCAATGGTAGTCCGTATTAGATACTCCTTCTGTTTAATTGTTGCCATAAAACATCGTCCTCCTTCACAAACCATGCAGGTGAAAAATGAAAATTTATGCTTGAATTTATGAAAATATTTTACAAACATTCACCAAATCAAGCATGAAGTCAACCATTCTCCGTCCATTATTAGACTGAGAGGATCTCCCAAAGCCTTGCTTCATTTTCTTGTTTTCATAAAACTCAAGAGACCGGTCTGTGCGAAGTATATCTAGACCTAACATCCAATCTTTATATGAATATGCTTCTTCTCCCGCGTTATTTCATAATAATCCGTAGTGTCTATTTTCATGGACACATCATAGAAATGCTGTGGGTCCCATATTTTATTTCCTTTCACTACATTAGCACGTGAGGTTGGCTGTGATAAATAAGCTGGAAGAATAGCACTACTCTTTCACGGCCACATCAAGAGCCCCTCATGGTAATGTTGTGAGCCTCATATTTTATTTTCTTTAACTTCACTAACACATGAAGTTCACTATTATAAAAAAGTGGGAAGAATAACACTACTCTTTCGCAAGCGAGAAAGAGTATCGGCTTCCCCATGAAAGTGATCGTCACTATTGCTTTCAAAAATGGGCCCTCCATATCAACAGTTTCGCTTGACCCCATAACTACATCCGGCAGACAATTTGATGTAAGTATAGACAACCTCACTATACCCCCTAGTGTCTAATGCATGGAAAGTTGCTGATGTAGATGGTGATATACAAGTAATTCCATTATAGAAGAAAGAGAAGAAAAAATAAGATTAGCGCTAAGAAAGATTAATATTAAACTAGTCAATAAACTTTGTTGATTTTTTTGGTAATGAATTAGGGAAGACCCTTTACATATTTATAGACTCTAAACCATAATCCAAATTGACATAGGAGTGATCCAACTAATAAAGGAAACTATTAATCCTAACCTAATTAGAATAGGGTAATAACAGTTGCATTAGCTATATATCATCAATATAATAAGGGAAATTTATATAAAAAAACATAAAAAAAAATTACCAAATTGGCGCACTGTAGCAAATATTTCCCAAACTGGTGTTCTGACTGCGTGGCCTTTTTTGTTTTAACCGGCCCAAAAGGCGTCGGTTGAACCGACGCCTTTTCCGTAAGTTTTTTTTTTGAAAGGCATCAGTTGAACCGACGCCTTCCTTTATAACGGAAAGGCGTCGGTTCAATCGACGCCTTTTCGACATTTAATTCAAATCACTTTATCCTTTGGACGAAATCTACAATTTTTCACAACCTAATAATACACACACATCACAACCTGGCAATACAACATCACAACATGATAACAAGATAAATTTTTTCTGATAATACAACAGACATGACACAAAATATATACAAAATATATTACACTACATCAAACTATTACAAATGTATTTATAAAATTACAAGAAGTGTTTATTTAATTCTCCTCAACCTATTCCTACCCCGTCCTCATTCTCGAACTGGAATATCCTCAGGCTCAACGTCAGGTAAAGCATCTGAAGACGAAGCTGCCTGACGTTGAGCACGAAGTGTACGCTGTCGCCGAGTATATACTTTCGAAGAAAGAGGCCTCTCAACTTGCTCCAGTGGGGCATCTGGAACAACAGGTGATGGGGTAAAACTTCTCGTGTCAGCTGATGATGTCAGAATGTCGGGTTCTGGAACAACCTCCAATCCTGGAATCTCAGTAACAACTAGGCGAAGCAATGGCAAACTCACAAGAACATGTCCAGAGCGATCGTGTAGCGTCTGACAGGCCGCTAGCAAGTTCTCATATGATCGGTCCACCAAAGCTCCCTCCGTCTGATCAAATGTCTGTCGTGCAAGAGTAAGCTAGAAAGAAAAACACAGGTATGTTATCTACTCACTACAAAACACTAGTGAATAAAATGAAATATGAAGTTAATGATACTCACCAACGCCCGCTCAGTGTCGCCTCTTGGTTGATATAACATCTCCAGCTCATGCATGGGTGGCATGATAAGTCTCCTAGTGATGCTCAAATACCATCTCATGTATGCATCTCGCTCAGTCATAGCAGGCTCCCCTTGAACGAGAGTGATCGTCCGGTCGTCCCATCTAGTAATGTAGGCCGCATGATGCGACCTCCAATCAAAACTACCTCGGCCTCGGCGCGATACTCGTTCAATGAACTCAACCAGAAGAGGGGGGGAAAACTTGTTCTAATCTAAATTGTAACATGACCCGATCCGGAACATGCATCTCGACGATGTCCACATATAAGCGGCGTCCTAGATAACCACACATGTGCTCCATCTGTACAAATTCCAGGTAACTGTGCTAACACATCATCATGATATGGTTGCCATATTACCTACACAACATATGAATATGATACTTTACTTTTTGGTGAAATGTACATTTGTCATATTCATAACGCATGCAATATAAAGGAGTAATACCTGGCCGGATCGTTGATAGTCCAATTCCGATCTATACAACGCCAAGACACTGTGAGGATTCACAGTTTTTGTCTTCTTTGCATTCCACCTAACATAACGAGGATGAGGAATAAATTATCTAAAATATAACATCATCAAATACCTTTAATAAATAACACATACCGAACTCCTAACGGTGATAAACCATCTAGTGGAGTGCTCCTAATGTTTGGACGACCAACATGCAATCTCTCCCACGACCATAACTGTTTGCCACATACACACCCAACATGAATCAAATGTTATACTTATGAAAAATATACTAGTCAAAGATAATTGATGGTTTACCTAGACAAGGGTGACGCACCCGGCAATCCCTGATGTGCTTGATTGACAAGCTTTTCCCAACTCTCTGTACAGGTAAGCGAGGGTGGCACTGCCCCATGCATACTGTCCCACACTGTACAAATCCTCTAACAAGAGGAGATACATGGGGTGTACATGACTGCTGCTGCTATCGGAAAATATAGTGCTACCAAGTAAATAGAGTAAATACGCCCTTGCATGTTGCTCGACCTCAATTTCGGTGGCATCCTCCGGTAGCGGACTGAACTGCTCTCTCAACCACAATAAACTGACCCTAGTTCGTCCTTTCAATGATTCGCGTGGAGGTACCCGTCCAAGAAGGTGCAAGTACACTTCATTCCAATCAATTCCCACAGTCGAGCAACACACACCAATGCCATCAACTCGGAGTCCGAGAAGTACTGCAACATCCTGTAATGTGATCGTCATCTCCCCCAAATGCAAGTGAAATGTCTGTGTCTCCCTCCGCCATCTCTCAACTAGGGCGGTGATGAGAGCCCTATCAATCCTGATGTACTGTAATCGTATGAAGTGCTCAAATCCAGCCATCTCAATGTACGGCAAAATGCGCGCATCAACTAGCCAATGACGCACATTTTGCCAGTGCTCGGTGCATTCAATGCACCCGGGATCCTATACAATTTACATGGATGGAAAATTGTTAAATATATGTAATATCTAAAACTAAGGAGATAATGATTATGCACATACCTCTCCCCTCCAGATGCCATCAGATCTGTGCGTGCTCTGCTCTGTCAGGACGGCGGGATCAATCGGTCCTGGATCCATAATATCTACAAAGAAACGAACAATTAATCATAACTTCAAAGAATGTGTAAAACAAGTTAAGTTACATATTAAGATCATTGTATGCAAGTACCAATCAGCAGAAGGTGTGTTTTGGCAATGACGCCTGTTATGACCAACTTGGTTGCAATTCCCACAATGGTAGTGAGCTCGACCATCTGCTCTCATGCCCGCACTATCCATCGCATTATGTATTCTCCTACTGCGTGGACGACCGGGTTTTCGTGTTACCCTTGGGGGCTTCACCACATACTCAGGTGGCTTTTCCTCCCAAGATCGTCGATCTGGAGGCGGATCTGTACACTTGAGGGTAATTACAAGAACATGTATGATCGCTTACATCCACCGCATATTTTCTACCACGCATTGTTTTCACTTCATACAAGTGAGAATTGATTTGGTCAGCCCACATGCTACCAATCAGGCGTGTTTGTTCTTTAATCTTCCATTCAATAGTAGGGGTGTATGGGGTTGTCATAGCCAACCCGGCCGAATGTCGCTTCACAAAGAATTTGACAATCCTGTAGAATGTGGCCGACACTAAGGCTTGCACAGGTAATGATCGAGCCCCCTTCAACACGCTATTTAGACTTTCAGCCATATTTGTTGTGGTCATTCCAAATCTTCTAAAACCATCATGAGTAAGCGACCACAATTGAGGTGATAATCCACCTTCCTCACTGAGTAGCCATTTTGCCTCTTGACTTTCTGCACCGATAAGTTTCATCTTTTCATCAAACTCGTCTACAGTAAGCACATATGCAGCTTCCCCTATCAACCTCATCAATACATCATTTTTAAACTTCTTATGAAAATTTGCCTTGATGTGTCGGATACAATATCGGTGACAAAAATGCGGCTGTGGAAACACCTCTGGCACAGCCTTTTGCAACCCTTTATGTCGATCGGATATGATAGTGATACATATCCTATCAAGGATAACATGCTCCTTCAACATACGTAAAAACCATCTCCAGTTAGGATAATCCTCACCCGAAACAAGGGCAAATGCAAGAGGGAACAAACCCTTGTGCCCGTCGTTTGCAGTCGCCGCCAAAAGAGCTCCTCCATACTTACCAGATAGGAAAGTAGCATCAACACTTATGACGGGGAGACAATGTTTAAAACCCTCGATACATGGCCCAAATGCCCAAAACGCCTTCTCAAACCGTCGATATGTAGCATCTTCCATTTCGGTCGTCACCAACCTACACACGGTTCTCGGATTGGCATTAACTATTGCCTCTATGTACATTGGCAACAATCGATAGGACTCAACCCAATCACCATACATTGCTTTAATGGCCATATTCCTTGCCGCCCATGCTTTTTTGTATGAAATATCAACATGAAAAATCTCCTTAATCCTCTCTTGAATAAGCACTAGTGGGATATCTACTTCTGCTCTAACAGAGGGTAATATATGCCGACAGACAAACGCTGCAGTACATTGTCTATGACCTGTGTCTAGCTCGGCATTTCTACAAGTGTGTTCGCCAGCATATGTCTTCACTTTAAAATCATTACTCCCCTTCCTCAATGATGCATGTACTCTCCATGGGCAGTCAGGGTATTGACATCTTGCTGTGTACTGCGTCGGATTTGTACGCAACACTTTATAGCGAACATTATGCTCTATTGAAAACTCCCTCAATGCGTGTACAAATTCATCTTTATTGTGGAATATTTGCCCCACATATATTGCTTCCTCATGATATGTCTCCTCATGCAAACCCCGATTTATTGCCCCATCTATTTCTTCATCAGTTAGTCGCGCCCACGTGGGCTCCTCCTCGTAAGGCAATTCCTCCTCAAAATCATCCAAGTTATCCGTAGCAATTGCGATATCCACCAAATCATCTCCCTCATTTTGAACCATCTCTTGCACACTATCCTCTCCTCGTACATCTTCAACATTAACCTCAGGTGAATTAGGCACCCACTCATCATTTTCCCCATCCTCTTCCTCATTAATATTTCCCTCTTGCCAACCACTTGAACTAGGGTAAGTATAGGGGTTACGAAATGATGTTTGTGTGTCAAACCATTCACCACCTCGTGCCATGCCAAGATTCATCGCTTCATGAGCTTGAGATGTGTGCCTAAATTATTCAAAACAAAACTTATATCATAAATAAACAATTCACTTAATCGTAAGTTGAATGGTGAAACTACATTTTGTAAATAAACTTACCTCCAACTCGGCGAAAGTTGAGGTTCGTTGCACGCTAGTGATATAGACAAATCATCTTCTTCATTATCTTCCACACGCCTTCCTCTAGAATTTTCACTCGACCTATTTCTGCGAGCACTCCTACTTCTGCCTTCGCCGTCATTTGCAAACCTAGGCATGGGCGCCTCTTTTTCTATAAATAGCTCGAAGCTAAACACACGAGGCGCAAAATAGTGCATGACATGCATAGAATTATCATCATCAATTGGTATTACGGTAGTCCTTGTTCCCAAAACAGGCATCTTGTACTTCATACGAATTTTCCACAATCTTTGATCCCATCCCAATTTATTGACCACTTGCATCTCTAGTTCATCGTAAGTACTTGGCTTATTAATTAATAATCCTACGCTTTCACCGCCTTCGTATTCACCTCTATCAATTCTACCACCATACATTAACACAAATGGAACCATTTCTCCCGCCATCTTTTTTCACAAAACAATTAACAAACACTAGCTAATTATTTTCAAACCATACAAAAGCTAAATCAATACATCAATATGTATTTTAAACGGATATTAAACGTATATTACCAGTGAGACGGAGCGACGAGACAGTGGCGAGGCGGGGTGACGACTGGCCGAGGCGTCGGTGGGGCGAGAACGGCGGCGGCGGCGAGAGAGGGGAGGATAACGACGGAGGCCGAGGCGAGCGAGGGGAGGAGAACGACGGCGACGGCAACCAACGGCGGCGGCGGCGGATGGGTGGGGAGGAGACCGAGCCCGCGTGGGCTATATACGAAATGAAAGGCGTCGGTTCAACCGACGCCTTTCCGTTATAAACGAAGACGTCGGTTTAACCGACGCCTTTCCGTTATAAACGATGGCGTCGGTTCAACCGATGCCTTTCCGTTATAAACGAAGACGTCGGTTTAACCGACGCCTTTACGTTATAAACGAAATTTCGGTTATAAGAGAAAGGCGCCGGTTCAACCGACGCCTTTCGGGGCAATTAAAAAAAAAAGGCCACGCAGGCGCCAGCGGCCGCGCTGGCGCCTGCGTGGCTTGTCAGAACACCAGTTTGGGAAATATTTGCTACAGTGCGCCAATTTGGTAATTTTTTTTTATATTTTTTTATATAAATTTCCCTATATAATAATATTAGGCTTCAACTAATACAACGACATTGTGTTGTATTAATTTTAGTTATTTTTTAAAATCTATGCTTTGTCTAAATTAGTATCACTTATTTTAAAAATTATATTATGAAAATATAAAAACTAATTTTCGACTACCAATATTTTTTTACACAATATCTCTAATATTTGTCTCTTTAATTGACCGATAATACGACATTCTTTAGTCTAACGTATTAATTCATGAATGGTGAGATACACGACCAGGGCACATCTAAAATTTTCTCTCCTAAGAGCAAGCAAAAAAGAAAAATCATAATCCTACACTGGTGTATATACACTCCAGTGAGGTGGTAAACTGGTACATGTTTGTTGGACACACAAAAAATATACTGTCTGACAAATATAGCACCATTGTACTTGTACGGTCGTCATCAGCTCCCGTATCGAGCAGCCTCTTCTCCGCCTCTCTTTCCTCTCCTCCGCCCATCTGGCCGCCGTGAGCCGCCGCGCTTGCCGGCTATGAACCCCACCCTCAAGACCTCCCCTCCCTCGCTGGCCAGCCCACACCTGGCTGTCTCAGGCCAGCTATTTGCCACGTCCGGGCTCCCCTCAGCAATCTCCTCCTACTTCTCCCCTCCTTCGCCGCCGCGGACGCCCAAAAGAAGCACCTTTCTTCATTTTGAGGTAGGATTTGCTATATAAACCTGAAATTGCACGATTTTGTACGCTGTGGAGTGGGTTCAAATTTTGGAATTTAAGCATTTCTAATGCGTTGTACTCCCTCCGTCCGCAAAAGGTAGGTACAGTGTGGTGACGTGAATCCACGAGTGGGAAAAGGCCTCTGTGGCTGAGAAATAGGCCTGAATGTGCCTTGTTTTTCCAGACTAGGGAAAAAGGGTAATGTGCTTACTATTTCGGACGAAGGGATTGTATGGTTGGGATGAGTGAAATGCGATTGTAGGATTTCTGGTGTAAGCCTAGATTTCTAAATGACATTTGATGAGAATTTTTATGTTAGAAATGCTTTGCATGACTCCATGGTTATTGTCTTAAGAGCATGAAAAATTATGAATTTTATT
Organism: Houttuynia cordata; assembly: GCA_039654745.1. Lineage (NCBI taxonomy): Eukaryota > Viridiplantae > Streptophyta > Magnoliopsida > Piperales > Saururaceae > Houttuynia > Houttuynia cordata. The sequence continues at coordinate 4,896,147 of CM077512.1, forward strand.
GGGAGAATGTAAAAAGGAGTTTGATGCATAGTTGAGGAAGGCTCATGGTGTTTGCATTCTAATGAGGATGAGATGACATTACTACTTATGAAGTTTCTACTTTGTAGAGAAGGAAACATATTTGTAAGTAAAAATTGTCTAGGGGCATTTTGTTGGATGTGGATACGTGTGAGCGGGCTATTCTTGCGCATATTGGAAGTGATAAAAGGTTTGCAAATGAGTCTTCTTCGGGTTATGGGCACTTGTAACTTGATTTGTCGAATGTTTGAAATGCTTGTTAAACGTAGTGAGGATTCTTATGTATATGTTTCCGAGTTGCGGGCATGTGCACCACCATAGGGCCCGAACTTACACAATTGTGACAAAACCACAAGTATGAAGTCCATGGTAGTGTCGCGCGTAAATAGGGCATGATCTCTGTGGTTCTTATCATAATCTAGGGATAGAATACAATGGTTTGACCAGATGCATAGATTCTGTCTGTCTTGTTTTCCCCTTTTGTTCCTTGGTAAGATACCTGCAAAATGGCCTTTGTGATCCTTAATAATGTTAATTAGCCTCGTCTTTCAAGCTTATAAAAGTTTTTCTACTGTCAAGCAGTAAATTTCTTCATGTATTGTCATTATAAACTATCATCCGGGTCCTTACGGAATGTGTCTTTGTAGAGCTGTCCTTCAGCCTATATTTCAAAGCCTGGTATAAGACCTCTTTATCTGCGGTCAAGGAATTCAACAATTAGGGCATCAGGGAGTGATGGTGATGATTCTGTACCAATAGCTCCCCTCCAGTTTGAATCCGCAATAGGTCAATTTCTGTGCCAGATACTGCAGACACATCCACATCTTGCTCCTGCGGCTATTGATCAGCAGCTTGAGAGACTTCAAACTGATCATGATGCTCAGAATGAAAAATCTCCAGTCTCCTCTCAAGATCTCCTCTACAAGTAAGTGTGCATTAAATTTAGCCCATTGCCGTTCTCTCTCTCTCTCTCTCTCTCTCTCTCTCTCTCTCTTATTTATTCAATTTTGATGTCGCAATCTCCACGCCAATTTATATTGTGTGCAGGAGAATTGCTGAAGTTAAGGACAAAGAAAGAAGAAAATCTTTGGAAGAGATCATTTATTGCTTGATCGTTCACAAGTTTATGGACAAAGAGATCTTGATGATCCCTCCAATACCTCCACCACCAGATCTTATTGCAGCAATTGATTCATGGCCAAAGCAAGAAAAAAAACTTGAGTTAGTACACTCTCCAGAAGCATTTGAGATGATAGAGAGCCATCTATCTCTGGTTCTAGGAGAAAGACTAGTGGGACCTTTAAACAGCATTGTCCAGATCAGCAAACTTAAACTTGGAAAGCTTTATGCAGCTTCCATAATGTATGGATATTTTCTCAAAAGGGTGGATCAGAGATATCAATTAGAGAGAGGCATGAAAACACTTCCAGCAGGACTTGGCGAAGAAAATCAGATTGTCTTTGAAGGCTCTCTTCCAGGGATCCAACTGTGGGATATGGATTCAATGGTTCAGATATCTGTTGATGACGATGTAGAGCAGAGTGAGGAGGACACCAGTAGAGAAACTAAAATTAGCAAATTGAGGTCCTATGTGATGTATTTAGATGCTGAAACATTGCAGAGATATGCAACAATAAGATCAAGAGAAGCCATATCTTTGATAGAGAAACAAACCCGGGCCTTATTTGGAAGGCCGGATATTAGAGTGGCCGAGGATGGATCACTTGATGCAGCTAATGATGAAGTTGTGAACATAACCCGCTCTGGGCTGACCATGTTAGTATTGGAGGCAGTCGCTTTTGGGTCCTTTCTGTGGGATGCAGAGGACAACGTTGAGTCAAAATACCACTTTGTAACAAGTTAACCCACAAAAAATTGTTGATAGCTGTCTGTAAATTCGATTTAAATCCATCATATTGGAGATGAAATAAGTGGGTCTTCTCTTTAATGGTTATTACCATTTTGTTGACAGGCTAGTGGCAATTGTCTTCTTTCTTGCACTACATACCCATTCAGGTTTAGGTAAAATTGTGATTACCGGTACAAGATAACCTACTTTTTTTATGAAGAAACACAAGACAACCTACTTGATTTATATATAATCTGATGTAACTGAGGTAATGGTTAGTGGCTTTTGTTTACTTTCCTGCAATACTACTTTTTTGGCTAAACTTGCAACACTACGTGCTCATTCAGATTTAGCTAGAATTTTGATCACTGATGCAAGGCAAACTACTTGATTGTATATGATCTTATTATTGCTATATGGGAACGATCAAGCTGTACCCATTCTAGCAGGAGTTTGAAGCATTTAAGAAATCCCACTTTGTCCAATCATTGTTAAGATGCCCAGAGCTGGCAGTGAAAAATGAATCAAATACAAGCAAAGCAATGGAGACTGAGGTGAATCATGCCTGGGAATCCATTTCCGGAAGGAACCAAAGCATATTACGCATTGCTGCTCATAAAGATTCACTTAGCTGGCCGTCTCACAGGTATGAACTCTCAATTGAGCACCCATTTATTGTTTAACAACATATATAAAAGGGCCTGATGAGAGAACATATTCCACGAATGTGTGGGGTGGGTGGGGGGGGGGGGGGGGGGAACAGATAATGAGCTGCTGGGGTGGAGCCCCCTAAACAGGGAGGCTGGTAAGGGAATAACAAACTGCAAGGCATAAGCATTGTACTTCTTACTTTGTTATTAGGGGAGGCCAATGTGTTTCACTTTTGTTTCTTTGGGTGTTTGATTTTCTGAGACTTTGCCTTCCTCAAATAGGGATGGATCCTGAGGGCATTTGACATTTGCCAGCCCCCGCTGCTTCCTAACCAATGCCCCCTCTTAAATTTGTTTAAAAACTTAATCTGCTTCTTATTGATAGTAAAAAAAAAAGAACTGTTAAAAAATAGTGGTTATGATGTATGTGTTTTTTCTGAATTGCTTATTCTAGACTGGCCGTGGGTACCTTATTTTTGTGTGTTTGTTTTTCTGTTTTTTTTTTGAAGTCACGCTCATACATGGATATCTTCAAGTTCACGTAACACTTTATGTCTTTGGCAACTTTGTCAACGTCATGAAAGTAAAAAATTACCAATATAAAATAAACTTTTTAACATATTTGCTCTAAATAAAGTTCTGACTTTTACTTATAAAATGGAAAGGAGTTACTTGTGTCTTTTATTTGTCCCCAAAAAAGTTAACCGATAGTTTTTTTTAGTTGTTTTTTTATTTGTCCGATGAAATTCCAAAATGAGTAATATTTCTACTGAGAAAATTAACGTCAAGCTCTACTCACTCTTCAGAGAGTAAAACAAGATAATTATACAGAAATGATTGAACTTTTATTGGCAATAGGACGAATCAAAATGGGTATGTGAGTTCCTTTGGCCCTAATCTAATTTGAAGGGATTGCTTGGAGTAAGAAAAACCTTTGATCCCACTGCAGAGAGCACCTTTAATGTGACGGGAGGAGTTGTTCGAGCAATTTGAGAGATGATATTGCCTACTCTGTTGTGGATCCGGTGATATACAAGAAATTCCATCATAGGAGAAACGGGACAAAAGACGTGACTAAATGAACATCATTGATCTCAGCATAATAAATTAGGGCATATCCCTACATATTTATATACTTCATAAACCTAATCCTAACAGACTCAGAATTACTAGTGATAATGGGCCTAACAAGCTTCCTAAAGTCCAATTACATTATTAAGAATAATCATTTAATATTTAATTGCTAAACTAACCCTAATAATTTAATAATTAATTAACCGCTAGGGCGGTTCATAACATACTCATACAAACTTGTTGGTTGCCAGTCATAAACCTACCTCTACTACAATGGAGCAACAGTTGAAGTTATCTTCTTTTCATGATATTTTACTTTCTTATCCTTCTAGTTATGGAAGGCTAATTGGACGACTTATTTTTCTTACTATCACATGGCCCAACATTGTAGAGTTTTGTTCAAGGTCTTAGTCAATTCAAGGATAGCCTTGCCAACCATCTCTTGATGCACCCATCGAGTTCCCCTCTATCTTAAACAAACTCCAAGACAGGGTTTGTATCTTGATGCCATCTCGAGGGAGGTAGCACTCACATGCTTCATGCGATTCAGATTGGGTGAGTTGTTATTGCTATTGTGTTTTGCTTGGTACCTTTTCTACCTCCTGAAATACAAGAAGAAATACACAGTTTCTCCCTCTTCTTTAAAGCTAAATATCATGTGATGGCCTCACTTGTTGTAAACTACATTTGTTTTTCTACCTTTTACATGATCTTCGAGTTTGACACTCTTATCCCGCCATACTTTATTATGTTATTCAGTCTGCTCTTCATATCACTACCAATCCTATTTTGAATGAATGCACAAAGCATCAATCCTGGTTAATTTTTCTTGTTATCAATCACAATTTCCTTGAATTTGGAAGGCCGTAGTTGAATCAATTTGATTGTGTGGGCAAGGCCTATTTTGAATGGATTCACATATTTGTGGAATGTGCATGTGAGATGGATCTGTATGTAGATTCAAGCCTATTGTGGGATAAAAGAGGTGGTGAGTTGAAGGAAATGAGTTGTAGTTTAAATGGGTGGATAGCCCTATACGTGAAGCTAACTTAAGCAGTGGGATAGAAGAACAACCATGTGTTTATTGTATTTGTTTAAAGATGTTCTATTTGTATATTTTCTCTTGTGCGTGGGAGGAAAAGATCTGAAAAGTGAAAACCACAAGGTTGCATATCCATCATTTGAGTCTCCAACAATTATTCCAATAATTTTTTTTGCTAATAAGTGAGACAAGTATATAACCATCTGTTTTTACCCATTATGTATCTGCCTCAATGTTATCTCCTGCATCACCAAACTTTGCTAGTGAGCTTTTAATACGCACGAATTCAATCAATTGTTAGCATTAAACTTACCCTACTGGCTAGAGTTTATGGTTTTTCAATAATTTATTATACAAACAACGAGTTCAGGCATTTTTGGTCCACCTGGAGGATGATCGCCAAGATATACCCCATCAGGTGGAAACTGTGGAACTGTCGATTCTGATAATCGAGGGCTCGTATTAATGGAGGTATCCTGGTGGACATCCTCCAGGTGGACTGTAAAGTCTTCCACCAAAACTTTATCTTAGGATGGTAGTTTAAGGAAACAGCTACATGACTTTCCCCGGCCAAGCACCATACCTCACATGCGCCACAGCTCATGGGAGGCAGCATGCACCAAGCACTGCAAGAGCACACTTTAAACGAGAGGAGGTGATTCAAATCCGCATGTCAACCTGTACCCAATAATTTCTCTCTCAGATGAGGATTCTTCGTTCAAAATCAACCAGCTTTTTAAAGATGAGTAGTTTACCATCCCATGGTCTAGCCACCCCACAAACGGTCACCGTCTAAATTTACACGGACGGTGGACATCCTTTCAAACGGTCGGCATCCACCTAGTATGTAAATAGGTGGGTTGGCTAAGGGGCCGTTTGGGGCGTAATTAAAAGCAAAACATCCAGATGGGATGTTTTGCTACACTGTAGCATCTGGATATTTTATATATCCACCTGAAACACCTCAAGGGATGTAAAAATCCACATGGATGCTACAATAGATATCCAATATCCAATCTGAATATTTTTGCAATAATCACGCCCCAAACGGCCCCTAAATCGTGAGGTAGTGAACTACTCATCCTTTTCTTAATGGAGCATTAAGGAACTTATTAAACTTTCTGGGAAGGGAACCTGGATCGGTGCATGCACATCACCTGTGCGCTTGACCAAAAAGGTATAATGAGAAGGAAGCTTTTCTTATTTGAATCTTACTAAAGATTATTGACAGATGACAGGGACATTAAGACTCTAAATGAGGTCAGGTGCACCAATGTATACAATAATCCAATGAGAGATATTAAAGAGAGACTAGGTCTTAGCTGCTAGTATCTACAACGATAATCGTCGTTGACCAGCAAAAATAATTTCTTCTTTTGCCGAGTGCTCAACTTTATGAGTATGCATCAAGAATCCTGATGATCGACGGTATGCATCAGAAATCCGCCCAACGGATAAAAAATGCTTCCTCTTCCCGCATAGATGATAGAACTGATACGAACCGTATCATACGATACAAGCCGGCATGCTTGGTCCAAGTAAGCCAAAAAATGCTGAAGTTTTTTAATCCCAAATACATTGGTCTAATAATTGCGAGTCTTTTCCATATTACCTGATGTCATTACCCGTCTTTCTATATTATCTGATTTTCCTACTGAAATGTCATATAACCTGGAAATAGAACTTAAACTATCGAAAATATCTTTTTTAGTATTAAAACATTTTAATTGATAGAATTTTTTATTTTTATCTTATGAAAGTAAAGAATTATGTCGGTTAAAATATTTTAAGGCCAAAGAGGGACATTTTGAAAAGTCAACAATTACAAAAACAATGCATGTACACCAAAAAATTTCTCAGTCGAAAGCGACCACGATAACCCTACATCAGATTCTTGCACATTTCCCTGTCTGTACAAATATCGTTTCCCATTAAAAACATGCAATTATTGGACTTGTCCAAGTAAACGCCCAAGTCAAGTCATCCCCGGCGTGAGAACAGGAGTTGGATGACTTCGTCATCATCTTTAAGGTTCTACTTCTCTTCTGCTCTCTCCTCAGGTACCCTTATCAGGCTTGTCCTCTCAGTGTATCCTTCTCTCTCGTCTTTCTTTTCCATCTCAGGTACTTGCCATGATCATATAGTATAATAAAGTAAAAGAAAGAAAGAAAATCTATTCTATGTCAACTTCTTTTCATTTCAATTTGATGTTTAAACGCTTAACTTCAAAACAACTTCCATAAGCTTCATGTGTTTACTTCATTATGGAACAGAACATGGAGAACTTAGAGAAGAGCGTCTACATTTCATACATCTCTCTTTCCATGTCCGGCTATGGTATCATCAGGCTACTCTTTCACCGTATAAGAAATGAAGACTTGCCTTTATTCCACCAGCCTCTCTTCAGGGCTCATGCATATCTCCTCTATGCTGCCTTCTACTTATCTCTTCTCTTGCTGCTGCTTTCTTGCAAGAGCCGGGGGAAGAGGGGCATGGATCAGCTGAGAAGTTTTGTGATGTGGGTCGTGCTGAACTCAGGTGTTTATGCAGTGGCATGTGCATTTTGCATTGAATTGGAGCTGGGTTTGGTGGGGAGAAGTCTGGTTTTGATTTCTGCTGCTGTGCCGGGCGTGTTGGCCGTTCTGGTCTCCTTTTGTGAGGATTCTAAGGTGTTTGATGAAATGCAACAGTCGTCGCATGCTTGGGGAAGGCTGCAACCTGCAGCACAAGTGTAGGAGACTTCATTGGGGCTGCCAGCTTGTGGGGTATGGGGCAGGTAACAACAGTTTTCTCTGCTTTTATTTTGCACTTGTTTGGGTTATATCTATTCTTAGTTGGTTTAAATCCCTTGTCAATCCTATTGCTTATATGAATAAAAACAAGTACTCAATATGTCCCATATACTGATATGCTGTGACACAAGATGTTGAGCATTCAATACTCCTGAAACAGACATTAAGGTGCATCAAAATGTGTGAAATTTTGGTCTTTTTTATACAACGAAGGGCATCCGAGTCCTTAAGACCATGGAATTCCGTATCGGATATCGGTATCGTATCGGTCGGCTTAAGAGACAAAATATCGGAGATATATCGGAGATATTTGTAAAAAAATATCGGTAGTTAAAAACTAGTTTTTACGATATAATTTCATAATCTAGCTTCTAAAATGAGTTATACTAATTTAGACAAAGCATAGATTTTAAAATATGCATATTAGGATGGGAAACAAGTGCGAAAGTTACTTTTTTTCCCTTTTTAAAATTTTTTTTTTTTTTTTTCGAATGTTTTTTTTTCCGAAAATATTATTTTATTATTAAATAGCGATATATCGGTTTCGGCGATATTTGAAAAAAAACAAAAAATGAGATTTATCCATCTCGTTTTATCGGGTGGGGCCCGATATCGATATATCGCCGATATGGAATTCCATGCTTAAGACCCGACTAGAAGGGTTTAGGCAACCTGCTTCTTTCGGGCCTACAAGGCCCACCCACTAGGTAAATTGAGATGTAATCCCGAGTGAGTGGCCAACAAAGCGCGTATTCGAACTCACGACATGTCCTGTCCATGCTAATATCATGTTGGTTTATTTTGACCTTTTACTTCTTCACCATGTGGGGAAGCCTAGTAAAATATGTGGTGGGAGAATATTTCATCTTTACCGGGACCTTGATGCCGGCTGTTCCCTCCGGTTACAAGTAATTCATTAACACAATTACCGGGTGAGTTATGTTATACACCGGTAGCCTAAAGCCTGGGTAGGCGACCGGTTCATACATTTTTTCGTACTGGTTGGCAGCCCTACTTTCCATGACTATCCACGAGTTCTGATATGGTGCAGTGTGCCTCACAATTCATTGTATCTGAAATTTCGTATCTGCAACCTAAATGAGGATGGAGATTGAACCCTTTGGGCTGGGACAACTCAACCCCAGCTGTTTAACACACTACCTTCCAGGGCGTTCACAGCTGTGCAAGCCAAGAGAGGGGAGGGGTGAAGAGAGGAAGAAGGTGGAGGGTGGGCATAGTACAACTGTGAACGCCTTGAAATGGTGGAAGATAAATCGCTTCACAACTGTGGCTGAGTCACCCTGGCCTGAACAACTCAAACCCAGCCTTCAATTATGTGTATGGTCGGACAACTCGACACACATATTCATTTATGTGGCTAGTGCTCGGGAAATATGGTGTGCTAGTATCAACAAGACACATCCTGCCTCAAATAGGATACCGGTACCCTTCCAATACGCAAGCCAAAGGGGATAAAGATAGAACTTTTGAGTGGATTTGTATCCATTACTCTAAGCTCCAGTTAAACCTATAATTAGAAAAAGGAGTACTTTTAAGTAAGAATAATAAGCAAAGGTGTATTAATTTTCCTCACCTTCAATCTGAGAAATATAAGCACCAAAATTGTCACAAAAGAAACAAGAACAGAGAAAAACAATTCGTGGCGAAGTCATAGATACAAGAGTTTAGCTGGTGTTGTAGCCCATATGTATTACAATTGTTGTTTTACCGTGAAAATAGATGGATGAATGTGTATTATTGCACAAGGGCCGTACGACTTAACATACACAAAAATGTGTCCTTTTTTTGGCAATGCATGCCACCTCTTGATTGAGTTGTAATCAGCTGGTGAAGCTTCACCAGCGGCAAATCGACGTGCCTTGATATCCGTAATTGTGCAACCTGTTGAGACACATCACACCAGCAACTAGAGGATTGTGTTTCATCTTGATGCATGCTTTCAGATTCAAATCCACAGCGTGCTGCATGCAGAAAACTTAGTCCACGCACGCTAACTTTACACCTATCATATAGTAACTCAAAATTGACTCAAATAAAGTTACAATTTTTGTCTGAATTACAAATGTCTTATTTACATGTCTGCAACTATTCCTTAAATGTAATTTTTTAATTTTATCAGCTAATCCGCTTCTGAACATCCTCATTTTGGCCTATAACTTTATTCTTATCCCCTGAATATAATTTCTCATTCGTAGTCTCACTACAATAGACCACGAAGAAGACCAGGACAAGTGCTAAAACCGCAGATGCTATCACAAGTATTATCCCCACCAGATTAACATCCAGCAAAAGGCAGAGTGCAAAGGCTGTTGCAAAGAAGGCAGACCCCAGTGCACCACATATGGCCAAATTGGTAAGCCAGTTCTTTTGTTTCTTAAAGGAGAGAATCAAAAGGCAGCCAGATGTGAAGAACATACTGTAGAGTGAGTAGGAGCAAGCCTTGAAGAGGTCTCTGTGGATGAAACGTGAGTTCTCATTCCCAATGCGGTCATGCAGACCGCCAAAGATTGCAGCCCCAGCTAAGGTGACCAAGACGCATGAAGTGGTAAACTGGGTTTTCAGCTCTCGAGCAGAAACTTTGTCGTCTTTTGGCAATGCTTCCCCTTTTTCCTGCATCCAGAGACAAATGGAAGTAGCCAATGAAAACAGCTCTCGGATTGATCACCAATTTACAACTATCTAAACTGCTATTATTAGAGATTTTAACACTCCAAACATCGATGTTTGTGGGAAAATTAACAAGTGCACCATCCCTAATATCTCACTCTTCCTGCTTTTAACTGATTTACGGTTGTCCACAGTTCCATTGCTCTCTCTCTCTCTCTCTCCAATAATCAAGTAAGTCTTTTCCCAACAATTTGCGGTTGGTGACAAGGAGTTTACACCTTCACACTAGCCTGTCTACGCCTAACTCTTTTTTAAGAGATATATTACTCCATTAAGTTACATAGATATCATAAAAAAAGATATGTATGAGGGGGTTGTGACTAGTGTGCGGACTATTGTGAGATAAACTAATTACGATAGGTCTTCATCAAGGGTCAATTTTAAGTCCTTATCTTTTCGTTTTAATTATGGATGAACTTACTAGTCATTTCCAAGATAATGTACCTTGGTGTATGCTTTTTACAGATGATGTAGTTTTAATTGATTAGAGTAAAGTAGGTTTGAATGAGAAACTGGAATTGTAGAGGGATGTTCTAGAATCAAAAGGTTTTAAAATAAGTAGGACTAAGACGGAGTGCATGGAATTTAATTTTAAAGAAGGTAAAACTATAAATAGAGCCTTAGTTGAAATAGATGGGCAAGAAGTGCCAAGGTGTGATCAATTCCATTATTTAAGATCCATTATCCATAAAGAATGGGATATTGATAGTGATGTGGTGCATATGATAAATGCAGGGTAGGTAAAGTGGAGGGCAGCCTCGGGAGTGTTGTGTGATAGGCGTGTTCTAAAAAAGCTTAAAGGCAAGTTCTATAGGACGACTATTAGGCATGCAATACTCTATGGAGCGGAGTGCTGGGCACAAAGAGGAGTCATATAGATAAATTGAATATAATTAAAATGATAATGTTAAGGTGGATGCGTGGGATAACTAGAAGAGATAGGATTAGAAATGAATATATTCGTGAAAGCCTAGGAGTTGCTCATTTAGGGGAGAAGCTAAGGAAATGTAGGTTGCATTGGTATGAGCATATGCAAAGAAGACCTTTAGATGCCCATGTGAGAAGATTATAAGGGATAAATGTAAATGATGCTAAAAGAGGGAGAGAGATACCTAAGAGATCTTGAATGGAGTTAATAAGAAAGGATTTGACTTTACTATCTCTTACAAAAGAGGTATCCCAAAATAGGCTGGAATAGAGGAGTAAGATCTGTGTCGCCGACCCCAAATAGTTGGAAAAATGCACTACTTGATTATGATTATGATTATAACATTACTCCATTAAGTTCTCTTGGTGTGTCTCCTTCACCCACTTTTGGCCTTTTTACTTGCTTCATTTCTAACCCTTTTATTTACTAGTCATTCACATAACTAAAGAAATTTGTTAATTCATGTTATTTCGTTATGATGATCTTTCTAGTTAATTTTGATTCAGATAATTATTATTACTTTTTGTTTACTAAATGTGATAATTGCTTGTTCTTCTTATTGTCCTTGTTGTTATTCTACTAAGTTTCTATTTTGGTAAACAGCGGAAGCTAAATTATCGTATTTATGTGGAAAGATCTAGCCCATGCTGTAACTCAGGGGCCGTTTGGATCGTGAAAAATCAACTCCATCCACTCCCAAAAATGCAGCTGGTTAGTGGATTTTTTGGATAATCCATTAATCCGTTGAAATAATCCACTAACCAACTGGATTTTTCAATGTAGATGTTTTTGATTTTTCACGCCCCGAACGGCCCCTCAATAGGCTTTTAAGCTGAAGGGGGGCACCAATGCCAAGAAAGGTGGTGGCTGCACAAAAGGAGTTCAGGCCACTGCCACTGCCACTGCCCCTGCCCCTGCCCCTGTCCAATGTCCAATCCGCCCCAACCTCCCTTTCAGGAGAAGTTATTACCTGTGCGCCGCGCATGGGAACAGTGTGCTCATTGATCTATACATAAAATATGTATTTATTATCTCTTAAACTTATGATTCTGCTAGTGTTTGGTTAGAATAACTACTACTTTAATATAGTTTTTGGTTTTTTTAGGAAATAAGAGTAAAATGCAGAAATGGGGTGAAACGCGACTCTAATGATTGAATATTAATAACTTCGATTGCATATCTCTGATGGGACTGATTTAAGCTTCATGTTAAAGTACACGAAGTCAGCTTTCCAACACCACTGACTGTTCACAATTCGGAGTTCTGAGCAAAAAGTTATGATCATTTGAAATATTGCAGGCGAAAGAGACACGATTAAAGAGAAGAACCGTCAAGATGAGATCCGATGAACGAGAGCAATACGACGGGTTATAAAGAAGAAAAAGAAAAAAAAATGACCGGTTCAGAATCCGGTCCGGTTTAGTTAAAGGAAAAAAAAAAGAGAAAAAAACCCGGCCCGAGCCAAAGCTCGGGCCTTCGTTCCAGAACAGAATGACGCTCTGTTTGCTCGAGCTCGATGGAGAAGACGAGCGGGGCTGAGCTCTGTCCGGCGGAGGAGAAGGCTGGCAGGGTCTGGGCTGAGACGGCGGAAGGCGGCACGGCCACGGCGGCGACGGAAGAGGAGCTAGGCAGAGCAGATGCGGCGACGGATGAAGAGCCGGCAAAGAACGGCGGTTGGGTCTGATACGGCGAGGCGGAGCTTGAATGGTGGTGACGGAGCTCGAGACGGCGCTGGAGATGGTGTGGATGATGACAGCGAGGCTCACGACCGGTGATAATGGACGGCGGCTTTGATTTCACAGCGAATTAGAAAAAAACAGAGAGTCATGTTCGATTTGGGATTCTTTTTTAAAACAGATTTGCGCTTCGATTTCACGGCGGATTTGGGCTTATCTCGAAGAGAAATTGACGGGAAGAGGACTCTGATATTGAAGTCTATAAAAACCGAGAGAAGGTGAGGAAGACAGAACGAGTTTTTGAGACGAGAACAGAGGGATTTACAGAGAAAACAGAGCGCCGGTGAAGAGGAAAAATCAGATTTTTCCGGCTATTTTCCGTCGGATTTCGACAAGGTTTTCACCGGAGGAAGAGAAGAAGAAAATAGGAGAGGATATAGGCCGGATTTTGGACGAATTGCACAACTATTTCGAACTGATACAGTGCGCTACAGTAACCGACTCGTCGGGAGAGACGATGAACAGTGCCGTGAATAGTGATTTTGTGAGCAGTGTTTCGATGAATCCGACGAATCAGGCTATTTCTTTCTCTTATTCTATGTCTAGCTAATTTTCTTATCAAGGCTAGATGAAGCCCTAAATATGTATTATTACTCTTGATTGTTTAATGAAATTAGAGTTGATATGATTGTTCTTAATGCGATTTCATGTTTCATAATTCGATCTAGTGCTTGACCATAGACTGGTATGATTATGACTGAAATTTGATATTGATATTTCCTGTGTCTAGATAATAACAGGTTTGTATTGATTCTATGCCCGACCAAAGGATAAAATTAATATATTATTCATAGTGAATGAACTTTTCGTGTCCGACCAAAGAACGTGTAGTGAATTAACTGGTAATTTGTGTGTCCGACCAAAGAACATGAATTACCATATCATATCATCTTGTGGAAATACTAATTGAGAGTAATAATTACATGTTTAGTGGTGGATTCGACGCTTTGATATTCTCATCATTTGATTTCTCAGTAAAATTTATTTTATTTAGTTAATTAAAATCATAAAAATTCAATCTTTCATTAGAATTAGATTAATCAACCAAGTCCTTTGAGTTCGACCTCGTTTCCACTAGACTATATTGAGTCTCGTGCGATTGCGAGTAAATAGTTAAAAATTCAATCAATCAATCATCACCAATGGGTGATGGGCACGCCTCCCTGCTTGTGGGTCCCTTTGTGGCAATCATTACTACAAGCAGGGGAGAGGTGCCCATCACCCATTGGTGATGAGCACACTGTTCCCCCTGTGCGGCGCGTAGCCAATAATTTTCCCCCTTTCAGCCGCCCGCACCTCTCATGGCACCGACAGCGGCCCCATTCAGTGTAAAAGCCTGTACTGTACCTTATAATATATGTGTTAGAATATGAAGTCTTGAGTGAGCAGTTTTCATTAATATCAAGTCGTTAATTAAATAAGATATTGAGCTAGTTTCACTACTTATCATCTATGCTTAAACAGGTATGTATTACCTTGGTTGCTGCCGACTTTGTATCAGGAATACAAGTATTCTCGGGCATACAAATAGCAATATCATTGTCACCACTACCTCCCATAATTTGGTGTTTTTCCTGGGAATGGTTTGTGTTATTAGAACAAAAGAAAAGGAAATTATCATGATTTACTTGAACAACCTTTTTTTGTATGAAGAAATAGTAATGCTGAAATAAAACTCATTGACAACAGTACAATCAGGTCCTAAGATAATAGATCAACATATATATGATTACCTCTTTTGTGGGATTTGTAGTAGAAGGCTTATCTTCGGTACGATCTGGCATCTCCAATCCTGAGGCGCTTCTAATTAAGGGACGATCATCAAGGCGCTTTTCGTTGTCCATGGGTGCTCTCTGGCCTCACTATAAAAATATTTGGCCTACACTGACGGGCTTTTAGCAACGGGGGATTTTTGCTATTTTAAATCAAAACAAAAAAGGGAGTATTAACATGTCAATCAAGAGTAGTTTTTGAGATGATACATCTACGGCATTGCATATATTAGGGAAACATTCTTTTCATGGCAGATTTTGATATAAGCATTAATTGGAATCTAGTGCTGTAAGGTAAGAGGGCCTATTTGTGGCCGTTAGATCATCATCTAACAGTCACATGGGCAATCCCCCCTGAAAACACTGCTACGTTGAGCAGCGCACTAGCCTGCTCAAAGCTACAGCTTAAGCTAGTTTCGCCAAAGAACAATGGGCGTGTCTGGCCTGGCCTGACCTGACCAGAGATGTGATCAAATCCCTATGACTAAGGGGCCGTTTGGCAAAAATATCCAAACTGGATATTGGATATCTACTGTAGCATCTATGTGGATTTTTACATCCAGCTAAAACACCTCAGCTGGATATATAAAATATTCAGATGCTACAATGTAGCAAAACATCCCTTTAATCACGCCCCAAATGGCCCCTAAGGGTGTAAACGGGCCAAGCCGGCTCGCTAGCTAATCTGGTTTGGCTCGGCTCAGCTTGTGCCGGGCTCGGCTCGATTTCTGCTCGTTCCACTACGAGACAAGCTCGAGCTCAATAACATTCGATTTGGCTCAGCTCAAACAAACTCACGAGCCCACTCGAGCTCGGCTCGTTATTATATACTCCCTCAATTCTAAAATACTATGTACATGTAAGAAAATTCTCATTTTTATTAGACCATGAAAACCACAAGGAAATCACATGGCTCGTTCTCCCTGATATCCCGTCCAGCTTGTATGCTCGTTCATGAACTAATCTCTAGTCAATCTTTTTAAGTCTCCTCCAATTTTGGAAAGAAGAAGTCACTTAATTTGGTAAAATGTATACAATATTTTAGAATAATAATATTTTCAAATATACATAGTATTTTGGAACGGATGGAGTAAAATATATATATATATATATACAAAAATATTATTTTAATTTTATTTTATAAAAAAATTTAACGAGCCAAGCAAGTATAAACGGAAAAAAAAAATTAATGCAATGAGAACATATATATAGCACGTATATTGAAGCAATAAATCACATACATATGCTAATTAAACAACAATATGCAAGGATGACTAGGAATAAAAATGGAGCATGGAGAAATATGACATAGATGACCAATATAATAAGCTAATCAAGCAGACTGATATGCTTACTCTGCAGTTAAATCAGATCAAAAGGATACCCAAATAATCACTTTACAAAAAAAGAGCAGCTCCTGCTCGCATTTGAGCAGTGGTTTCAATCCATCTCCGCCATCACCTTCAGCGGAGTGCGGTTGGCGATCCACCCTGCCCTGACGGAGATAAGGAAAGCTAGAGCAAGTGAAGCTCAGAGTTGCAGTAGAGGAAGACGAATGATGGAGAGCTTTTAGGCTTTTAGCTAGCTAGCGTTGACGAGCTTTTATATCAGATGAGAGGTTTTTTTAACTTTTCAATGGTTTTTCCAAGCAAACTAGGTGCAAGTTCTGCGAAGGAAAGACGAGGTTGTTCCCATTCAGTTCTTCCTAGAAGATGCACGCCCTACTGTTGTCCAAGGACTTGCGAAGTTGCATACCACATTACAGAGAGAGAGAGAGAGAGACTACAGATTACATGTTTAAACATCAAACCAAAATGAGCAATTTTGTAATTTAGTATATCTAACGATTAGAAAGTGGAGTGCAAAGCTTCCTCGAACCTGCATTCAGTTCTTGTGGCCACAAATGGATTTTAGACACATTTCTAGTACAGATTCCACGTAATTTCTTGCTTCCCTCCAGCCTTGAATAATTACGGGACTTTAATGCATTTCCCATCAGAAGGCCGTATTGAAGCTTCGTGTGGATTATATTGTGCCTCTGTTTTCAGAATTTTTGAAGGTCTTAACCATGGTATATTCGGTTCGAAAATGAAAAAGGAAACTTCTTAGCTGATAAGGAGATACGAAAAGATTGGCGAAATCGAAACATGTGCAGACATTCCATCGTTGGTTAGCAGGACGTTGACATATCTAGTGTACGTTCACACTTCAATATTATTGCTTTGCTGAATAGCCTACAAGGCTACAATAAATAACTTCACTTAGATAAATGTTTGAAGGTTATGAAAGCCTCTCACATGCATTTAAGTGCATTACATGTTTTCTCTATTTGCTCTTTCAATTTGGATAGATGTGCATCCTATAGCTTCTTAATAGTGCAATAATTCGATCTTGTTGACTAATTACGTGCAAGTCTAATATTGTGATGCCAAATTAAAAGAGGAAAATGGTGAAGAAATGGGGGCGTTTGATAAATGCATGATCCTATGCCATTCCTGTTTTGGAGACTAGTTTAGTAAGTACATGATCTTATGTGATTCATATTTTGGAGACTATTTAATACTCCATCCGTTCCAAAATACTGTGTACATTTGAGAAAATTCTTATTTTTATTGGACCATGAAGCCCACAAGAAAGTTATATGACTCCTCCATGATATCCCGTCCAACTTGTATACTCGTTCACGAACAAAGTTCAAGTCAATCCTTCTATGTCTCCTCCAATTTTAAAAATAAGAAGTTACATGATTTGGCAAAATGTACACAATATTTTGGAACAGTAAATATTTTTAATGTACATAGTATTTTGGAATGGAGTGAGTATAAGTTGTAACAATCTGCTATTGTTATCTATACCAAATACTCCTCATGGCTCATATTTTCTGTTTTAACATAGAATATCTGAGTCCTTAGGACCAACTAGAAAGGGGCTGGACAACCAGTCTCTTAGAGCACTATATCCACCACCAATCCCTTTTGGCACATGCACTACCGACAAAACATAGACACCGGATAAATAGAGATAATCGCTATAGGCATGGTTTTAAAAACTGGACCGACCTAGCCATTTTGACCGGGTTCGATCGCAGTCGGCTGCCTCTTCAGGTCGAGTTGGCCGGGTCAGTTTAACCCAGCCAGTCCGGGTTTTACTCCCCCTCCCCCCCCGTTGAGTCAACCACCCCACCCCGGCCGCCGTCACCTTGCCGCCCCGGCAACCCCCCCTCTATCCCCCCACCCCCCGGCGACCCCTCTCCCTCCCCCCTTCTCTATTTTTCTTCCCCGCCCGGGCAACCCCTCTCCACTCTCCTCCCACCTCTCTCCCCGATGAGGTGGCCACTGTCTATGATCTCAGCGATCTGCCCAAAAGTCAAGCATAGAAAGCAAGCCATGATAAGAGCTGCAACACATAAATCACATGGTAAAGTGTTGGCTTACATAAGAATAATCCAACCTTCTAACCCCCAACCTACCGGCTAGAATTCTGGGTCGATCATCGGTCCGGTTTTTAAAACATTAACTGTGGTTGGCCAATGGAATGAGTGTTTGGAGTCGGAACCTCTGCTCGAAGATAGCATTTTTACCATCCCACCAACACACCCGTCGGTCACTCTGCGTGGCTCATGTTAGCATATTAGTACAGAATAGTGTTATACAAGAGTCAAATGATCCAATTAGCATGTAGTACAGGTTTTGAACGTTAGAGATTGCAATGAGTAGTGCATTCTACATTCTGATCTACAATTCATTACGAGCTGACTCAATTTATACCAACATTTGTTGCCAAACATCATAGAGAACCAAACTAATTAAATTCTTTGTATAAAAAAACTACTCCCTCCATCCAATGAAGCTCAAAGGTACAGGTGATAACGAGCTGAACTGAGTTGATCTCTGGGCTGACATGACTTGAGTTTGAACTTTCAATTTTGAGTTCAAGCCGAATCGAGTCGAATCACATTAGCTTGTGAGCCAACTTGGTTTAGTTAATTCTGATTTTTAAATCCATATTCCAAACTATTGATATGGGAGGGAGGGAGTATTATGTATATGTTCTAAACATTTGGGCAGTGATAACCCTACAGCAGATTCCTACACATTTTCCATACACATCTGTGTATGGAAAATGTAGATGTGTATGGAAAATGTATAGGAATCTGCTGTACAAATATTATTTCCCTAAACATTTTGAGTTTATAAAGGTCAAAAGTGATCCTAATTTCAATAAAACTTCTTACATATTTCTTGTGGTAAAATATTAATTAAAGTGGTCATACAAGAAAAAATAAAATAAAAACATAGTTGGAATTCAAACTTTATTTACATGAAAAATATATATAAAGCGGAATATTTGTAATATCTGCATGGATATATTCAGAAAATAATATATAAACTATGAGTTCAAAAGCTTCTTGAGCTTCGAGTTGAGCCGACCTGAACAAAGGTATGTTTGAGTTTGGCTTGACCAACTTCGAGTTCTGAGTAGAAGACGAGCGCCAAACAGGATTAGCTTGCGAGCTGGCTCAGTTTGTTAGCACCCCTAGTCAAGGCGTGTGCTCAGAGATAACCAAAAAAGTGCACACAACAATAATTACGTAATTCATGATCACAATACTAACATGAGCATAATCTCGATGCATCATCCACCTTAACATTACACATTAAGGGCCAATTGCTGTCTGTCATTCTCCACTTCTTTTTGGGAGGCAACCAATTTTCTTTTGAGATTTCTTTACTCGATGGACATTGAAGTACTTTGATAAAACACTACCTACAAGAGTCAGCGGAGGAGCATCATGCCTGGCAGCTACTGCAATCCACAACCATTAGCTACTATGCAAGATCATATTCTTCACTCCTTGGGGTGGTAAGCTTATGTATGATCTTGATATAGAATTCTCCGACACCACCGATAGTCAGCTGTAAATTAGTGTAACCTTTAGACAAAGCATCACAGAGGAAGAAATAAAGGGGGGGAGGAGGGAAGGGGATAAAGCCTAATCTCGTCAAACAAGGGGCAGGCGTATGGTTCAAACTTGTCTGCCCCTTGATTTAATGTGCATTGTTGGATAGAGATAACTTAGTGCATGCCTTGCCAGGTATGCAAAGGCAAGTGTAATCAGGATTCATACATGAAACCTAAAATTGGGTATTTCTTAACGAGGAAACAAAATTCCTCCACAATTTTAACAAACCTTACAAGAGTCTTTCAATAAGCCAAGTGAAATGGAGATTTTCAACATCTAATGCTATTCACATGAGGAAATTAAGATTTCTCCTTCATTCTTTTCACCCATATTTAATTTTACTACTATAAGTCTCACTACAATAGACCATGAAGATGACAAGGACAAGTGCAAAAGCAGCAGATGCTAACACCAGTATTGTGCCCCCCTCATCCACATCCAATAGAAGGCAAAGTGCAAAGGCTGTTGCAAAGAAGAATGACCCCAAGGCACCACATATAGCCAAATTGGCAAGCCAATGCAAGTACTTGTTCTTGAGCTTCTTGAAAGACAATATGAAGAGGCAGCCGGATGTGAAGAACATGGTGTACAGAGAATAAGAGCAAGCCTTGAAGAGGCCTTTGTGGATGAACCGTGAGTTCTCGTTCCCAATGCGGTCGTGCACACCACCAAAGATTGCAGCACCAGACAAGGTGATCAAGATGCATGAAGTGGTAAACTTGGTTTTTAGCTCTCGATCAGAAATTTCATCATCTTCGAGGCCTTCTTCCTCTTTTTCCTGCATGAAGGAACGAATTGAAATTTTTTCTAGTAACTCAATAAGCCAGTAAGAACTGTTCTTAGATTGACCATCACTACTCCCTTAGTCTTACATTAATAGTCTGACTTGGTTTTTTAAAACGAACTGGAGCTAGTTCATTTTAGTCCGTTTTGAAAACTAAATCAGACTAATAATGTGGGACAGAGGGAGCTATTTATCTTTCCAACTGTTATTAGCAGAATTGCTGGTACCCCAAACACCATGGTTTTGAAGAATTTAACATGCCACTTTTCTTGCTTTCCACTGATTTATACAATTCGATTGCTCTCTCTCTCTCTACATAATCATAATCGTAATCAAGTAGTGCATTTTTCTAATAAATTGGGGTCCTCAACGTGGATATTAATCCTCTGACTTCCCAAACTGCACATTCTGTTTTTCTAATTTAGACTACTAAAGTGGAACAGAGGGAGTATGTTCAAAATAAAAATCTTAAGTGCAAAATTTTCTGCAAGTCTAATCTAGTCAAGGTAATAATAGCTAGTCCACTCCCTACTCCCCATAATTAAACAGGTAAACTATTACCTTAGTTGCATCCAACTTTGCATCAGGAATACAACTATTCTTGGGCACACAAATGGCAACATCATCATCTCCTCCTCCACTTCCCACAGTTTGGTTTTTTTCCTGAAAATTGATTGTGAAATTAGACAAGAAAACGAAATAGTTTAATTGGTTAACCATAAAATAATATTAAGATACAAGGCACAGTAGATCAACGTTTATATCGATTACCCCTTTTGTAGAATTTGTTACATTTGTAGCAGAAGGCTTCTCCTCAGTAGCTGACATCTCCAACTCTGAGGCGCAATTAATCAAAACAAGAAACATCTATCAACAGGTAATTAAAAGTAATGATTGAGATAATACATCTTTCAAACCATATCATATCTGAAGGGAAACAATTTTTCAAAGCAGAATTTGATGTTTCAAGAAAGCATTAAACTGCATTAAACTGGAATATGGTGCTAAGTATAATGCAAAAATAGAATTTGACATATATAGATGGCAAGCTAATCTAGTGGATTGACCAACTTACACTTATTTCATAAACTAAAAAAGAGCAGCTTCTGCTTGTGTTTGAGATTTCAGCCCAACTCTCAGACTTGTAGTACAGAAAAACACAGGTCGGTGAAGGAGAGTGAGACTTTGTGTACACAGAACAGTCACAGTTGGCGAGCTTTTATTGGCACATTTAAGACGATTTTGTCAAACTGTGATATCACTTATCAGAGATTGGTTTCCAAGAAGAGTGCTGCTATTTGTACCCCGGGAATCCCGCACTTAACCCATTTTACTAACATGTACTTTGCACGCATTGTAAGGCCACGTGATTTAGCATTACTACGGGACTCTTAAAGTGAGTTGTGACCACGGAATGTTGTATTGGATATCTGTCAAATATCGGTCAACAAAGAGACTAAGGGGCCGTTTGGGGCGTGATTATTGCAAAACATCCAGACTGGATTCTGGATAAAAACTGTAGCATCCAGGTGGATTTTTATATCCAGCTGAAACACATCCTGAGGTGTTTCAGCTGGATATATAAAATATCCAGATGCTACAGTGTAGCAAAACATCCCATCTGGATGTTTTGCTTTTAATCACGCCCCAAACGGCCCCTAAATATCATAGATATATCAAAGATATTCTGTAAAAAAAATATCAGTGGTAAAAAATTAATTTTTACTATATATTTTTACAACCTAACTTCTAAAATGAGTTATACTAATTTAGACAAAGCATAAATTTTAAAATATATATAAAAATATATCTTAGATGGGAAACAAAGGCGAAAATTATTTTTTTTCCTTTTTTTAAAAAAAATTTTTCCCAATTTTTTTTTTGAAAACGTTTTTTTAAATAGCGACCGATATTTGGAAAAATTTAAAAAATAATAATATTGAGTCGTATCGGTGTATCGTGTGGTGCCCAATATATTGCCGAGCCAGCATTCCATGCTTATGCATTCCATGCTTATGAGCATTGATGTGGTATATATTTATTTTTTTGATGATGAAGGGGTGTTCGAGTCCTAGGACCTGACTGGATGGGGCAGGACAACAAGCTAGAGCACCTTATCCTGCTCCAACCCCTTTGGGCATGAGCAAGTCCTACTCGTCATATACATACAAGATAAATCGGGAGAAATCATGGTTGAGTAGCCAACATAGTGGGAGTTCGAACGCAGGTTCTCCACTTCTTGAAACATTTCTTGGCCATCCCACCAACACCCTGTAGGTAATTTATGTGTTGCATCGTGCGCTCTAGCGCATCAAATCAACTTTCCTTTAGCCAATGTTTTCTTGGCTCCGACAATGGAATAGCAATTTCAGGCAGGGGCGACTTGAGTCATTGCGATCTGCATGTTATTTCAGTGTTTATAGTGTATTTATAGTTAAAACACATCAAGAGAGGGAGGATCGAGGATGACATGTAGAGCGTGGGAGGTGAAAACAGAGTGATATTTGGCAGTTCTCGAGTCTAAGTAATCAAGTTGCCCCTAGCTCATGGACAACTCAACCCATGGCTCATGCGCGTGTGTGAGCCGACGCACCCGATCATTACAAGTCGTCGATCATTAAAATCAACGACGCATACTGATCAATCCATTAATACGAGTTGTCGATTCTTGTTATCGACTACCACATGTATAGCAAGGAGGCGGACAAAAAATGCTTCCATTTGTATAAGACACGGCTCGTGTGCGTCAGTGTGAGCCGACGCACCTGAGCCGTTAGACCGGGAGTCCGGCTTCCGGTGACTCGCCTCACGCAGGCGCGTTTGAGCCATGTCTAAATAGCTTGTTAAGGTCTTCTCTTAATGACATGTATAAAAGTACTTTGTACATACTACATACAGTAGTTATACACTCCTCAATATACATGGGAGTATACACCATTCATTACAGAGCACGATGTTTACATGGTAGGTGGCGGAGTTCGTTGACAAGTTTGGTTGGCAATTGGGATCACGACTTGAGCTTCAAAAAGCGTGTCAATCACTGGCCACCGCCTCCGATGCCTGGCCTGCCGCCGACATGGATCCCGGGCGCCTTCCTCCTGCTTGTCGTCGCCCTCCTCACCGGTGACCTCTGCTCCGGTGGGCTCCCGGAGCTCCGCCATCTCAGTTCCCGATTGGTCCCCGCTGGACCGGGGCCTTCCGCCATGGTCCTCCCTCTCGTCTTCTCCGTCCCCAATGTCTCCCGTCCTTCCGGTCGCCGGGACTTCCACCGCCAGCTCCGTAGGGACGATTCTCGGGCAAAGCGGCCCAACGCCCGGATGCGCCTTCACGACGATCTCCTCACCAACGGGTTTGAAGATACTGTTTCTGCAAATGGGTTGGTTGGTTTTGGTTGTTTGGTGATTTGGGTTTGTGGGGTTTTGTTGCATTTTTGCGCAGGTATTACACGACTCGTCTTTGGATTGGTACTCCGCCGCAGGAGTTTGCACTGATTGTGGATTCGGGGAGCACGGTCACGTATGTCCCCTGCTCTGGATGCAAACAGTGTGGCAATCATCAGGCAAGTTGTTTAATTTTAGTTGTGTTAAATGGAACTGTGAAAAACAACA
The DNA here is from genome assembly GCA_039654745.1 of Houttuynia cordata. NCBI lineage: Eukaryota > Viridiplantae > Streptophyta > Magnoliopsida > Piperales > Saururaceae > Houttuynia > Houttuynia cordata. The sequence continues at coordinate 4,920,051 of CM077512.1, forward strand.
ATTTGGTTGATTTGGTGGCAGCCATATAAATGAAAGTTTGCATTTAGAGACAAAACTGTGTGTGAGCATTAAGGGCAAAAGAATGATCAAATTCATGGACGTTTCGATTTGTGGATCCGATGACGGAACCATAATGATGTTTCTATAGTTTATCGTCTTAGAATAACTTGTACAGCTTGGTTTGTCATGATATTTTTTGTGCCAAGAGTGGAGAGTGAATAAGGATAGCCTACTGGAATGGATAATGTTTCTTTGTCCTATCTTATGATAGATTTCGTGCTAATAGTGAAGAGTAAGGATGCTTATAGACGAAATTTTATATTTTGACACAACTTTGTGTAAGTTTTATGGGCAACATAATGATCAAAAGCTTGTATTTTCCGATTTGGTGATCTGCTGACTGGTCCAGCTTATCTGAACGTTAGTGCTTGTTTCTAAAGTTCTTACATCATAAAATAACTTTTACATTTTAGATTGTTATGATAATTTTGTGCTAAAAGTGAAGAACGAGTGAGGATAGCTTACTGGAAAGATTAATGCTTTTACTCTAGGGTCACCAAGTTTCACTAACCTTCGTTTGTTTGTTTTTTTAATTGGTAGGATCCGAGGTTTCAGCCTGATTTATCAAGTACATATCAGCCAATAAAATGCAATGTGAATTGTACTTGTGATGAGTCAAATTCGCAGTGTACCTATGAGAGACTGTATGCAGAAATTAGCTCTAGCAGTGGTGTTCTTGGTGAGGACGTCCTATCATTTGGCAAGGAAAGTGATCTTCCTCCACAACGTTCTGTTTTTGGTTGCGAACAGGCTGAAACAGGCGATCTTTTTAGTCAACATGCTGATGGAATAATGGGTCTTGGCCGTGGTGAGCTCAGTATAATGGATCAACTAGTTGAAAAAGGTGTAATAAGTGATTCTTTCTCCTTGTGTTATGGTGGTATGGATATTGGCGGTGGTGCCATGGTTCTTGGTGGTATTACTCCTCCAGCTGACATGGTTTTTTCACGATCTGACCCTGGTCGCAGGTAAACTGGTAATTATAATTTGAAGGGAAAATTTTAATGGAGTAATAGATATTATTTGTTTGATGCATCTGACCCATTCACTCTAGTTCAAAATGGAAACAGTCCGTACTACAATATTGAGTTGAAGGAAGTACATGTTGGTGGAAAGCTGTTGAAGTTGAGCTCAAAAATTTTTGAGGGGAAATATGGGACTGTCCTTGATAGTGGGACCACTTATGCCTACCTACCAAAAGATGCATTTGTTGCCTTTCGTAATGCAGTAAGGATTTTCACTTTTTGTATCTTTCTTTGCTGGTTTTTATTGCGAAATTTTGTAGCTATTTGCTGTACTGGCATTATTTGATCACAATTTGGTACATCATATGAATCCTGGTGTCATTCTGTCTTCAATCTTTTTGACACATGCTCATCAGGCTTTAGAGTAATCTTTTCCATTTTTTTTGGCACAGATCTGATTTTAGTTAATGTCAACTGTTTTGAGCATTGTATATTTTAATGAACCTTCATTTATATCCTTACCAAAAAGAAAGAGCATCATAAAATTTTCTACCTACATTTACAATAGTATATTGCAAAGGGATTATTGTTTTTGTAGTTAGCTTCTATTTATGAGAATCTTTTTTCTCGTCCAGATCATTGAGAAACTTCATTCTCTCAAGCAAATACGTGGTCCAGACCCAAACTATAATGACATCTGCTTTTCAGGTGCGGGAAGGTAATCATTTGAAAAAATCTACCCCTTCCCCTTATCTCCTTAATTTAAAGATAAAAGAACCAAGATCTAATGTGTGTATAACATTCCAGTGATGCATCTCAACTATCAAAAAGCTTTCCAGAGGTTAAGATGGTATTTAGCAACGGACAAAAACTGTCTCTTTCGCCTGAAAACTACTTGTTCAGGGTAATTTATCATTTTCCCACCACACTTTTTATGATCCCGTATACAACTAAATGAATTAATTGTCTTCTTGTTCAAAATTTCCTGCTGATGCTTTGCCCTTTCTTTGCTATAAATCTTTTCACAGCACTCAAAGGTGCATGGTGCGTATTGCCTAGGGGTTTTTCAAAATGGGGAGGATCCTACAACTCTGTTGGGAGGTGAGATTAGTAATACCTTCTAGAAAGGAAACAATTTTTTTTTTACAAGTTGTGGCCTATGTCAAAGGACCAGATTTTGATATTTGCCTGTTGATATGTTGTACTTCAAATAAATTCTTTTGGTATACTTGTACTTTGAGTAGTTGGAATTTTAATTAAACTTCATTTTCCTCTGTCTACGCCCCTGACAGTTTTGATTGCTTTCAAATAGGAATAATTGTTCAAAATACATTAGTATCATATGACCGTCAAAATAAAAGGATTGGCTTCTGGAAGACAAATTGTTCTGAATTATGGGAAAAAATGCATATTCCTGGAGCTCCTCTTCCAGCTCCTTTAGCTAGTCCTAGCAAGAATATGACTTCAAGTGACTCGCCTGCGGAGTCACCTATTGCTTTGCCAGATAATATAAATATAGGTGAAGTATTCTGAACTTTATAAATTGTAGTTCGTTTAATTTTCGTTTTTTCTCTGGCCATAGATTTTTGAGTAGATATCATTATGTTTGTTTAAGTTGATTTTGGTAGAAAATATTGCACATTTCTCTTTAAAATTATGTCATCAGGACATTAGAGTTGTTGTATGTAATGGACTATGCCATCTGAAGCCCTCATACATATCAAAGGCATAGTAGATTACATTCAGAGTGATGAACTCAACACAAAAGGAGTGTCTGACTACTTGATCATTTAAAATTAAAACCCTTGCAAGTGCACAAGGTAATTGTACTACGGTGAGTATTAAAGGGTTGTCGAACCTCAGGGATGGGTTAATCTTTTACCAAATTCAAGAGAAGAAAGTTGTAATTTTTTGTTTATTCTAAATAAAGCTATGAACTTTAACTACTAAGCTGAGTTTTAATCAATGCAGAGAATTATCAAGGCAATGAATCCACCACTAAACATGCAATTACTACTCTCAATTATTATTAAGCATACATTGACATGATATGGTAATTCATGTTCTTGATCGGACACACGAATTACTAATGAATTCACTAACGTTCTTGATCGGACACGAAAGTTCATCCACTATTGTGTAATCAATCCTATCCTTGATTGGGCATAGAAATAATCACAACTCTATTATAATGCAGTTAATCTTATCCTTGATCGAGCATAAAATCAATCACAATATCTAATTTCATTCATAATCAATCAAGTCTATGATCAAGCACTCAAAAGAAACTCATGAAATCGCATTAAGCATGAATCATAATCAACTTTATAGAATTAAACTATCAAGAGTAGCAATACACATCTAGGGCTTCATCGAGCCTTGACAAGTAATTTAGTTACACATAGAAAGGGAGAAAAGAAAAGCCTGTTTATGTAGATCCATCGTCATGAATCCTTCTTCTTCTTCTTTGCTCCTGTCACGCCCCAAAATTTCCGGCCTCATCGGAGTGCGGAAGACATTTTTTTTTTCTTTCATGAGTATGTTTGAGACCAGAAATCCTGGGATATGACCGAATACTCGAACCTCCCGTCTAATACATCACCATGAATAGATGTGTACTCGACATAACACAACTAAGTCTTTAAATAACATTATTAACACATACGAAATGAGAACTTAATAATCTTAAATTAATCCATAATACAAGTCATCTAAAATAACTATAAATCAAAATCATTAAAATGCTTTGGCCAACATGCCAATAACACTAAATTTAAAATAATAAAGATAGCTTTATCTTCTACAACTGTCTTTAAGTCTTCCATTATCTGCACTTGCCATAGCTATACTTTCTTCATGCCTGCATCAGAGGATGCATGAGTATTCCGAAAAAATACCCAGTAGAATGCAAAAACCCACAAGAACAGAATATACAATATAGGACAAAGAATAGGGTTTAATATGAGACAGTTGAATAATCAAGAATATTTGAACTGATCAACAAGAATTCCACTATAAGAGGAATTAATATCATCAATGAAGACTCCTAAACATCCAAAGCTTCCTGACTCTCAAGTATAGAGCAAGGACAATAAATTATACGACTCCAAACAAATACCGGTGTAAGGAGAGAATGGTCAAAATACCAAAGGCTCCAGGCATCTAAAGTGCAAGGAGTTATAATTTCTGCTCGCTGAATTTACCGATCTCGAAAGGTAAAATATACCAGAATCATGCTAGAGGTTCTCCCTTCGGAACCCGGCCATGCGTCTAGACGTGCTGGCCCCATCCGTGCTTACGGGCACAATGGGGGGAGACTGCAGACCTTCCGTAATATCATACAGCTTAAATGTACGTATTTGCCTCCCTTCGGGCAATAAGGAATCAAAATTCCATAAATATCGGAGGTCACTCATGACCTAGCAATGGCTCGTGAGCATACTATGATTCCACCGAACAATTAGTGGAGAAATAGGTCAATGTCAAACTGGACAATGTTTCAACAATAGCAGAGGTCTCAACTTTATGAGAATAGGGTGACTCTTACATCAATGACTGACTCATGGAGTATGAATAGAACAACAAAGACTCTTAACAACGTATGACTCACGTTTTGGAGTATGAAATAGAATAGCAAACACTCTCAACAATGTATGACTCACATTCTGGAGTATGAAATAAAATAACAAAGACTCTCAACAATGACCATGTTACACATACATAGCCCTAGATAAGACTTCTGAAGAAAGACTTGATCAAGAATTGCCTTTCAAGACTCCAAGAAAACTCAAGTTATATGAAGAATATCAAGTTCTGGTTTCAAAGAAGACTTGACTCAAACAGACTCAATAACAGGTCAACTGAAGTTTCTCAAACAAATAGAAATACATTGATCAAATACCTGATGACAAGACTTCAAGGTTTTAAACTTTGGTCAAAGAGAAATAGATGGTTCGGTTTCCAATTGGAAACACGAATCGAGTCAACATCACCAGTGGAATACATAAGACTTGATGAACATCAAACCACTCTCCATTAGCCCATGATACTATAGTAGTATAATTAGTCCATCCTACTGTAATACTTACTTAAAGTCTTATATAATACATATAAAGTTCTTAGTATGCTTATTATAGTATAGGCTATTGTTTTGATAAAGTTTTCCCAACCTTTACCATAATTACAGTGTTCTATTTTTACATATTAGTCAACTTCCGACCCTTACCAACGTCAAAACAGAAGGAATTAGACTCTGAAAATTTTACTGTGATTACTCCTATGTGTCTAGTTTACAACCCAACAAACGGCATATTTTTATGATTTTTATATAATTAGTTACAATTATTTTAATGAAGGTCGTCAGTGCAGAAACAGTTCTAGCCGAGACCCTTAATCATAGTTCTAATCAAATTGTGAGTGTGTTTATCCCATAATCCGTTCAATAATACATAGTATACTTGAATATCTTCCATATCTTACTTATTCCAGAACTTTATTAGGTATGATATGTCATAATATTTACAAGGATTGAGGTGTACTTTCATTATCTTAGTTCATCTCACACACATACCCCTTTTTCTAGTTGAATTAGGCAAACTGGACAACTAATTAAGGACAATAAAATTTGGACAGAAATGTCAGAGACCAAAAGGGACACAAGGAAGCTTCAAAGAGGACTCCAAACAATTCAAACTTCTCATCATTGGGATAGCATGTGTAACAATTAGGAATTGGAACATCAAGGTTCACACGATTGAACAACAACACGTAATAACTGGATAATTCAAAAGATTGGTATTTAGCGATTGACTCTAATGAAGATTCACAATCATAAATCATTATATTGACACAAGAAGCACTTGAACAATGTATGAAATTCAGATCTAAGAGTGTGGGAAAAATCATCTTACCTAGTCCAAACGTAGTATCTTCTTGCTTCCTCGCGAAGGCTTTTGATTCCTCTACACGATGCTGCCCTTTAGCACTTCGATCGTTGACTCTTGAGATGGAGGAAAAGGTATAAAGCTTGCTGGAACAAAGGAGAAGGAGAAGGAGAAAGTCTTGGGACGTTCACAAAGGATTTGGCTTGAAAAATACCAGCCAGCCCTCTCTCTTGTGCTTATATAGACCCAAAACCTACTACAACCAGGATATCTCCAAATCAAGACTCCTTCCTAATCCAAACTCTCACTACCAATTAAAATCTCTCCCTCATTAGTAAGGGACGTTCAGCCATGTTAATCCATTGGGTTTTCCTCATTTAATTAGGATTTCAAATCTCTAATAAGATTCGTTCACTATCTTAATCCTAATTACAGCACACTGTCATACGCATAACAGTCCACTTCCGACTCTTCCCACGGTCAGTCCAGTTCGACTTAAACTCTGAAATTTTTATTGGAGTTAGCCCTATGAGTCTAGTTTCTAACCCCACTAATTTTATATTTTTTCGATTTTCCTTGAATTAGTTATGATTTATTTACTACAAACTGTCGACACAGAAATAGTACTAGCCGAGGTTACAATCTTAATCATACTTTACATATCTCGTTCCAAACTAGGAAACTACTATATCTAGGCCAACCAACTAGACGTCCCCTTCCTATTGGTTGATAAAAAATGAAATATTTATCTCTTTTTAATTAAGATTTATCTTCCCTAATTATCTCAACCGAATTGATACTTCCCGATCCTCCGCGATACTTACCATATTTATCGCTATTAGGTTAAATCGTAGATTTTGCTCCAAGATTCGCTCCCACCATCCGAAAATCATCTTATGGCAAGGTTACCCACGTTCATAAATCACCCCTGGGCCAGTGCCACGTGGCTCAGCACCCAGGTCTTGCGTCTTGGCTTGAGTCCTACGCGCACAGGTCTCTGACGTCCCGCGGTTGCACTACTCGTCATACTAACACGCGTGCATCACTAACCACACATCAAAACCAAATTCACTTTACTAATTAAGAGTAATCCACTGAACACATGCCCTGGCACCTGGCCCCTCTCCTGGCGTCAGGTGTTCTCAGACCCTGGCGCTAGGCTGGCCTCAGCACCAGGTTGTGTCCTGCGCCAGGACCAACCCTCGCGCCCTAGTTTTCTACTACTATTAGCCATGCGATTAACAAATTATATCACATCATTAAATCGAATAACACATCAAAGCACATCACGTAACCAGAAATCAAATCAGGAAATGAAACTTTCCTATTTTAGACCAGTTTCCTAAAATAGATACCTTTAGTTAACATACGAATTTTCTGGGTGTTACATCTCCAAAAGACCTCTTTTCTTCCTCCTTTCTAGCCTCCAATAAAGCTCTAGTTCTCCAAGGTTGAATGCCCAAAACGTTCTCCCATAAGGCCTATTTATAAGAGTGAAGAGAAACCACGAAGTCCCCTTCCAAATCCAAGTCGAAATAGGTCTTATTTCGGTTTGCTGCACACAGCGATCGATCGCTCCGTATTGCCGATCGTTCGCCTACTGATCGATCGCAATTCCTTCGTTATTTTCCACCGATCGATGTCGATCGATGCCGTATGATACCGATCGATCGTAGTTACTGTCTTGCGCAATTGAAAAATTCCAGTAGATACAATCGATCGTTTTAAGGTCCGATCAATCGTTTCCTTTAATACACTGCTTTTGCGGCTCTGACGATCGATTGCACTGATAGCCGATCGATCGTAGTTACTGTTCATAAACTTCAAATGGCTATAACTTTCTGTCCCAAACTCCGAATTGCGCGTGGTTGGTGGCGTTGGAAAGCTGACTTCTTGAACTTTAATATGAAGCTTGAATCAGTCCAATCCGACATTTGTATACGAAGTTATGATAATTTAACCATTCGAGTTATTTTTCTCCTCATTTCTGTGTATTACTCTTGTTTCCTACAAAAATCAAAACCTATATTAAAGTAATAGTTATTCTAATCAAATATTAGCATAATCATAAGTTTAGGAGATAATAAAATGCATATTTCATGTATAGATCACTACTCGTAAATAAAAGTGTACAAGAAGAGCTGGTTATGCCATGCCAAACGAAAATCTACCCTAACCAACTCCCCCTGCAACAATCCCCAAGCCATCCTCTCCATGCCTTTAAAACAGATACATGCACTCTGCACATTGCACATTGCAATTTAATTTCTGATATATGGATGGAATTCATTAAAGTGGAAGAGCTTTCCTAGTTATCAAGGTTTTAGGATGAGAAATATTATATCATGCAAAAATTTGTGTGTAAAGCAAAGTACCAAAGTTTTTTGGTCACTTGAACAATTATTCTTGAGGTATCAACCTTTTAATTTAATTGAATCAACCTGCAAAACTGGTTTGTAAATTGTAATGGCATATTTGTCCCATGTTATGAAGAACTGTTTACACACCATGTCACTTGTGGTCGTGTAATACCTGGAAAAAAATCGGTATGCTTACTAAAACTGATTAATCTAAAATAAGAAGTTTTGATGCTATGATTTGTTATGTCTTGCATTGTGGTATTGAAGTGCGCAAAGAGAGCCTTCCAACGCCATCGACAGTGTGTAATTCGGAGTTTGGAACAAAAAGTTATGCTAGTTTGAATTGTGGTACGCGATTGAATTCGGAAAGTGTTGTTTTTAAGAAACCTATTTAAAGTAGATGTCAAATCCTAACTAATAAAGGAGGATTAAGTTTAGGACGTCCTTTCTACCTATGGGAAGTTTCTAATAAGAGGATTTAGAGATTAGATTGGGAAGAAATCCTAAAAGAAAAATACGTTTGGATGTCAGAAATTTCTATTTTGATTCTGTAAACGTTGTGGTTTAGTTGTACCATATAATTATGAGTTGTGATTTTTGTGTTAAAGTCTTTATTATACAAAGGGGTTATCTTAAATTGGTTTATGTAATGAAAGATGTATAAAAGCTTGTAATAACTAATCCCAGAACATATAAGGACCTATAATAGTCCTAGGAGGGGAGTATTCAATGTTAATAATATTCTATTATCATGATTAAGGGTCACTAATACGTAATTAGTATGTATGATTAAGACTTATAGTCTCGGCCAAAACTGTTTCCTGCACTGATGACCTGCAATATAAAATTTATAACTAATCACCGAAAAATATGCTGATTGCTGGGTTGGAAACTAGACACATAGGGCTATCTACTGTTAAAATTTTAGACCTAGAATTCCTACTGTGCCTACTATGGGGACAGTCGGAAGGGGGTTGTTATCAACAAGACAGTTTAATGTAATTAAGGTCTAAGTCACTAGTACATACTAATACTTAATGATGTAATTTAATCTGATCTAAGTATGACTAATATATGTTGTAAAAACATGATATGACTACTATGGTAAGACTAGTTGGTTTAAAGGATTAATATTATGGATAAGTTATTATAACCTATAATCTTATTATCTACTTACAACTTTGTGTCGGTTTGAGTTCTAGTTGGAAAGCAAACCATTCCAATCATTCTTTTATCTTGAATTCAGTACTATAAATAATAGAATCTAAATTTCAAAGATGTTCCTATCTAAGGCTAGACATGAAGCATGTTGTTTGAATTATGATTGCGATCTATTATTACTCTTTTGGCGACTTACCTATTAATCAAGACATTGGAGTCTCAGTTGTGTTCTTGCGAGAAACCCTATTCTATTGAGATATTAATGATTTAATTATACTCCAGAGAGTGAGTCTATTCCTATTAATGATTTAATTATATTCCAAAAAGTGAGTCTATTCTGGTAAATGATACCTTATGATCTTAGAGTGTTGCGACTTCTATTCCTTTGAACTATTGCTCATATTTACATGATTGTTTTCTCCATTAGAGACCTTGTGAGGCTCTCTCCGAAGTGGATTCATAGTATGCTCAATAAAGCCATTGCTAGATCTTGCAACATCTCCGATTATTTATGCCCGAAGGGAGACACTATACGTACGTTAGACTGTTGATATTATGGAAGGTCCCCAGTCTCTGCCCATCGTGTCCGTAAGCACTGTTGGGGCCAGCATCCTAAACGCATGGCAGGGTTCCAAAGAGAGAACCCCTAGGGTGGTTCTGGTATGTTTTAGTCACTTGCGAGTGATAAGTCCAGCCAGCAGAAATTGTAATTCCTTGCACTATAGATGTGATGCAGATGCTGTTGATGGACTTCGCATTTACAAGCGAAGGAATAAACGGTGATTTAGTAATTTTGTTTGAGTACTTTTTAGTATTATTGAGTTTTGTAATAATGGCTTTAGTGTCTATAAGCCAAGAGGTTATTTTAGTAATTGTCATCATATGGTTTGCCATGGTACAAATGTTATATTGTGCGAGAAAGGAAGACCAAAAACTGCTCATTGTGAAGAACATAAGACAATAAAATATGGGGCCGAGATCCAACCTTCGTGGCAATCAGCAAAATGGAACTAAAGAAGGCAGACGGTGGCTGAGTGAAGCGATCGGCCAAGACGAACTTGTATGCACCGGGCTGGTTCGGTTTTGTTTGAATAAAGAATTCCAGTTCAGTTCTGTTGGAAATGAAGTACCGGTTTAAGTTGACTGGTCTGGCTGGGTTGTACTGTCACTCCAGTCGTTTGAACTGGATCGACGTACTCCACTGCGACTTTCCTTCTGAAATCCTTCTGAAATAGGCAGCACCTGCCTTGACGCTGCGGTTGCGAAATTGTAGGAAGGATCACTGTTTTGGGCGATGACGCACCCGGATTTGGATTTGAAAGGATTGCTGACTTGGGGATACTCATGATCTTGCCTTCGCCTGCTTTGGAAGAGCGTCGGACGTGCGCGAGGATGCACCCGGATTTTTTGGAAGGGCTGAGATGGGCTGCTGGTGAAAGCTGGCGAAAAGGTCAGATGAATCTACCGGCCGTCCAAGGAGGTGGCCGTCCTTATCAGATGCTGACGCCGCTGAGAAAACTAGCGCTGACGATGCCGACGTCGCGAACCACATGCAAAGTCCCACCTTTGAGTTGGATGGCGGTGAGGGCCGACGGCGCGACGGCGGACTCACACAGCTCTAGGAAAACACTGTTCTTCTTCGACGGTGTATTGCTAGTTGGTCGAGTCGCCACGGGGTCTAGACACCGGAGGCTGCGCGATTGTGACGAAGAGGACTGGTAGTGCGATGGCGAGGGCAGACAAAACCCGACGGTAGGGAAAAGGGCTTTTCTTCTTCGATCGGGAACAACAGGGCCAACGTGGTGTTGGACTCGGAGGGCGGGGTGGAGGCGGAGTCGAGGAAGCTTCCATCTTTGCAGTGTAAGGGGGTGGTCCTCCAGCCAAACGGCCTGTGGGGAGCTTGTCTTCTTTGATCGGGTGCCTTCCACTCCTTCCTCTTTTTTTTTTTTAACGAAGGTCAAAAGCCTAGAGGAGAGGAGAACAGGGATGAGGGTGAGGATGCAACAGATGATGACGATGGCGACTGTGGCAGTGGCTCGCAGATCTGCTGAGCTCTGATACCAAATGATGGCACACGTCCAAAGCAAAAAACACACAATCAAAAGGGAAGAAGAGAGTTTCGAATAGAGAGAGGAGTCTTGGAGAAATTTTATTCCAATACCAAAACTGTCAGTTACATAACCAGAATTGGCTTTATATATTAAAACCATATGATGACAATTACTGAAATAACCTCATGGCTTATAGATACTAAAACTATTATTACAAAACTCAATAATACTAAAAAGTACTCAAACAAAATTACTAAATCACTGTTTATTCCTTCGCTTGTAAACGCAAAGTCCCTCAATAGCTGCATTAAGATGCTTAGGAGCCATTGGTAAACTTGTTATTCTCTCCTTACACATGTGATTGTTCGGAGTGTTATTGATATTTTCTCTATACTTGCGAGTTGGGATTGTTGTTGTTGACTAACCTTTTTGTTCAGGTGAAATAAACCTTCTGATCAGTCTTTTAGATATTATATATTCCTGTTTTTATTGAGTAAACCTTTCTTCACGTTATTATTGTGTCTTTGGTGGGTTTTTGCATCCTACTGGGTATTTCTGCAGAATACTCATGCATCCTCTTATGCAGGTTTGAAAGATAAGTGATTCAAGACGATTGCAGGACAGGAAGGAGGCGTAGAAGACTTGAAGATGAATAAAGAATTTTTAGTTATTTGCTTAGTTTAATATTTCTGGTTGTTGTGTATCATAGCTTTGATGTTTTATTTTGATTGACAATTTATGAGAATTGCTGTAATAAAGACTATGCAGGATTCATTTAATACATATACAATGTTTTATTTTGAGATTTGATGATGAGTTCCCACGTTCTTGAGTGTTCCTGGTGATGTCGATTACACATCCTTTTGAGATGATATAATTGGCCGGTCGGTTCAATTATCGCGTCGATGGGTTTCTACATCACCAAAGATGGTATTGAAGACGATTTTTGCACTCCAATCGAGGTTGGGGATTTTGGGGCATGACCGGGTGCCACAACGATGAAGGTGGGACCTAGTGGAATCAAAAGTGGTGCTTCAGGTAAGGGAGCTTGCCAAATTTAGTCCCATTGACACGTGTCCTCCCTTTGGTTTTTGTCCAATGTTGAAATTTGCTTTATGTTTTGTATATTTTCTTGTTAATGTAGACAAAGCTGTTGGAGTAATTGATTATTTTTAGTTCTTGAGAAAAGAATCTCCTCCAATTCATTGGGAAATATGGTCATCATAAGCAATGTCATAATTCACCTCTTGTATTTGTTGCTTTTGAAGTTTGATGATCGTTTGATTTTTTATTCTAATATGCTTTCTAATGAGTGCCAACTCTCTTGCTGGTTGTATATTTTCTTGTTAATGTAGTCAAAGCTGTAGGAGTAATTGATTATTTTTTAGTTCTTGAGAAAAGAATCTCCTCCAATTCATTGGGAAATATGGTCATCATAAGCAATGTCATAATTCACCTCTTGTATTTGTTGCTTTTGAAGTTTGATGATCGTTTGGTTGTTGATTCTAGTATGCTTTCTAATGCGTGCCATCTCTCTTGCAGGCCAATCCGAGTTGGATTATTGTATTTGATATGTCCTTGAGCGTGAAGTATCATGACTTGGTGCCACAGGTTACAAAGCTTGCAAAGTACATTGCTCATGAATTAGAAGTCAATCCTTATCAGGTGAAATGAAAAGTTGTAAGTTTTAACTAAAATGACAAAGGCCGAAACATTTTACTTTTAGCAGAAACTTTAGCAATGTTGTTTAGTCCGTTGTCTTTCTACTCTCACAACTTGATGGGCGTATCCAGGTTCATTTATTGAATTTAACAAGTGAAGGAAATGGAACACTCCTGAGGTGGGCTATATTTCCTGCCGGATCTTCTGATTACATCTCTAACACAACAGCAGAGGTAGTTTATTTTTTTTACCAAATATGAGTGGTGGCCAGATAATAGCAGGCGGGTAATATGATACAAGCTGAGTTATGATTCTATGCCATGAATTGCTTGTAGAAAATTATTTCGCGCTTGATTGATCACAGTGTGCATCTTCCTGAAGATTTTGGAAGTTATCGGGTGCTTGAATGGAAATTTGAACCTCCCAAATCACGGTATGGATGTGATGTAGCATCTCTATCAAACATATTTTGATATTATTTTCTTTTATGATGTTATTTCTCATAATCTTTTCTGATGGTTCTTGTTGATTTTAAATTAATGATTCAATTCCTTGTAAGCAAAAAATATTCCTACCTTACAGCTGAAAAATTTCTTGTTTGGAATGCTCTCCCACTTCATTTTAGCACATTTTTTTAGAAATGATTAACTTATTATCTAGTTTTAAGGTGAACAAAATAAGTAGATTGATTACCACAGAGCAAAATGGTGGCATAGAATCCGTTTCCTAGTTTAAATAAGTAGCACAATCGTGCTATTTTATAGGTCTGATGCTATTTGCTTGTCTTTATTGTAGATCATGGTGGCAACAACACCTTCTTGTAGTGCTTGTGGCAATTCTAATAGTAGTTGTGCCCAGTTCATCAACATTTTTGGTATGGTTAATTTGGAGACATAGGCAGCAAGCGGTTGGTAGGTACATGGCTGTAAATGAAATCGTTGCCGAGCAAGAGCTCCAACCACTCCAATGATATTCGACTCAGCCTTATTGTCAGCTGGATACATACATCATGTTGATAGGCTTTCTCGAAAGCTGCTTTGGGCCCTTGATACGGATAATTTCATGGTGACAAAGGATTTTGCAACGTAAGAGCATTGCAAGTCTTGTTTTTTGTCTTTTTTTTTTGTTGTAAACATTGTGGGAAGTGCCACATTTTGTATGTTGGCACGTATTGAAGAATATTGATCTCAAATTCAAATTGGGGGCAAAAGGGGAACCACCCATCTAGGCCAATTTCATAGAGCCCTCGTTGATTCTACCAATATTTTCCATCAGCCCGTCAATAGAGCTCTGGATTGACTTTTAGGTTGGGATAAGTCATTGTAGGTAATCGGTTGCACTGGGGATGTTTGAGACATTGATAGCGATTAAATTTTAATGTATATAAACACGAAAATTTGTTAAATTGATTTATTACATGTAACGATGTCATTAAGTTGCTGTATCTTTTTTTTTCTGCCTTTGCATTTGGCCCAAAAGAGTGATTATGGCTAAGGCAAGTGCCACTCAACCAAAACACATAATAACTCAGGCACCAAAAGGGCTGAGTATCTATTTCAAACAATCAGCTACCTTCATAAGTTTTTTAGTCTTAAAACTGAAATGACCTCAATCTACTCGTATAAAACAAGAGCCTCGACACTCAACATGCTTTTGCGCGAAGTTGAAGCATATCACACCAGTTTCTCAAAAGCAAGGAGCTTGATAAAAATTCAGCCATTTATCAAGCCAAGTCCTTACAACCATTTCATTGCTGCTATCAATTGCTGGCCGAGAGAAGGCCACGGCCCACAAGAATATGACAAAATTTTTTTGCATCTAGTGGCTCATGTCATAGAGCTTGAACCTCAGACAAGCCAGGTCCGGACTAATTTTAACCTTGTTGCCCTGCCATCAACTCATTAGTTTCAAGCATATTCTTTCAACACACAACATCTGCCAAGCAGAAAGCAGACCAGGTTAAGCTCATTGACAGACTATTCAAGAAATCCTAGTTTTCTTACTGACAAAGACACCTTACCATATTCCAAATGAGAGGCTCCTGCTTCATGGTTCATGTCTCCAAGAAACTAATCAAAACAAGAATTAGATAAATAATCATGTCGTTTTAGATTAGGTCACTGCATCCCCTAGTACGGACTTGGAACCACTTTCATTAAAAAAAAAGAACACAAGATGCAAAGTAAAGACCACAAATAGCTCAATGCAGCTCTCCATTTCACTTCAGAAAATTCTAACAAGAAAAATATATTTCCGAGCATAATTTATGTAATAGCATATTCGAAAAAAAAAACAATATGGCCCAAAAAAAATCACGATCTCAGTATATATCTAAGGAAACATAGTGATTAATGACTTCACTCTGAATCCGATGAGTCTGCACATTCCGTCTGCCTAACACTTCTTTTAGCCTTCAAGTTCTTTCCTGATGGTTCACCCTCAAAAATGATAACCTGAGACTTTGACAACCTCTCTTCTAGCTCTTCCGTGGAGAATTCATCAGTTCCACCCAGCTCATTGAAACCCACCTGCCATGTATCTAATGTTAAATATGACAACCAAGCAAATACGACCTTCCATGTCAATTAACACATTCTACTACTGTATATCATACCACATAATCGTCTACTTTAGCATTCTTGATAAGAGCAAGAGTCGGCAATACGACAATTTTAAGTTTTTCTGCCAAAAAAGGGCTCTTCTCTGCTTGAATTTTAACAAAGCGTGTCTCCATATGCTGCTTAGCCAAAATAGCTAAGTGCTTGTCCATCACCTGTAATTACAAATAACAAAACCGACCTCATTTCACAGTTTAGAGTTTGCTCAGCTACTACCAAGTACAAGACCAACCTCACAACTTGAACAAACATTTTGATTCATTATTAATCTGGATTTAACTCTAGATAGAGTAAATCCGAAATACATCATTGGACAATGTGGGTAAATGCAAATTTCACAAACTTCAAATCAATAACATGAATCATACAAGTTTAAAATATTTGGAAAATGATCTATCATCATGAAATAAACAAAATGTTCATTGTTATGTATTTACGAAAGAGTCAATTCATGGTTACGAACAAAATGACACCGATGTTGGTATAGCATGCAAACTTAGGATAGAACATTGCATATTAGAAACACAAATAATAGGACAGAGAGAGCGACCATAAAAAACCAGCATAGGACAGAGTGCACTCACTCGCATAGCTTAGTCGCCCACAGGTCAGAGCTTGATTAGGCCAAACCAAGAAAAAAAAAACCTTCCCTATTAAAGCCCTTGATTTAGAACATAAAAAGTTATTTCAAAGTTGTCTAAGATGTTACATTCTTCCTCTAAAAATGCATATAAACTTTGTAAGATCTTGTAATAGAATTAACAAATGCGTTTGCAACTACACTTTAGGGAATTCATTTTTTTTTACTAAACCTTACATGAATTGTACTCAGCAAGAAATGTTCACCAAATCAGACCATAACAAACTCATATTTTACCCACCCAATTTGGGTAGTTCTTCCACCCAAATCCAAATTTCTGTGTCAGTTTCATATAAAAATTTAAAACTTAATAAAAAACAAGCAATAAATCTAAAAATCCATCCAAACCCATTTCTAAACACACACAAAATAAAGCTAACATTTTTTTTCAATGTGGACGAAAGTAAAAGTAACATTTTGTAAACCTTACTTTGCAGGGCCAATTCTCTCTGTAGAAATGGCAGACAACACGGTCGCTGGCCTTAACAACAGAAAAGAAATCCTTTTCCGCAAGAATCTCCGAATACTCGCCGTGCCCGAGCGACGCCCACCGAGCCCGCCTCTCGGCCATCTTCTTCATCTGCTGCAGCCGCCGCTCACGCAGCGCCTCCAAATCATCGGTATCGAGCCGTTCCAGCGCGGCGATCTCCTCGTCGAGCTTGTCCTCCACCGCCTGCGCCACCGTCAGCACCTGCTTCTCCACAATCTTCCCACCAAAAAAATTCGAAAAAATTCAAAAAAAATTGTACCATTTCATCAAAATGGCGGGATCGACCTAAATTGAATGAAAAAATTGAATCTTGGATGGAAAAGGGAAGATGGGTAGATCACCTCTTGGACTATGGCGGGCTCCATGGCTGGATTGAATTACAGAGGCAGAGCAGAAGGAAGTTGCAATGGAAGAATCTTTAAAATCAGATGTTTGGAGATTGGTTCACCATTGACGGGTTGGTTTAAAATATATGTGAACCCGCGTCGCGCGCTGCCGCTGCCCCGCTCGCCTATTTTCCGGTTTAGGATTAAGGCGGGCGTCGGAGGCTGAGAATTCCCGTTGATTAATTTTGGGTTTTGATGGGATCTGGTGCATTAGTACTGGTATGATTTAACGCGATGTCATTTAGGTTTTTCTTGCATTACTACTGGTATGATTTAACGCGATGTCGTTTAGGTTTTTCTTAGAAGGAAAAGGGAGAGGCGGTTCGGGTGAGGGTTAGGGTTGGGAGATAGGAGGGGTTAGTTTACCTAGTATTTTTGCACAAGAAAACCCATCATAGATCCAAAGGTGCTTTTGGATGATAATCCTCTCAGATTATTGGTAGGACAATGCTGGATTGCCCAAATGCTGATAGTGCAACAATGCGGGTTCTATTTTGCTAAAAACAATGCTATCAAATTGTCGATAATCTAGTCAATCACAGGTGATTGTTCCCAAACTCAGAATTGTCAACAATCTGCCCAACAATCTTGGATTGTCAAACAAATTTGATTGTTGAATAATCTAGGTTACCAAACGAAAAATTTTAAACTCTGAGACAATTTGATAATAACCCGCCAACAATCTGAGCGGATTGTTTATCCAAATGCCACCTAAGAAGTGAGTGAGGCCTCACATGAGGGAGGGGAAGGAGAATGGCCATGGAAAAGGGATCAAGTAGGTTTCAGATTGATGTAGACTCTCGTCTACAATGGAGAGGAGTGAAAGGAAATAGAAACTCTAAATTAGAACAAGATAAATAAGATAAAACTAATCTGTATTTTCTTCTGTAATCCCGTTTTAGTCACATGCTTCACATATTTAAAGAGTGAAAATAACTTAATCCTAATACAAATAGTAATTCTTAACTAAAAAATATAATTAAATAAGGAATCTTATTCCTAATAGAACTAAGAGACCCTAATTGAGTCCATAACACAGATACTCCATTGGTCGAAATTACCCGTATGGATTGAAAAACCAAAATGAGATGTAGAAGTATATATTTAGAAATGAAGTAGCTACCTAATTGACAAATCTGTATCGTATGACATTGTAACAATAATGAGCAGTGTAGAATCATGGTATTCTACTACCCTAATGCTAATATATTTTGTATCCTTAACCTTATTTCTATTATTTACACTCTCTGCCCGATCATAAAATCTCCCTTATATAGATGTTTATTTATTTTGATAGTGTGAGCAAAATAAAAAATCATGGAGATGGTTGTTGAGTATATTGAGATTGTGTTGGTTATTTATATGTTTATTTATTATTCTCTAACTAGAAGACAAAGTAGAATAGTTCATTCATGTTGCCCTTCTCTTTTCTTGGGCACTCCTCTCCAGTCTCTTTCTGATGTTCTCAGAAATTAATCAAATTTCTGAATTGAAGTTTTCTTGTGTTGGCCACATATCCTGACACTCGAGCGATTTGCAAGGACAAACGAGTGGGGGTTGATGGAATGGGTAGGACATGTTCAAGACGTGAGGTCCTGAGTTCAAAGTTTAATGGTGCTTTAAGAGGCCGGTTGCCCTCCATCTTCTAGTTGGTCCTAAGGGCTTGGAAACCCTCTCTTTCAAAGGAAAAAGTGCAAGGGATGAGGGGCAAGCAAGCCACGAGTCGAACTTCCTTGAGGCCTTGAATGGAGGGAGTACTTGTTTTCTTCATGGGAGAATGCCCCGATGGCAAGTCTAGCCCTTGAAATGTACATTGTCTCTCATGCAAACCTTTTGGGCCCAATTTCTACATTTGATGGCAGGACATACGAGAGAGATCATTAAACAGTAGAGAAAATCATCATCATCATTCGCCTTATCCTAGCTATATGGGGTAGGCAGCATGGATTATATACTGCATTTGACTCTGATTGGAATCAAAGTGGTACAAAATCCATACAAATAAACATAGTGGCTAATTTTTCTACCGGATGCCCCAATGATAAAAAAATTCAACATCGTATTATATATGGATTGGCTTCATGATATGATGGTTACACATGAAATATTTATATAGCCATCTCCCATCACAAAACAGTAAAGAAAATACAAGACTTTTTTTTATATGAGCAAATACAAGACTTAATAAATGCCTATTGACTAATTACCTAAACACTCCATGGAACATCAAAAATTAAGATTCATTCAAGATCTTCCTCTATCATTGTATATCAGTGTCACCTAGCATATTTGCTAATGTACAATGTACATCAAATGAGAAATATGAAGCACATGCCTCCATTTCAAACTCTTGCTATAGTCTAATTACAGTGTAACTATTAGGAATTTGCATTAATATGTGTCAAGCTATTTACTTGGATCACAGCTTCACGTTCAAAGAAGAGGTCAACCGCAACAACAAAGGACAAAGGTTGGTACAACTACCAAAAGGAATTGACGAGTAGCACAATATGCCTCCGATCTTTGTTCGAGCTTCAGACCGGAAGTAATCAACATGTTCAGATGCAGCTTTAATATGCTGATTCAGACATTGAAGGTGAACTTTGGAATCGAGGTTGAAGGTATATGCTTCTAATCATTTAGAACATCTGAGCAAAATTCGTTGAAAGTCAAATGTACTGTCAGCAGTCTCCAATATTTCATTTAACTTCTCCACTGGATTTGTTGCAAGTGCTATTTCTTGTAGGGACCCTGCAAATCCATTTATTTTAACACTCTTGAGGTGACCTCAATCCTTCATCTCGAGCACAAAAAGCTAACACCCTACAGAAAATTCATCAATCAAATTCTTTAAGTGCATATCACAAGATTGCAACAGATGGAACATCAAGAGTCTTGACACTTCTCAAACCTTCTTTAAAGTGATAACGAGTGTTGAGGATAAAAAAATTAGGGGGTTTATTAAATAATACTTAAAAAAATTACCGATCAGAAATATTTTAAAAATAATTTTCGATCGGGTTATCTGATCAGTGTGTTTTTTTTTTACCCCGACCTGAAAGGTGTCGGTTGAACCAACGCCTTCCATTTAAAGTGAAATGAGTAAATCAAATGATCTACTGGTAATCCCATCGTTGGAGAAAGGGAAAAAAAAGTAAGATTAGGGTTAAAAAGACTAACATTAAATTAAACTAAAAAATAATTATTCTATTGATCAAGCATTATGAAGTAAAGAAAACCCATTTACATATTTATACACTATAAACTATAATCCTAATTGACATAGGAGACTAGTCCTAGGAATCCAATTAATGAAGGAAACTATTAATCCTAACCTAACTAATGCCTCTGAGTGCCTTTAACTGTTTTTAACTATTTTACTGGGATAAACCTTAACGATGCATATCTATCTCATTTTTGATCCGTTCTCACCCATTTTTTTCATTCTTCCTTATTTTTAGTGCTCTTTCTTATAATGTATGGTGAAATGTGAACAATGTGATAGTGAAATGTGAATAGTGCAATGTGAGATAAAATGTGCAATGTGACTTACAAATTACTTACAAGCCTAATATATAGATATGCACAACAACAACAACATAAGGAAGAAGGGACTTTCAAGACCTAAACTACACCATTTTTGCCACATTTGTACATGCATGGGAGGGTAAAGACTAAAGACACATGCACAAGTAATTTTACTCACAAACACGCAAATCAAACATGCAAAACCTTCAATCTCACTCACATTATTAATTTCAAGTGAAATTCAGCTAGATCAGGTGAAATGAGGGTCAAAAGACTCACCTGCTGAAAATGTTCACTTGCCCTGACCAAGGGGTCTGCTTGCCTCCTTGCAGAGCAGAAGGAGATGAAGGGGCTGAATGAGCTCCCGGGAAAAGACTTCCTGAGCTCATTAGGGTTTTCTCGAGGTGATGTGAGCTTGGGTTTTGCAAAGGATGAGGCTACGTGGGAGGGGGTACGATGATAAAAAGCCAGCGTAGAGGATGGGATCATGGGAGTGGAGTGTCTTGTCGGAGACAGGAGGATCTTCCTAGGAGTGAGATTGGAGAGGGCCAGTTAATTTGTTTCAAAATGGGAGAGAGGTACATTGGTCTTTCAATGCCACATGTGTGTCCATTCGCATGTGAAGGCCATTTCTGTAAAACTTGTTTGTGCGAGGCCATTTTGGTGTATACGGTGTATTTGAAGATCAATACAATCAAAACCTCTATGTAGGAATCAAGTAGCTACTTAATTGATAAATTTGTAATCCCTTCGTTCCAAAATATTATGTACATTTGAGAAAATTCTTATTTTTATTGGACCATGAAGCTCGCAAGGAAATCACATGACTTCTTTCTCCCTCGTATCCTGTCCAACTCATATCCTCGTTCATGAACTAAATTCAAGTCGATCCTTCCAAGTCTTCTCCAATTTTGAAAAGAGGAAGTTACATAATTTGACAAAATGTATACAAGATTTTGAAAAATAAATATTTTTAAATATACATAGTATTTTAGAAGGGAGGGAATATTTTATATTTTTTCTATACTAATGTATAATCTATCGGATGGCACTATAAAATCATGACATTATTGTATTCCCCAAATGCTAATTTCTTATGCCTCTCACTCTCTCTCCAATTGATCAGTCTTCCAATAATAAACGGAGCCGTTATATGAGTCCGCGTCATGAGCCTTCGCTTGAGCCAGGGTGCTTAAATCCGTTGGATTTCGATCCAGCGGTACACATCACTATAGGGGCAAGAAGGTTCGATTGACAGCCTACCCTGCGCCCCTCGGACCCTGATCTAACGGGTGGCATCGCCTTGGCCCACTTCGACGCGTGTGAGCCCGTGCTCATTCAAACTTTTCCCATACGAGTCCGGAGGGGAAGGTGTTTCAGGAAGGACCTACGGCCAGGGAAGCGTAGGCAAGTCACAGCTTCTTTCTCTTTTGTGTTTATTAGTTTGTTTATTGTTGATTAAATTTGATGTTATCGAGCAATGCAAAGTTTTGTGAAAATCAACCAAGTTGAGATTGTGGTGAAATTTTTTTTTATTTTTTTGGTTAGGAAGAAGTAGCAATTTGTTGCTTGTTGATCAAATGATCTGAGTTTGAGTGAAAGAGAGGATTTTGGGGCTTGAAATGGTGGCATGAGAGGGGAGTGGGGTTGAAGGTTTCAGCAGTGTTATCGGTTGAGAGGACCCAACATTTTTGGATTGGAATGAGATGGTGGGGAGGTTGTTGCTGGGAAGAAGAAGGATTTACCTCAGTGAAGGCCATGGTATTGGGTTGTGATTTCTGGCTGAGAAAGAGATGTTTTTGGTTTGAGGGTACTATATAGTCATGTAATCTATTATGCTCAACCTCTATGCCATTTTGTGAAAAATTATAAATTCTTGCTCAACCATGCAAGTTGGAGAGTAAGGTTAGTTTTCGACATTGCCATTTTAGTTTTGTCCAAGTAAAGAAACTACAAAGATGAAATTTTGTGAATGCAAGTACGGGTCCCTCTTGTCTGCTGCTTAATCCACAGAAAGATAATTCACTTTTGCAGAACCTTGTTGATGGTTTATCTTTTGTGAACGTCCACATTCTTTGCATGCAGGCCCTTAATATCGTACTGAAATCCCTCTTGAGGCCTAATTCACAGACATGTGCCATTTCTCCAAGAAGATAGTGGAAACCCTTTTGGCAGTGGACCGGAAAGATGATCCTCATTTGACTCTCAAGCAGCTTTTACTGGATCATCTTTCCGGTCCACTGCCAAAAGGGTTTCCATATCTTCTTGGAGAAATGGATGTTGGAATTGGCCCAAGAGGGTTTCTTTGTATCCCTATCATCTGAGAAATAGTGGTCGTTTCATGGCTGTTAAATGTGTGGTGTCATCTGAAAGAGATGATGGCTTTTATATGAGGAGATGCGTTGAGATAGCAAAAAAGGCATTGGGATCAACAAGCCCAAATCCGATGGTTGGATGTGTAATCGTGAGGGATGGGGAGATTGTTGGTGAAGGCTTTCATCCAAAGGCTGGGCAGCCTCATGCAGAGGTAATCTTCTCTGCATTTATTGCTTCTGCTTCAAGTGAATCATTTGCATTTCAAATTCCTGGTATGAACTTTATTATTGTATAAATTCACATTTCTGACTTACATGATTCGATTTTACTTTACTTTTAAGTTCTACATTATGTAATAGATGCGCTCCTTTTGTCTCTTTTCTTTTGTACTCCTGCATTTATCTATTTATTGGATGACCAATTTAAAGACCAGTTAAAACATGTGATCTATATGCAGCCAGTTGAAAACTTACAGTATCAGAATCAACCTCTCCACTGCATTCATGCAACTAGTTTCAAATTTTTGGGGCATATAACTCAACCATTTTATTGTCATTGAAATGCTTTCTTCAAACCACATTAGTCAGCCCTCTTAATTTGTGCCAAAAAGATATAAACAAGTTGATGTCCTCGAGATCCTCATTTATTTTTTGATTATATGAGTCAGGACCTGCAATTTTCAGGTATTTGCTTTGAGAGATGCTGGTGATCTTGCTGAAAATGCTACAGCTTATGTGAGTTTAGAGCCTTGCAATCACTTTGGAAGAACTCCTCCTTGCACAGAAGCATTAATTCGAGCCAAAGTGAAACATGTGGTTGTTGGGATGGTAGACCCTAATCCAATTGTAGCTTCAAAAGGAGTGGAAAGATTGAGACAATCAGGTATAGTAGTAAAAGTGGGGGTGGAGGAAAAACTCTGCAGGAAGCTTAATGAGGCCTATATCCACCGAATGCTCACTGGGAGACCATTTGTTACATTGAGGTAAATGGCTAATGATGTGTTTTGTATATTGGTTTTGCATGGATATGTATAGAATCAGGTCCTGTAAATTCACGTAGGTGGTATAGAAAACATTTGATGATTTTTTTCTTTTATGTTAAGATTAAGGTTTTCGGATTCTTTAATGCAATGATCGTTTTAGTTTTAACAAGTATAGATCTCCTTAAGTATCTGTAGGTTCACTATTTACATAAAGGGATGAGAGATATAGATGCAAAACCATAAAGTCAACTGTGATAACAAGTTTCTCCTGTTAATTTTTTTAACAGGCATTTGATTGGTGATTTTTGCCTTCCTTTTCAATCTTTGAAAATGATGAAGCAGACCATAAGGTTACCTGTTTTAACAAGATATATTTCATAGTTTTTAATGCATTTAACAACACTTATAAACTTAAGAATTAACTTTTCTTTCCTGGATAGTGTGTAGTTCTTTCTTATTAGTTTTGTTTTTGTAACAAATAAAACATTGTACTTATATCTGTTTGTGCTCTATAACAGTAAGAAACTTATTATATTCCAGCAGACATATCCATATTAGATCCTAACTAATGAGGCTATTAATCAGTGATTAGCTTTTAAGTGGTCAAGTACACATATCAAATTGAAAATTTTTGTGCTCCAGTCCAATTGTACCTTTATAAATGTTGGGGATAAATAGCCGTCACTGGCAACTTGTTTAGACCCTGAAAAAGATGACGTCTTTATTACCTTTTTTTATGCCTGTGAATATGTTTTATTCGTTTAGAAACGAATTTTTCACCTACATAGGCAAAAAAATGAAACTGACTGTACATGTTGCCTGCATCTATATGTTTGTCATGCACTATGCAGATATTCCTTATTGCTAAATGGACATATGTCAGATCAATTAGGCGAAGGAGCCGAAGAGCCTGGTGGATACTACTCAAAATTGATGCAAGAGTATGATGGTGTTATTATCTCTGACACATATTTGGCTGAATATGGCTCTCCCTTGAAAACTAAAGAAACTGGTGCCAGACAACCCCTTCATATTATAGTTGCAACACCTTCAAATTCTCCTACTTGTCTCCCTACATTGACTACTAGCTCCAAGGCAATAGTCTTCAAGGATAAGCATGTTGTCATAGACCAGGCAACTGAATTAAATTTGCATCAAGTGGGAATTGAAATTGTGGTTTTGGAGCAGATGGACTTAGGTTCGATTCTTGATTACTGTGGGCAGCAGGGATTGTGCAGTGTTTTTGTGGATTTGAGATGTGGTTGTGGGGATATTATTATGGAGATGATTAGAAAAGGTCTTGAGGAGGGCCTATTGCAGAAATTGATTATGGAACTTTTGCCCATTTGGGAAGGGAAGAAAGAATGTACTTTTGTGAAAATGAATAATCTGAGAGAAAAAACACTGAAATTGAAGGACTTGCAGACGAAGGTTTTGAATGGAAGTGTTATAGTGGATGGGTACTTCGCTGAAAATTCAAGCACTGAGTAGCTAGTGAAAAACATATCAAACAAAACGAAGTTAAGCTGCTACATTTGTACTGAGTGTAATGTATTTTACGGCCAAAATTTTCTAAGTGCCTCTAGTTTGGTTTAATTAATAGGTGATTCCGCTCAATGATTAGTTGACTAATTTTGTAGACATTATTTTTCGCTTCAAAATAGTATCTACTCTTCTGACCACCTTTAATTCACCAAGTTTTGTAGCTTCTCTTTTGAACACAATGATCGCTGAATAATTTTTTGAACATAAATTCACCGAATAAGTTCACAGGCACTTTTAAAAGTTTTTTGACCTTTTCAACTGCTATGGCTTTTAATTACCTATATTGTATAGCCATTCTTTGTTGCATATCTTCTTTTTATTTGACGCTATTCTAGAACGCTTAACAACTACAAGTGAAACTTTCAAATTTGGCTGCTGGAAATTGTTGAAGCTCCACGTCTCTTAATCAAGTGTTTGTTCTGGATTGAAGTGAAGCAACTATTTGCCAATGAGATAGTTGGTAAACTTTCTATTCCCTTCATCTATGTGGATTTTTATTGTTTTAGTTATCCAATAGAAGTGAAACAGTTGCTTGTTACTGAGCTATCTTCAATATCTTTCACTTCTTTACATTGCCTTCTGATTAATCCACTGAGAGATTAGTCACTTTTGCAGAACTTGCTGAGAGTTTATCTTTTGTTATCATCCACACTCTGTGCATCCAAGAGCAAATGTTATATTAAAATTCTCCTGAGTGGTACATGAAGATACTTGTTATATTTGAATGGTCAGATTTATATCAGCACTTAACTATTGAAGGGATTGTCCACCCAGTGGGAGTCATTTAGTTGAGAACCCTACTTGAATAGTGGGAAACCCTACTCAGACATACATCCGAAAGGCCGCTTGCAAAGAGGGGAACTTTTCTGCCATCGCCATGAATTTGCACGCTGGAGATGAGCTTCCTCCAGAGTCACCACCAGCCGTTCAGCCTCCATCACTAAGCGGCTGTTTGCATCCCAAAGTTCTCATTGTTCCAGCTTCACTTGTATCCGGTGGCTCAAAGTTTAGAACCCTACTTGAAGTCAGTGATTAGCTTTGAGTGGTCCAGTATACCTATCAAATTGGAAACTTTTAGTGTCTAGTCCAACTGTGGCTTCCTTTTTAAAGATTGTGGTCTGATAGTCATCTCAGGTTGGTTCTCCCGGCTCTAAAATAAATATATTTTGTCATATTCTTTTACTTGTAAAGATGGTGTTTTTGATCATAACAAATAGGTTTTAACTTGGTAGGCAGGAACTGGAGCTTTACATGTGTGCCTGTATCTATATGTTTATCTTGTAATATGTGGATATTCCCTTATTGCTCAACGGGCAGATGTCAAATCAGTTAGCGAAGGAGCTGAAGAGCCTGGAAGATACTAAAGTTTTAAAAAACTGATGCAACAACATAATGGTATAATTATCTCTAGCACATAGTTGGCCAAATAATGCTTCACCTTAAAAATAAAAAATTGGTGCCAGACAACCCTTTCAAAGTATATTTGGAATATTTCAATTTCTCCCTTGCCTCCCTACACTGACTACGATATGCCACGCAATTGTCTTCAAGGATAATCATGCATGCATATGCCAAGCAACTGATTCGAATTTGCATCAAGTGGGAATTGGAATTTGATTTAGGCGTGATTCTTGATTTTTGTTGACAGCAGAGATCGTGGAATGTTTTTGTGGACTTGAGAGGTGTTGCTGGGGATTTATGGAGATTATTATAGAAGGCCTTTGATGTAGACGAGTGTCTACAATGGGGTAGAAGGGCTGGATGATTGTAGAAAAGGAGGAAGATATAGTACTAGGAAGAAGAATTATACTAAGTAAACTATTTTATTAACTTCATTGCTTGACTAACAAAGAAGATGACCTCCTAATTTGTAGGCTTTACTCTTGAGAAGCATATCTAATAAAGGAAAGTAACTAAGATAGTATCCTACCTTTGATAAAGAATAGTTATAATGGAATTTAACCTAAACTAGGAAAGCATTAAAAGACTCTTAAAATAACTAAACAAGCATATCCTAATGGAGTCATAACAGCCTTGAGGATGCTCTACTGCAGAAATGATAATTAAATTTTTGCCAAATGGGAAAGGAAAGAGAGGAAGTTCGTTTGTGGAAGTAAAAAATCTGGGAGCAAGAACAGTAAAATTGAAGAATTTGCAGATAATTGTTTTTGATGGAAGTGCTATATTAGATAAGAACATTTTCTGGAAATTGAATTAGTAATGGAGTAACTAGGGAAAGAACAATATCAAACGGGACTGACATTGCTACATTTCTAACGAGTTCCCTTTGGCCTGTAGTTAGCTGGGCTCTTTCTACTCTTCCCAGCACGTAGTTTGATTCAAACTTATTTGATTTGCCATTTTGTACAGGGTCAAAAGCTACACTTGAACTCTTGAACTTCCCGCTCAACTTAACCAGACTTGGAAAATGCTAATAGAATTCTTGTTTCCTCTTTAAATAATGGTGTTGAAGCAACATTCATGGTGATCCTCTATTTTATTAGGTGGTGAAGTGAAAAAAACTTGGACACAACCAAGATTGATGCAGAGAAAGGAGCTGAAGTTGTACAAGGTATAAAATGTGAATTTTGTGATAACAGAATCGGAAATTCGGGACCGAGAGTTTTACAATGCAATTCTTCATCAATATTGAGTTTAGAGTTCTTCATATCTTACTTGTAATTTGATTATATGAAGCTTGTCAGCATGTTGCGGGCAACTTTTTTTTTTGGCTTTTTAAGGGAGGGCAACTGTTTTCTTGGATACTTAGGTTTGCGGAGGTTAATTTCCATGAAAAAAAATAAAATAACTGTTGTCAGTAAATTAGGCAGAATATCCTCTTGAATATCAAAAGCTTGACGAAATAGCAAGTTAAATTTTTTTTTAAAACTTGAAGTTGAATTGATACTGTTGCGTTGTTGGAAAGGCAATATAAATTGTGTTTACTATATCTAAAACTTGGGCGGATTCTGTCTAAAACCGACACGACCTCTAGTGAGCATAATTGAGACGAGTAAAAAACATGACGGGGTTGCTGCCTTCTTCTGTTGGATTTGAGTGAGAAATCTTTATTCTTTTGTTGAAATAGAAATAGGGTCGACTAGCTGTTGCCCTCACTTTCATATGCATACAAGTATGGAGCAAGAGTTGGTGCATGCTTGTAGTTTAAAAAAAGAGCTTGGTGCATGTGCAAATCCCTGTGAGAGTAGGCACAAACTGCCCATCTACACCACCCACTGCAAATTGTAAAATACTAAGCAAATAGTGGGCTCCCTCACTTCGACACTTTCTGACCATTTGGGTCTGGTTCTCTTGTGGGGCGATGATGTCCACTAGGTCAACAATGGAAATCTTGTCCTATTGGCCGACCAGATACTTCTCTACTATATTTGGTCTTTGTGAGCCTTCTTTTGTAAATATCAAGGCGTAAGTAAATTTAGAGGGTCATTAGCTGAAAATTGTGCCCAGAAAAATAAAATTATATCGTGTTTTTTTATAGTAGTTAGATTAGATTGTCATGCTATATGGTCCTTATGAGCCTCTTGTAACATTTCTCTTGCATCCGTTCTACGGTTCTACCCCATTTGAATTCCACCATGTTAAGCCGCGCCAATGGAAAGAGTACAAAGATGAACCATTTAGCTGGCCATGAGCTGATTATGGATAGTTATGTGAGTGGCGAGGCTAGTCCTTGTGAACCTCTTGTCACATTTCCCTTTGCATTCTACTTTGAATTCTACCATGTTTTGCCGCACCAATGGAAATAGTACAAAGATGAACCACTTGTTAAGTGCTCTTGAGCTTACCATGGACAGTTATGCGAGTGGCGAGGGTCTTGCTTTTGGTCTAAGGGATTGTCTCTTCTTGTTGAGCTGTGACTTCTTTTGAAGAACTGAAACAATGATGAAGAATTCTAATCTTGATTTTTAGTGTCGTGTTCTTTTTTTCTCTAATTGAGGAAGGAAAAGAAAACAGGTCAAGTGTGTGTTTGTCAGAAACTTTTCCAGAAATTAAAAACTGATTCTGAGACTAATGAAGAAGCCTGACTGAGTATATGGAGTTCACGTGAACTGGCCGCCACTTTAATGTCGAGTTGTACTGATTACTGAAGCTATCCTTCACCAGCCCACCCACTTCCTTGTGAACCTCTTTTCAGTTCATAGTATCAGAATAAATGCTTACTCATTGCAAGGAAAGATATACCACATTAGCAATTCAAAATTTAATTAAAATAATAGAAAGAAAAGTTTCCTTTCATCTCATCTTTCACAGGAACTCTCCACTAGTTCAGAGTACCATCTCCACATTGTCATATCTGAATAGCTAGCAAGTTGCAACCGTGTATTTGTATATATATATTGTCCTTGTTGAGCCTCAAGGGCATATAAGAAAAACACTGAAGAGACAATATGCCAGGTTTTTCAACACAAAAATAACAAGCCGATCTTATGTTTACTCATACATGAACAGCAACCAAAAGCACCTCAGTCATCTGATTAATTATTCCAACACCCAAATGATCACCTCTTCTACGCCCAAATTCCAAAACGTAACAATAATAATGATAATAATAGTTGTAACTAGAACGATATCCCCATATACATTCCACCATCTGTCCGTTACAATTTATTTAGACTACTTTTTACGTTGTTATTGTTGTTGTTGAGGCAGGTTGAGTAGTCTCTCAAGGGCACTTAGGCTTCTTCTTCTTGTTGAGCTTGTCCCTGTAGCAGGGACACTCATCCTTGTGCCCATAAGTCCCAGATGGCACACACTTGCACTCCTCACAGCATATCCCGCAGTACTTGAGGCACCTATCCTTCACCCCAGCTAAGGCACACCTTGCCTTACACTTGGAATCGCAAAACCCTACAAGGAAACAGACCCAGCAAGCAACATTCATGTTTCATTACTTACTCTTGTTCCAAAATTGAAAGATTAACCAATATTGAAAGTTCCTATACTATACCCATCTGATCATAGAAAACATCTTAAAACACTAAACAGCATTATGTGATAATAAACCTGAACCAGCCATGGCAGATTGGAGATAGGAAACGCTCACAAGGAGGACAAGGAAGAGGAGGGTGGCAGAGGTGTTTCTCATCATCTTTCTCTAGAACCAAAATGTGACTGACTCTCTTGGAGAGTTTGGTAGAGTAGTAGTAGAAGACACACTGAATGAGTGATGGACTTGTGCTT
Organism: Houttuynia cordata; assembly: GCA_039654745.1. Classification (NCBI taxonomy): domain Eukaryota; kingdom Viridiplantae; phylum Streptophyta; class Magnoliopsida; order Piperales; family Saururaceae; genus Houttuynia; species Houttuynia cordata. The sequence continues at coordinate 4,950,900 of CM077512.1, forward strand.
AGGGGGTGGAATTTATAGAGGGGACTTTGTAGGGAGTCATAGATGGGACCTACATCGAGTTGCCAATGTGGGTCCCCAGCCTGTGGGCGTGTGGCACCTTGGAAGGGGCAGTGGTGACTGGTGGTGGCTTTTTCCAGACGCGCTTTCTGAGCAAGGGAAGGCTGGCAGGTTGCTTCCTCTTCAGAAGTGGTTTCTAGTGAGAGACAGAAAAGAGTGTATTCTACTTGTAGGAGCTTCTTAAACCTTAAGCAATTAGCATGGTTTTTACTTAGGAAGGTCATATCTTAATCTCGAACCACTACAAAGTAAACCAACTCACAAGATGCAAAATGAGCTACAATTGAATCAGTGATCAGTGTGGAAGCTGCACTTCTTCAATTTTTAATACTAACACAACACAAGTTGTAGAAACTTAGAAGCTAATCTTTGATGTAATACTAAGATAATACAAGTTGTTTGCCAAAAAAAACTCAATGCAAGCTGTAGAACCTTAACTGCTCGGGCTAGCATCAAAAGCATGCACGCCCACAGAGGATAGTAGTCCATCAGGCACATCTGGGCTGTATTGTACAGAAACGGAAATTTTTTATCACATAGACAACTGTAAGATATGGCCGCTGACCATCTCCTCCTAGTCAAGGCCCCCTTTTGTCCCGTTAGTATGAGATACGGATCACGCTTGTCCTCGTGAGGGAAAGCACTTCAAGCCGTTGGATTTTGATCCGATGGCAGACATTAAATCAGGGGGCATGCATGTTTAAATCACCTGCCTGGCCCCTGATTTGATGCATGGAATCAGACTAGAATCCGATGGTTCGAGCCATCTCAACTCATGCCGACGCGTGTGAGCCATGTCTCATATTAACTTATCCTTTTTTAGCTGAAGCCCTGTAAGTAATTGGGAAAAGTTAAAATGAGATCGCTCTCATATAGCTTATATAAGGCCAATTCTATTTGTAGCTTTTGAATCTTGATCTGATAGCTACAAACAGCTACATGGAACTCACTTACCTTCGATGTGACACACTCACCTACCCATTGATTTCATATCCACCATCGGATCGGAATCCAATAGCCTAAAAGATTGGCTTCATGCTCATTATATGAGAGCGATCTCATGTAAATTGTCCTCTAAGTAATTTCCCCGTTGCAAAGTATGGGAGGAAGCTGCCTATCTGGATGGTGACCTCTGATTTCAATTCAGGGTTGTGGTCACTATGATTCCTCAAATGCAATGGTCCAATAGTTCGATGTTTAGAAATGAGGGGTCCACTAATTTGGTGGCTGCCTGGCTTATTTGTTTGGTGAATGCACCTACCTCCTCATTGCAGCTCTGCTGCAAAGCCAAAGAGTAGGAAGAGTGGTAGCTGTCAAGAGGATTTGAAGCCCTTCTAGAGAGATGCTTAGTAGTTGTTACTGATTTCTACTTTTATTATGGGAAATGATATTTGTACAGCAGATTCCTACACATTTTGGATGCCACTTTCAAAAGTGGAGGTCTTCACCTCACTTTTACTGTTTTACAAGCAAATGCCAGTAATGCAATCCATCATAAGGTTTCCTTTCAAGTCTACATTGACTTGCTTCAAAGTTCTTTTGATAATATTACTATACTTATACAGCAGATAAATTAATGTTCTTTTGATATTAAACTGAATATTAAGAGTTAGATAGATATCAGGATAGTTTAATATTATTGTATTTTTTGCAAGGGAAAAGTTAACATGTGCGGATGCACCCGTGGCATGCGCCTTCCGGCAACATGCACCTTGGATTGAGATCTGACGTGCACGGTGTGAGATGAGCTCATTTGAAGAGAGCCGGTGGTAATTTCCTCTTAACACAAATTTAAGCAAAATCAGGTCCTAGTGTAAACAAAAGCTGGCTGGCATTAACTAGTGGAGCATGAGCTGTAGAAAATGCACAAAGTGGGGAAACAAACAGCTCCTATCAGCACATCGGTTCAGCCGGAAACAAAAGCACAAACTGCTGTGAAAAGCATCATCCCTCTGAGCTGGGTTTCTGCTTGGAGCTATTTTTCCTTATCCTTTTTTGCTGTCGCAATTCTGTTTGAAGAAACATCACCAAACGTTGTTCAGATGGAGACACCATTTAAGCGGTTTAGAATTGAGATCGCATGAAAACTACTATTCGGGAAGTACTTCACAGTTTCAGCTCTCATCAACAAAAATCTGGGCACAATCACGTTTCCACCAAAACCAGTGACACAATCACGTGGATTTGTCCCCACAAATGGAAGTGCCTATGAACAGACATTGTACTTTTGGAAAGCTGGACACTCCAGAGGCTGCATACCATGTGCCTGCGTCACAGTTTGCAAAACAACTCGAACTTGTGCTCTAATTTGTAAGTGAGATCCCAGGCATAGTGAGACTGTAAATCCCACATGATTTAACCGTGATTCTGGACCCCATTTGTTTCATTCCAAGACTCGGCAAAAAAAACGTCGATAGTCTGTCAATGCTCGCAACGGCAGGCGTAAGAATGCACTGAGTGCTTTTGTTGTTGAGAGCTTGCCAGAGTTCACAGACCACGGTAATGGCAAAACCTTTTCGAGCACTAGAAAATGATCGTAAATGAAAAATATATTAACCTCTAGACATTGACAACTCATGTTATATACAACAAAAGATACAACATTTTATGAACAAATGACACAATACAAGAATCATGACATTACACATTTTTTACATTTCTGACTAATTACAACAGAGCTTTTTGATACATTGAAAATGCTAACTGCCTTCAAAATAGAAAAGAACGAAAATGTCAACCGCCCATATTCTGGGATGAGTGCAAATGCAGCCCAGAACAGCTGTCTTTTGCAAAGTCATCATGTGAAGCCAACAAGTTAACCTGCAAAATTTGTAATGCAAATTTTCAAACAAAATTTTGGTTAAAAATAGGTTGAAATTATATCACCCTTGAGCATTATAATCGGAAAGCATGGAAATTAAAATCAAGTCAAAAGAATTGAACATACCTTGATGATTTCTGATTTTGAGCTGGGGCGTAGATACGCAGCAAGAATACTCATATGAAAATCCTGTGGATCAAATAAATTTTTATCATTGACATTAATCATGGGGATGGGATATTATCCAACTAACAGTTGACCCAGTGTTTTAACATAAATCGTGACAGATACCTATCCCATGGACATATTTTTCATTTCATAAACGGGTGCAAGTTGCAACTGATTCTAGAAAAGGCCATGAAAGGTGATGAAAGTAGACATGATAGGTGATAATGATAATCCTAGAGGTGATTGACGAGGTAGCTATCATTAAAGAAACTTCGAGAAATTAGCTTCAGTGATGTAATAGTGACTAGCCTACAGCATTTATCTGACAAAGAAGTTTCAAGAAAATAAAACAAAAGGTCAAGTTACATAATAGCAGGGAAACAATGCCAATTCAAAACAGTAAAGGAGAAGAATTCACTCACCCTAAATGGATCACCCCTCAAAGATTGAACAAACATATAATTTTTTGGACCTCTACCCTGCAAAAGGATGCATACAATCTTTAGTATATTAGGCCGAGGTAATTGTTGGTGACAGTTAAAAAATGGGAGTTAACTGCTGAGTACAGGTTCTTATCCACGGTAGTAGCAGACTTCAGGAAATCTTTGCAGCATGAATCATTTGATGAATAATATAAAATACATGAAACTCACTTTCATAAATTATCTAAAGCAAATTGACCAATGCCAGCACATCCTGATTAGAAATCTCAAAACCTCAGTAATTCATTCCTCGTGAATCAAGAGTAAAATCATATTCAACTTCCGAACTGAAAAAAAATAATCATTTTGGACAGCAACATTTGAACTAGTGATATTTTGTCCATGTTGAATTTACGAGTTTTAAATACCATCGCTTCCCACTAAGCGTATAAAAATAATTTGTCAAATCACAATAACATGCATCCACATTCCACATTTCCGGCACTGTATGAGTCAGAACTTATATGGTCTTTTTCTTCTCTTCTGACTTTCTGATAATTTGTCAGCTAATTCTTACAAGAGTTTTAAGATCGCGTAGTTCCACTGGAATCAGTCCTTTGATAATGATCCTCATCTTTTTCTTTTTATAGTATACGCCTGATCTTTCAATAGAATAGAAGATATTGAACAGACAAATAGAGTATCCAGGTATTGTAATACAAGAGGCAAATATCAATCAGTTATAACACAATTAAAAAAAGAAAATACAACATGCAGGAAAGGATAGCAGAAGCCTCTAGGCACGCATCTCTGAACTATAATCTTACAAAAAAAATGCAGGCACAAGCTTGAACAGAAAAAGAAAGCACCTGTAAAATCAGCAGGATAGCTAAAAAAGTACGCCAGATTAACAAAGAAAGGAAAAAGCCAAAAGGGGAACATAGGAAATTATTTAAACAAAAAAAACATTAAGCATGTAAATGATATACATCAATCCTTGCAGTAAATTCCTTTCCTGGTTAATGTATCAAAATTCCATAACTATGGAAATAAATAGTCTAAAGAAACAAAGCTTGTGCAGGCAGCCAAATAATAAAGTGAACCTGTTCTCAGTCACCTAGTGTCAATGCATGAGAATTAAGAATGCTGAAGGTAGGAAAGATCTGCTCACCTCCAAAGAGACATCCCTAAGCCGCCTCCCAGTTTGAGCACAGCAAATCCGAACAACATTTTCCTCGCAACTCCCACTAATGATATAATCCCTTCCATTCATGTAGTAAGAACGTGTATAATTTTGACCACTTCCTGTGGAAGCAATATTGAAAGTCATGTGCAGCCTACCGTCTACTGCCAATAATTGCTTAACCTGCAACAGATAGCCCCAGAAAATATTAAAAAAAGATAAAATATATACAAGTTGGATGCTTTCTACCAGTGTAAAGATCCATCGTATGGCACAGGTGGTAATAGAGGCCCTTAAAATGACAATATTTTAATAGCAAAGACATTATTGTATTTGATTCAAGGCTCTAGGCCTAAGGTAGAATCCCAAAACGAATTTCTGAAGAAAATTTTAACTCTGGCTAACATCAAGCTCCTAGTCCAGTTCCAGGATAGCTTTCCTTGTGACCAGTCCAAGGCAAGAAACACTAATGCTTATAAACAATCTTAACTGCAGATATGGTAACTACTAAGAAAATTAGAACAGCCACAGAAAACATACCTCATTGTCTACCGCTGATGACAGCAGATAGTGGTCGTCAGGAGAGAAGCACACCATGACGTTTCCTCTAGAGCTATGAGCAGTATAACAAGGTTCATATGTGCCTTGTCTCAGGTCCCACAACTTAATCTCTTGATCAAAAGAAGAAGTGGCAAAAACTGAAGGGGAGTGATGGGCAAATTTAACAACATTTATGTGCTCTCGGTGCAAATTCTTGCATGTCTGGATCCGCTTTCCACTCCCTATATCATACAAAGCTACATGTTTTGAGTATCCACTTGCAAGGAAAAGTTCATCCGTAGAGTTCACATGGACTGATGTCAACTGTTCAAATTCATCAAAGGTACAGATGGCAGCATCTGCAGAGCAGTATCTATCTACGACAGTTGATGGCATTTGACTGATGTCGTATAGTTGCAAAGAACCAGTCTCAGACCCAGCAATCAGCTGACAATTAAAAGGACAAAACAAGAAAAATGATATAAATAGTTGCTGGGTAGGAGAATAAAAATAACTAAAGGAACTCGAATGTATCTTTAATTGTGAGATAAAACATTCATGTAAAGCAAAGTCTAAAATTCAACTGATTAACAATTAAATAAGATGAATGAAAACATGTAAACCTTTTCCAGAGAAGAAAAAGTTCAGAAAAATATAAGGAAGCTTGAGAAGGAAAGGTAAATATATTTCTTATTTAGAAAAATACATTTAATTTTGATACTTTATAATCAAAGAAATGCATTTTATTTTTTAGTCATAGATAATCTATTCATAAGAAAGAAAATTAGAAAAATTGTATAAAAGGAGCTAAACTCTGTATGCTTTTTGCAGATGATATAGTTTTAATTGATAAGAGTAAAGTAGGTTTGAATGAGAAACTGGAATTGTGGAGGGATGCTCTAGAATCAAAAAGTTTTAAAATAAGTTGGACTAAGACAGAGTGCATGAAATTTAATTTTATGGAAGGTAGAACTATAGATAGAGCCTTAGTTGAAATAGATGGGTAAGAAGTGCCAAGGTGCGATCAATTCGGTTATTTAGGATCTATTATCCATAAAGAATGGGATATTAATATTGATGTGGTGCATAGGATAAATGCGGGGTGGGTAAAGTGGAGGGCAGCCTCTGGAGTGTTGTATGATAGGCGGGTTCCAAAAAGACTTAAAAGGCAAATTTTATAGGATGGCCATTAGGCCGTCAATACTCTATGGAGAGGACAAAGAGGAGTCATATAGATAAGTTGAATGTAGCCGAAATAAGAATGTTAAGGTGGATGAGTGGGATAAGTAGGAGAGATAGGACTAAAAATGAATATATTCGTGAGAGCCTAGTAGTAGCTCATTTAGGGGAAAAGCAGAGAGAATATAGGTTGCGTTAGTATGGGCATATGCAAAAAAGACCTTTAGATGCCCCTGTGAGAAGATTAGAAGGGATATATGTAAAAGATACTAAAAGAGGGAGAGGGAGACCTAAGAGAACTTGGATGGAGTTAATAAGAAAGGATTTGACTTTACTATCTCTTATAAAAGAGGTAGCCCAAAATAGGCTGGAATGGAGGAGTAAGATCCGTGTCGCCGACCCCAAATAGTTGGAAAAATGCGCTACTTGATTATAATTATGATTATGTATAAAAGGAGCCAAACTGTTCCAGTTAAGTTTTCCCCTTGAAAGTCTGAGTATCTCTAATATACTTTCGAGCATTCAAATGTCTCTTTAGTTACTGTCACTTAATGGTATGTTCAATTAACAAGTACACACAATCACACTATGCCAAGACAAGGATAATATATCATATTAGTCTTAAAATTTAACACAACACAGAGAAAGAAGAAAAAACTATTAGTGATTTGAGGAAGCTGCAAACCTTAGTTGGATGCTTTTTAAGCCAACTGAGTCCTAAAACGCTATGCAAAGCTCCCACAGAAGGAAGATAACCAACAAGTTTTCCAGTCTCATGATTAATAACAACTAACTCCCCGGCCAGCGTCCCAAAAACCATGAGGCTAGGATTAGAAGGATGATATTCAAACTGCCTTGGGCGGAGACTATGTTCTCTGTTCGTAACACTGCTAAGATTTGACAAGGAATGCAAAAGAGGCCAAGCAGATGAAGCCATTTTAGCAGCAGATATTGACCGATAAAATGAATAACAATTCTTCTCAGAGGAATATGATTTCAATTTGGGCGCCTTCTGAAGCCCATTGCCCGGTCCAAGTTCACGCTTCTGCAGAATACTGGCAACACTAATTTTTGATTGCCTGTTATATGGAACATGTTCATAGTACTGAGATAAAACCATTTTTGCCCTATCCCTCTCCACATCTTTCACAGGCAAGTTATCTAGAACTTTCAGGTTTGGCAACGAATACAACATAAACTCTCTATAATGTTTCTCAAAGCAGATCGGCGAAGGATGATTAGATATATACTCTCTCATCCCAACTTCCAAGGGCTCAGCAGCATCTGTAAAGATTTGTTCCTCATCTCCAGAATGGAGGCTTGGAAAAAGCTCATCAAGTGGTGGATATATGTTTGAGCCTATCATGTCTAAATCATCAACCATATCACTAGCATCAGGCACTATCATATTCACAGATGCTTCAGGGTCAGAATCTGCAGATATTCCAGGTGAGAAATCAGAAAGGGCGCTTAAAGTACCTTGCTGATGCCCTGAGATTTCTGTCTCACTTTCATCAGATGATTCTACAGTACTTTGGATATATTCATCGCTTACAAAAGTTTCATCTTCCGAAGAAAAGTCAATAACTGAAACTTCTGAACTTGATCTCTCCACATTTTGAAGTACCAAACTGTTATGTGCAACAGGTCGAGGCCTCATGTCCAGATAAGTGGGTGGTTTACCTGACCTTGTTCTATCAAAAACAAAGGCATTCGTTTTCTCGCCAGAGGATGCAGGACACGGGCCTGTGTCTCTGCAACACAAGCAATTTTGGAATCGAAGTTCCTGAAGAGAAGGGAGTTTTGATAGGGCAGAACATGTAATCCAGAGATTAGAGACCCTTGTTTCACACATTGAAAGGCGCATGAGATTCGGCATGCAGCTAAAACAGTCTTCATGGAAGCTTGTTAGTGAAACACTAAAGTCAAGATTGAGAGAGTGTAGCTGCATGAATTTCCCAGTCATACTGAGATTTCGAATTTGAGATGAGCGCACATTTAAGACTTGACAAATGAAGCCTTTCTGGAAAAGGTCCCTGAAACAGAAAATCGATGATGAGATAACTTTAATATTAGAACTTCAGTAACAGTTTCACTTGACAAACAAGTCAAGCAGGTTTACAAAGGTCATATAGCACATGTAATGCAATAAAATAATTCCGGTAACACTTCATGAACTTAATGTGTTTAACCTATACCTTTAGAAACAGCAACCCATTGATAAGAGCAATTTCAGCAAATAGAGCAATTTAAAATGTGAAACTATATTAACCCTTGAGTTACATGCTATGAATATTTGAACTACATAATATTGAACATGACAAGAAAGAGAGACGTACCTCAAAAATCTTTTTCCAAATGATAAATCATGGAGACCAACAACTCTAAGCTTCCTACCTATTGCACGGATAAGTGATATAATGGCTTCTCCATTCAATGAGATAAAAGGTGACTCATGGATTACATCAATAGCATCAATTTCTGATGAATCAACTATAGAGAAAAGATCAACAAGAGGAGGAAAATCAGAATCCCTCAGTTGATCAAGAAAAATCTCCAAGCTGCATGCCTCATGGCGGGACTTTTGAAGTTGAGCCTGACAGTAAGCAATTTCCACTTACATTAATTTACAGAAAAAGCATAGTGGTTAAGAAAAGCATAATGCAAGCCACATCTCAACGCGCTACATTTAACAAGGTGAGGCATAATCCTCGAGGCATGAAGAATGTCTCATATTTATCCATAATCAACAAACAAACATGAGCATACCATCTTTATCAGCTTTCCCCCAGTTTATCATTAATGAGGTCTACCCTTCAGTTCTTTTTATAAATGACCTACCCCAGGTTCCCCCTAATACGCTAATTTATAATACAACCCCCAAGATTTTTTTCACTCATCCATCTTATTATTCTCATTTCTGAAGCATTCATCTTATCTATATGGTTTTTCTTTGTTTCCAAACACTCTGCACAATATTATATCACAAGTATCACTGCTGTCACATAGAATTTACATTTTGATTTATTAGGCATGTGTTTATGGCATAATAGCCTTCAAGCTGCTCTCCCTTTCAACCACCCAACCCTAATCTTATGAGCAACATCTTCATCTACCACTACTGAACCATAATCTATAAAAAGTTCATGCTTATGTATCTTTTCTCCATCTAATTCTTTTGGCAAGTTCTCCATCTAATTTACTACCACATTCATTTTCAACCTTACTGTTGAAAATACAATCCATTTACGTTGTCTTGGTTCTACTAACAATAAAAGCCTTAGACTCATACATTTTCCTCCATCATTCCAACTTCTTAATCCCTTGGCATATCAATTTATATTATATCATCAACAAAGCATGCAACAAATAAATTCTTCTTGTATGTGTATATGACTTGCTGGTTGCTCCATTATGAATGCAAAGTGATACAGGCATAAAGCCAATTCTTGGGTGTCTCCACCAATAGTACTTACACTGCAATTCAGATCATCCTTTTTAACTCATTTTCGCTCTGTTGCCTCCCAAATAATGTCCATTAGTACTCTATCATATGTTTTCTCTAAAACGGAATAGAACTCCTACAAAAACTCTCCTTTCAATCCTAAATTTTTCTATCAATGGTCTAATTAAAAAAATTGATCGTTTAGGCATAAAGAAAAGTGGCTTCAGATATTTTAGTAATTTGATATAAGCCTCGAATTCTAGTAATTTGATATAAGCCTCTCCCAATGTTCCATTGTTAGCTTCATATGTCTAAAATAATTGCAACTTCTCATCTTTATTCTTACGTAGATTACAATCATGCTTCTCCTTCATTATCACTTCCATAATTTAAAAATGTCGATAAAAAAGATTTCAGCCACATTAAAGCACGATCACCCATGCACTTCCATATTCCATATACCATCAATGATCTACTGGTTTTCTTCTTTTTCTTTCATCTTCTCCAAAGCTACTTTTATTTTTTTTCTCTAGATTTAGGAAAATAAGGTCCCCTCTTCAGAGGGTTACGCCAGGAAGGGCATCCGGCGTAAAAACTTGCCACTATGTTTCTTTGTATGGATTTTGTACCATTTTGATTCCAATAAGAGTCAAATGCGGTATATAATCCATGCCGCCGACCCCAGATAGCTGGGATAAGGCGTATGATGATGATGATGATGATATTTAGGAAAATAAGAAAATATTTTTAGCATCTCTGTGATTATTACTCTATTAAGATTTGATTATCCATGCAGTTTCCATTTATCATGTCAAATTAACAACTCCAAACTGTTCTTTCCATCCATCTCTGATCCTTTCCCTTTCACTGAAACTTTCTGCTCTTCGTATTTCATGAACCTGATTCACTTTAGATCCTTGTTTCTTCTCTCTCTTCTTTCCCAATTATCTAGATGTTTTTCCTCATGCATACCAATCTATTGATGAATCTTCATATGCCTTCAGCCTAGTCTCACTCAGCACCCTTTCTCCTTCCTAGCATATTCTATTTTTCTAAATCCTCAATACTTCCACTTGTTTTCCATTTTTCTAAACACTTCCTTTTTTCTCATAGAACTTCTTGGACATCCTAACTCCACCACCATGTCTCCTGATGCCAATTCGTACCTTTAGATTCAACTTTGCTACTTCTAATGTTGTCTCACATCACTGTAGGCTCATTTTGGGGTTCCAGTTTAAATTATTCTTCAATTTCTTTGTAAAAAACATTATATTATCTCCTTCTAGAGTCCTAACTGGTAGCACAGGCAGGGAAAATGTATAAGATGCTCCCATATTGGGTGGCTTAACAGGCCACAGGCCACAGCTCTGACCTGTCTCCCCCCCCTTACTGCAGCCTGTCGAGCCTCTGTCACAGTGCCCGGTGAATAACAAAGCCCACACCCATATTAGACATCAATCTCTATAAAAAAACATAAGCACTGAACAACCTGCAGTTTCAATCACTTGTCTGAAAAAAGGCCGTTGTGGAGTAAAATACGAAAACAATTTAACAAATGAAAGAATTAATTAAAACCAAAATTATTTCAACAGATGAAAGAATTAACTGACCTTACTGAAACTTGACAGGATTGAAGAGTTTGGTAGCAGCTGTAACCTCTTGCATGTATTATGATATCTAAAAACAAGGAGAAAAACAATGGCAATCATCAGAAATAGAAATTTTCAAGCAACAACACCAAAAATCCAAAATATCAACGCCACATAAAATAAAGGAGCAAAGTCAAGCCCAAAATATATAACTAGAAAATGCCTGAAGTACCCCATGTCCGTTTCCATGTATCTATGGTTCTTTGATGAGTAATTACTTTATGTAATATGCAGATAAATGAGTAGCGATTAGCCGCCAGGAATACTGTTGAGGAGTTAAGCTCTTCTAGTCTCGTTCATCATCTCCAGACACTAAGAGTGCTAGACTTTGAAAAAGAAGAGAAGGAGAAAAATAAATCTGAAAAATAAGCTGATCCTAGATTTCATGAAGAGACACTGTCAAATAGTCAGGGGAACACGTTTAGAATATAAAGGAGCGAAAATTTTCCCATTTACAAAAAAAAAAGAACAAGTTTGCATAGCTAGTTGCCCCAGTCATTCAGAAATTGTTAGCAGATCAACCGGATTGGATATCGAAAGCAACTGCAATTTCTCTTTCAGACATGGCCAGATAGACTCATAGCAAAAATCCGAAAATTCAATTGCAGCTTCATAGCTAAAAGTTGAGCAACATGAGGCAAATGAAACAGACTACTCCCCAAATGGTCAGACGGCCGTTTCACATGGCACCATAAACTTTCCAAATTAGATCAACAAAGACAAAGTGGTAAAGTACAGCTAACAAAAAAAAGGAACTTGCTTCTTTCACCATTTCCACAGAATCATTCAATCAAAACGAGAAAAACAAACAATTATGAACCTCTATAGGCAACATTCCTGCCACCACCTTAAACTTTCTTAATTAGCACATAAAAATCCACCCAGTATACCACTGTTAACACAAAAAGTTGCTTCTTTCAGTACTAATTTATATATGCTGACTAAAAACAGGAAACCCCATTTAAGATGCCTCTATCGACAACATTTTCCAACAAAAACCTCCCATATCCTAAACCCATAAATCATTTCTCCTAAACAAGAAAAAGAGCATTCCACTTCCCTGAAAATTGAGATCTCCAGCTCCATTTTACCAAAAAAAAAAGACTTCCATCTCCAGCAACACATTTCTAAGAACATGAAGTCAAGCGCCCCCCATCTTTACTAACATAACATTTTTATCACCCAGCTGAGCGCTAATTACACAAAAAAATTGCTTCTTTCACCATTCCTCTATAAATATAATAACCAAAAAACAGGAAATCCCATTAAAAAACAGCCTCTATAGACAATATTTCCCAACAAACCGCTCAACTCCTAAGCCCACAAACCATTCTCCAAAACAACAAAACGAAAAACAAAACAAAAAAACAGCCCATTTCCCTGTGAATTGAGATTCCAGCTCAACAACAAAAAAAAGATTTCCAACTCCAGCAACATATTTCTAAGAACATGAAGTAAATCACCCCAGTTTATCTTTACTAACTAACATCTTTATCACCCAGTAGACAGCTAATCATACAAAAAAAATTGCTTCTTTCACCAGTCCTCCATAAACATCATTTACAAACAGAAGTTTCAATAAAAATCCTAACAAAAACCGCTCAAATCCTAAACCCACAAACCATTTTTCCTAAACAACCAAAAAAACCATTTCCCTCTAAATTGAGACATCCAACTCCATTTTCAAAAAGAAAAAAAGATTTCCAACTCCAGCAACACATTTCCAAGAACATGAAGTAAATCAGATAATTTTAGAGAGAAAGAAAGAAAGAGGGAGAGAACCTGGCATGCAAGTGAGAGAGAGGAAGAGCCATCGGAGAGAGGGAGAAGCAGGAGTGGAAATCCGGGAGACGAGGGAAGGAAGGATTTGTGTGTGTCTCCTTCAATCCAGTGACTTTGTCAGAATGAATTATTAACGACTATTATATTGAGTAGGAGGTGGTGCTGGGCCCAGGCCCATGTCCTTTTCACAATCGTGGATAAGCCCAACCCACCTTCCCCACACTCCCTTGACTTTACATGTTCTCCTTAATTGTGTGATTAACATTTTAAAATGGGAAATATATTTTTAGGGCAACTTCGGCTTCTTTTCCTCTTTACTATGGTGAAGGAAAGAACATTTTAAAATGGGAAAGATATTTTTAGGGCAACTTCGGATTCTTTTCCTCTTTCCTATGGTGAAGGAAAGAGGAAATTGAAGGAAAGAGGAAATTGAAAGGAAAAGTTAATATGCTCCGCAGGTCAGGTGAGTTGCTCGTGCACCGAGGAGCTACGAATCTTCCGATCGAGATCTGATGGTGTGTAAACATTGTAAGGGGATATCCTCGGCCAGGCAGGAGACATCGTGGAGAATGTGTGTCACATTCACTAAGAACATGTGTTAGTGCAAGTGCTGTGGATCCTAATGGACAAAGGATTGGTGGAGGATGGACACAATTGAGGAAGAGCAACATATTTTCCAAATGAATCATGTTCAATTGATGCCTTTCATACGGGATAAAGTGACGGGCACCTATCACTTTGATGTATCCGGTGGTGGGCTTTAATAAAGGGGCAGGCAAGTTTGTATGACCGCCTGCCTTGTACGCCGTTGGATCTCGATCCGACATTTCACATCAGCTCTGCTCACCGAAATGCACGTTATCAGAATTCCAAGCCCTTGTAAAACATGTCTTCTCAAGGATATTTGCATCATCAAGGCTAGCACGTAGAATGTTTACATGCCCGTACGTTTGCTTTTGTGCACCGGCCACTCTCCGTTCGTACTATAATTACAACGGATTAAGAAGAAGAATGTGTCACATTAATTGTCTCCATCTGATGGCAACTTATATATGAGGCCAATGGGCCACATAATTAAGAAGCGTATCTGTGGAGTGTGGATACGCAGTGTACTTCACCGACACTAAGCTGGACCACTGAGACAAATATGAGTTGGTTTGGTCGGCCTAGGACCATGGCCACAAAATATTATTTTTTTATAGAAAAAATACGATTTGCTACAAGGAAGAATAAATTTGTTCATATCAATCCATGGGACTGAAATAGTTAAACTTTGCTCGGAAAAGTGGTCATCTCAATCTTAAAGATTTAAATACTCTTATGGTCTCTTGTCAAGAGAAAACAGAGTAGCTTTCATTCTTCCCCATCATCTCTTTCTCTCTCTTTCTCTTTTTTATTTTCCTCCCTCTAATCTTTGCCATTGTTGTGCATCATGTGCTCCGCCATCAACCTTTGAGCCTCCAGCATCATGTGGTCCGCCATGAAGCTTCCCCAAGCTTTGTTTCCTCCATTAATGGCTGACCACAGACTATTTCAATCTTTCCAAGATCAAAAAATAAATTTTGGGAAGTACCACTTGTAGATCTTGAAGAGAGGAACAAAAATATTTTTATCTTCGACTTCGATTGATGTTGTTTCAGGCTTCAATTTGATTGATTTCTCAAAGCGGGACTTATTTAAAAAATTTGGAGTTATTTGTCTAGGAAGACAGTCCAAACTCACAAAGAGAAATGAACCCGGACACGATTGCACGCTCATTAACCTATCGCTACTCCATCACAACTAATGTAACATGATTCATAACCTATATTTATTCTATTAGAACTTCACATATATACAACAAATAAATACCACTACTAATATTATCACATCTAAATACAATAAGCCACAGTTTACATAATGACTGAGCATAAATAACGGCATAAACATCACAAAAAATATATATCGCAATTAAGAATGAACGATTACATAGCACATCACAACATGAAGAAATAACATCCGATCAAGTCTAAACTGAGAATAAAAGCATATTACATTGATCAAGTCTGAACTGCAAAGTAAGCCATGAACCAACAAGTCTAAATATCAACTTAGTCAAAACTAACAACATTAACCTCACAATGGAAAGAACCAACTCTAAGGAATTTGTATATATGTCTCAAATATTGGAAACAATGAATCAAACGATCCACTTTCTAAAACTCTTAACGTTTAACCTTTGAAGGGTATCACCTAGAGCAATATTGATCAAATAATAACATATACATGCACCATAGTAATCAGTGTTATCTTGCGTCTTGAAAATTGTAAACATTTTTTGTCTTCCATCCATCCCATGTTCTCATCTTCAAAATTCATATGCAAAACATATTTTGCATGCCTCCTCATAGCAAGTAAGAAAATATAGATTTCATGTAAGATGTTGTTTCTAATCTTCATATTGTCATATTCATAGGTACTTTTCTGATCAAACTCAAGTTCAATCAAAGCCTAAGTTTAATGCATTATAATCATTTAAGCTTCTCAATCCTGCATTGACCTCCCTATGTCATTTCTTCTCAGGATATAGCGCTTCAATATCCCCATCCGGAACGGCCTGTTACAACCTCCAAATCTCATACTCCATGTTTTCCTCCACATACGGTCAACCAACATTTCATGCTCTTCACTGAGTTAGTTTCCTCTAACTCACCACCTTGCCTTCGAATTTTGTGGATTGCATCCTCGCAAAAGAAGGGTGGTTGAAATATTGTTCCTTAAATTAATTTATCTTATTTTTTATTGTAATGCCCCGAATTTTAAGGGAAATATTTGAATTGATAAAATCTACAAATGCAAGGATCATTTTCGATAAACCTATGCCAAAAATGCATATGGGGACTCCACATGGGTTTCACAAATACTTTTGCAATCAACTGGAGTATATAGTATAGTAAGCAGCGTTAAGTTAAATTACATGCCCAGGATCTGGTCCATGAGCACATTCAAACCGACTTGACTATACTGAAAATAAATAAATTACAAAGGACCTCTCTTTTCTTACAATAAATTTAAGCAAAAATGAGGACACCCCAAATCCTTCAACTTGGCATACCTCACTCGATGATCCCCTCAAGCACTTGTAAAGATTGAACAACAAGGATTTCTAAATATTTTTATGCCTAGTAGGAAATCTAACAATCTTAGGATAGTTAATTCACCAAGCAATCAACGCAACTTAATTTCTATATATACTTAAGGCATCTAAAGTACTACCTTGAGTTGTTATTAAACCTCAAAGAGTCCTACCTCTCCTCATGGGATGGCTTTCCACTCCTCCTAGGGAGTTACATCATTACACAAGATCTACTATCTCTCACTCTGGGTAGGCTTGTGTTTCGACCTCCATCGCCCACGTTCGGTGTACAAGGTCACGAAGGGGAGTTCATGGTTCCCGCTGCCAACTCCAACACACCATGACTAGTTAGTTGCTTCCAACATGCTAAAGGTCTCTTGATGACCATATGGAGGGTCTAGTCCAGATATGGTGCCATTATCACCTGCCCAAGTCTCGCAATCCAGGGGCATTCGTGGAAACTGGAGGGTCCAGTCTAGCTTGACCTTATCATCTCGGGTTATGTAGTTCAATGGTTCTTGTCTTGAACCAAGGTGATTTTCTTCCTAGAATCACTCCTAATCATCATCATTCAATCTATAATCATCTCATGCGACATTGGTGTCACTAGTTATCACACCCCAAACCAGGTAATTCTTGTCTAAGACATTGTACTTTGCGAGACCATAAATAATACTCATTTAGCCACATAACATGCTTAATTGTAAAATATGCTACCCATTGAATCAAATTGGATCATTTAACTCATTAAGGGTGTCAACTGACAACCATCACCTGACAACCAAGGGCAATCGGGCCAGGGCAATTGGTTGGTAAATGCTTCGGTAACTTTTGGGGTTCCCTGGCAACCATTCCCCAATTGATAATGGCAATCGGCCGAAGGTAGTCAGCGAAGGTGTCAAAGTCGTATGACCTGCACATGCAAGTCCGTCCGTTTGCCATGCTCCCCAACAATCATTAGTTATGTCATTTACACATTTAGTATTGAAATCATCATACTATCAATTACATCATCAAATAAATCATCCAATCATGATATTTCATGCATCAATACACCGGAATCAACATCTTTGCATGGATCATTGCAAACTCATATGAGAAGAAGAAACACATCATCGATCAATCATGGCATTCATATGAGAGTATAAACCTTTATGTTGAGGTTAGAAATCCTACCTGAATGGAAGACGAATTCCTCTTACTTGTCTTGACATACACCATAATCCAAAATAAGGGCTAGGGTTGACTCTTCTTCTTTTGGCTGCTGTAGAGAATCCAAAGATGGTCTCTCCCGCAGTCTTACCCTTTACATACCATAGGGTTTTGGGTCAACAAGCTAGCACACAAATCCCACAACTAATTGTAAGCTCGACAACCAATTGCATGACACCCTTACCTTGTCGGGTTGACCATGTTGGGTTATATATGGAGTTTAAAATATGTTTAATTCAATTAAATTCTTCCCTGAATATAATTTATCCATTTATTATTTTTGGGTTGTCATATTTACCATCCGCATGCACAAGCGAAAAAGAAGTTCCTCTCCTACATTACGAAACAAAAAAAAGAGTTAAGAAGAAGTTAACATTTAATTGCAACCTCTTAGATTAATCATCACAACTGAAACTCAAATCAATCACAACCTATATATAGCAATCATCACAATAGAAGCTATAATTTATCACAACCTATTTCATAATCAATCACAACCTAGCAAAAATAATATAGTTTGGAATTCAATTTATACATCACAACCTATATATAGTAATCATCTCAACAGAAACTACAATCTATCACAACTTATAATAATGCAATATCATAACCTATTTCATAATCAACCACAAACTATCCAAAATAATATTTTAAATATCATTCTACAAATCACAACCCATGATGTTTAAATCACATGTATATTAAGCAATTGATCTAGTCATGAAATATGCATTTTATTATCTCCTAAACTTATATTTATACTAGTGTTTGATTAGAATTATTGCTACTTTATTATAGTTTTTGGTTTTGTAGGAAAATGAGAGCAAAGATGCAAAAATGGGGTGAAATAAGACTTCAATGGTTAAACCTTCATAACTTCGTGTGTATATTTCTGATTGGACTGATTCAAGTCTCATGTAAGAAGTCAGCTTTCCAACGCCACTGACCAAGCATAATTCGGAGTTCAGAGCAAAAAGTTATGACCATTGGAAAATTGTGCTGCAGGATGAATAGTACTGATCGATCGGCTAAATGAGGCGATCGATCGCCTGAGGAAAAAATCAAAATTTTCGCGATCGATCGTCGCTATTTGATCGATCGTATCTACTGGAAATTTGTCATGAACAGTACTGATCGATCAGTGAATAGTGCCGATCGATCGCCGTATACGGAAAACGCGATTTTGACCTATTTCGACTCGGATTTGGAAGGGGACTTCGTGGTTTCTCTTCATTCTTATAAATAGGCCTTATGGGAGAACGTTTTGGGCATTTAACCTTGGTGAACCAGAGCTTTATTGGAGGCTAGAGAGGAGCAAGAGAAGAGATCTTTTGGAGCAAAGAAGAAGAAGGATTCATGACGATGGATCTACACAAAAAGGCTTTTCTTTTCTCCCTTTCTATGTGTAACTAAATTCCTTGTCAAGGCTTGATGAAGCCCTAGATGTGTATTGCTACTCTTGACAGTTTAAATTTAATAAGTTGATTTTGATTCATGCTTAATGCGATTTCATGAGTATTCTTTTGAGTGCTTGATCATAGACTTGATTGATTATGAATGGAATTAGATATTGTGATTGATTTTATGCCCGATCAAGGATAAGATTAATTGCATTATAATAGAGTTGTGATTGATTCTATGCCCGATCAAGGATAGGATTGATTACACAATAGTGGATGAACTTTCGTGTCTGATCAAGAACGTTAATGAATTCATTATTAATTCGTGTGTCCGATCAAGAACATGAATTACCATATCATGTCAATGTATGCTTAATAATAATTGAGAGTAGTAATTGCATGTCTAGTGGTGGATTCTCTGCCTTGATATTTCTCCATATTGATTAAATCTCAGTTAGATTAGATAAAGTTCATTGCTTTCTTTAGAATTAATTAAACTACATCTTTTTCTTCTCTTGAGTTTGGTAAAGTATTCACCGTCCCTGAGGTTCGACAACCCTTTAATACTCACCGTAGTACAATTGCCTTGTGCACTTGCAAAGGTTTTATATTTAAACGATCAGCAATCACAACCTATGAAAAATAATTTATCTATAATATATCACAAAAAACACAAGAAAAATAAACTTGTCATGAGAATCCTTCGGGAATCAAATGTTGGTGACCAAGGGTGGAATTAGATGCAATGGAGATGATCAAAACTTGCTTCCTAAGTGACCTTCTTGATTCGCCCTCAACGTCAGTAGATGCTACAAATACGATTGACCTTCTTCGTAACAAGTAAAAGTAAACATAATAATCAATCATATCGCAACAAACAACAAAGCACAACACAACTACCTCATTATAACAAATTAGACTATGAACCTACAAATATAATATAAAAAAACTAAATCAAATATCTATCACAACTAAATATATGATCTACCACAACCCATGGTTTTAAAAGCCGGACCGGCCCGGCCGATTCGACTTGGTTTGACCGGAGCTGGTAGATTTTTTTAGCCGGGTCGTCTAGATCGGCTAGGTCGATTGACCCAATTGACTCATGTTAACCCACCCGGTTGAAACGGGTCGTCTAGGTCGGTCCATTTTTTTAAACCATGACCCAAACCCATTTCCAACACAATTTTTTATATTTTTTTGCAACATCTTTTCATTTTCTTTCGACATTGATCTTGGTATAATCTCCTACTGCATATTTTTTTTTCTTTTTATGTTTTTTAAAAAATATTTATTTTTTGATTTAAAATTTTTACTTTTTGTAATGTAGTTGTTTTGTTTATTAAATTGTTGCATAGGGAACATTAGATTATGCAAAAATTTTATACCATATTAAGTTTTTTTTTGGGGGGGCTTTTTTCTATTTTTTGTATTGATGACATCAGCAACCAGGTCAATCCAGGTTAACCCCCGGTTGAACCTAGTTGGACCTACTCCGCAAGAATTTTGGGTCAATGACCGGTCTGGTTATTAAAACCTTGCCATAACATATATAGTGTATCACAACTAATATACAATGATGTACCTTAAATATTAACAATATTGGCTTGTTCACTAGCTTACACATTGGTGGTTTCTCGGCCGCGTTCTTGTCTAGGCCGCTTGATGTCTTTTGACAAAGTCTCTGAATCATTGTCAGGTCCCTCCTATGGTGCCTTAACTCCTACCCACTTCTTAGCAGCCTCCTTCAGTGATGCCTTATTGCTTGCCTTGTTCTTTTTATGTGGCTTCTTGTTGACCTTAATGTCGTCCGACACTTGCTGGCCCAAGGTGAATAAGGGTTTTCTCCTCCTCAATCAAGATAATCTCTCCAACTAGACCCTTAATACCCATGGCATCACCAGCCTTGTCTGGGTTAAGGGCGACACTAAATATCCACTTCTTCAACCTGGGTGTATGGTCATTTTCATCCTCCATCTAGGTTGCCACCCAAATTTTTTGTACTTAGAGCTCTTAGTTCGAAGAACCAAAAGTTATATATGTCAAACTCTGCAATAAGTTGTGATGGCATAATGTGGACCACTAAAGTAGCAATTGCTAATGTATTGAAAATCTATAACATTCCTATAATATAGCTCCTCAACCAAACAAGTTGAACTAATCTTTCTTATTCTCTCGGTCCTCATAGGCATTAGTAATGTCATTCTAAAGTACAATGTAAACATCCTTTATCCGAGAATATGCAAAAGAGGTAGTTAAGTCAGGTTTATTAATCATTTCCCAACAACTATAACTTCTTGTTCTCAAACTTCTCCCTTATATCTTTTGCAGTGATTTTACTACCCTTCTTTGGGAACATATTATTCTTCAAGAAACTCTTGGTGTGATGGGAGGATTTACTTGCTCAATTGCCTCCTCTATACAATGGCAACCCCAATATAATGCTCACATCTATGGGATTAAGGTTTAGTGACTGCCCACCAATCATAAATGTCATACCACTCTCTCATGGCTAGTAGATAGTTGACTATTCTATGACACATCACCGTGTTTGTCTTCTTGGAGAAGACATGGAAATAAGTGTTCATGACTTGCTCATACACAACTTCTTTAAGCTCTAGTATGATGCCAAATAGCTTTGAAGTTTGGCACATGCACTCAACTATGTCAATTTGTAGAACATAATGCAATATTAATAAGGCATCCAAGAACATATGCGTGATTATAGGGCACAAATTAAGCACAACCAGACAACTAAGTCTACCACAACCCATCACAAAGACCTCACAATCTCAACACAACTATCTAACAAATGCAACCCAACCTTCTTAATTAACTTTCACAACTACCCCAAAAGAATCACAAACCCTCTGAATTGTGCCTATTACAAGTCCCACAACAACTACTCAACTATTACCCATCACAACCAACAATATACATTATAAACACAACCATCACAACCATTTAAACATGCAGATACATCACAAGCCAAAGAACATATTTCAACCATTACACAAGCATCACAACTAGTGAAACAAAGTAGTTAACGTCATTCCATGTGCCCATAAGTATTGTTCTAACTATCCAAGGGCAACTTTATCTTTTTAAAAAGTTATGAGTGATCGTTTAAAATTAAAATCCTTGCAAGTACACAAGGCAATTGTACTACAGTGAGTATTAAAGGGTTGTTGAACCTCAGGGACGGATGAATGATTTACCAAATTCAAGAGAAAATAGCAATGTTGATTCTAGACTACGAAAGCAATGAACTTTTAACTAAACTAAGTGAGAATTAATCAATGTGGAGAAGACCAAGGCTTTGAATCCACCACAATAAACTAGTGTATCGTTTCTCTCTCTTTTGAATAAAAATTTCCAATTGGCTAGCATATTCCTCTCGGACATACACTTGACAACTCAAAATATAGTGCTCTCCTCTCGGATGTAACACATAAAACAGTTAAAACATGGAATTTTGATATATCTCTCTCGAGTATAAACCAATGAAATTTTATTGATATATAACACCTCAGTTTACTCACGTTCCTCTCGGATACGTAAATATTCTTTGGATTGAAACTCACAAGAATTCACTCTTGTCTCTTTCGAGTACAAAGAACAAATCTTTATTGAATTAACAATGATTACACAATAAAATTCATACACCAACTAGAGTAAAAACATAAGATGAGAGAAAAGAAACTACACAACCAGATTATTGGGCTTCATCTACGCCTTAGAAAAGTGTTTAGCCTCGCATCGGAAGAGAAATCACCATCGTGTTCTTCATGTTCTTCTCTTCTTCTCTCATTTGCTCTAGCCTCCAATAAAGCTCAAAAATCTATTCTTTGATTTATCCAAGATAGCCTAAAACGTTCTCCCTCCGAGTTGAAATAGGTCTTAATTCCTTGTATAGTCGATCATTCGCCTACTGATCGATCGCTATTCCTTCGTTATTTTCCTCCGATCGATCGCTTTGCCGATCGACGCCGTATGATACCGATCAATCGTAGTTACTGTCTTGCGCGATTGAAAAATTATAGTATATACGATTGATCATTTTTGTGCCGATCGATCGTTTCCTACAATACACTGCTTTTGCGGCTCTGGCACTCGATCGCATTGTTAGCCGATCGATCGTGGTTACTATTCATGAAATTTAAATAGCTATAACTTTCTGTCCCGAACTCTGAATTATGCATGGTTGGTGGCGTTGGAAAGCTGATTTATTGAATTTTAATATGAAGCTTGAATCAGTCCAATCTGACATTTGTACACGAAGTTATGATGATTTAACCATTTAAGTTATTTTTTCTTCATTTCTGTGTATTACTCTCCTACAAAAACCAAAAACTATATTAAAGTAGTAGTTATTCTAATCAAACACCAGCAGAAATATAAGTTTAGGAGATAATAAAATATATATTTCATGTATAGATCAATGAGCGCTTGGGAATGTATGTGGGACCAAACTGGATAACAAATTTCAGACCATTTTGACCAAAGTAGATTCAATATTTCTAGCCTTAAGTATTTTGGTCAAACTTTACTGGATAATTTCTCTCTGAAATTGGTCTTGTTTTTATATAGATGCCACAAAAGACACTAGATCATTAGATTAATAACTCATTTTATGTGTTCTAAAGATAAAGATTAGCAACTATTTTCTGCATGTCTGTGGCCAAAAAAAAAAAGAATTGTTATTAGAAATGACCCGCCACTGACCCTAATCGGTGGCAGGGTCCCGATTTTCCGGGAGCGACCGGCTTGCCGGTCTGGTTTTTAGAAAATTCTAACCCCTAAACAATGATACCATGCATGATGAATACGTATATGTAACATCTTTTGAAGTAAATTAAGTTATCATAAGAAAATAACAATCTTGTACAAAAAGAGTAAATAAGCAGCTTGTACTTCATTCGGGCCAGGCACGATCCCCACGCTATCAACGCAAGCATTAGGTGGGCATTGCAGTATATGATCTGCCTTGTCTTCTTCTTCTTAAGGTTGATTTCCTAGACTTAGCATTTTCATGAATTATTAGAAGCATAGCAACAATATTCATTTAGTGTAACATACATGAAAAGGCTTATGTTGCACCTCAATTGCTAGTAATTTAGGTAGCATTTAATTTAACTATGCAAAGAACCTGGCAACTTGGGCGAGTTTGGATAGTGTAGCAAAACTGGCCAAATGTGGCTGTATGGATAATGGAATATGAAAGAGAGAGGAGATGAAGATGAAGCTGTAAGATAGATGATGGAGAAGAGAACTTGAGTTTCTTTGGAGGGAATCCAATCTCCTAAAAAACAATTTGTTTTTGCCAATTAATCATGCTTTCTCTTACAAAAGAGTTAATTGGGAAAAACAAAGTCTAGAATGGAGGCGTAAAATTCATGTCGTCAATCTCAAATTGTTGGAAAAATATTACTTGATTATGATTATCAAATTAATCATGCTTTCTAACTCAGTTTCTTCAACTTTGAATTTGAATAATCCTGGCAGTAGTTACAGATCAAGCAAATGGGATAAGAAATTAAGATATTCAAAATTTAACTAAATAGCTGAAGACATTAAATTCCTAAGAATAATGCCAACTAAAATGGAGAGAAGACGTTTCTGATGTCTGATTTGCTCAAACCAAACAATCTTTATGACGGGCCGTTACAATTGTCTGAAGTTAATCATCTCATTCCAAAGAAACTCCAAAACTACATAGACGACATGCCTCTAACGAACTACAAGGAAAAAGCCTGGAAAGAAGAAGACAAATTAAGTAAACAGAAGTGAAGGTGGTTTAGTAGGGAAGTTCAATCGTCACAACCAGTATAGCCTCCTAGCCATCAGATCAATCTCTCAACCAACGGTCCTTACACAGCCATGCTTAGCTTTTAAGGAGTCTATGCACTGTTGGCTGCTCTTTCGCTCTTCCTTCACTTGTTCATGCAGAGAAGTCATGGAAGACAATACCACCTCTCTCCTCAAGAACAGGAAAGCTCAACTCCAAAAGCCCTGCTTAATTAAAGGCCAATGGTCACCTGAGGAAGATGAGTAAGTCAGCTCAAAACAGTCATTTAGCTCTTCTTCTTCTTCTTATAATTGTTTATTGTTTCATATATTTAATCTTATTTCAAATATGTTGCTGTTGATGAACCAATTTGTGTTCTTGGAACAGATTGCTAGTCAGGTTGGTGAACCACTATGGGCTGAAGAAATGGTCCCTTATCGCGCGAATGCTAGTAGGCCGAGTTGGAAAGCAATGCAGAGAAAGATGGCACAATCATCTACGTCCTGATATTAAAGCGAGTTCTTCTTATTTTTTCTTAGGTTAATTTATTCAATCACATTATTGATTTTACTTTTATATGGGTTTTTGGTTGTCATCATTTTTTCCTACTTTGCAGAAGGATTCATGGACTGAGGAGGAAGAGATAGCTCTGATTGAAGCACATGCAAGCTTAGGAAACAAATGGGCTGAGATAGCCAAGAGAATTCCTGGCAGGACGGAGAACTCGATCAAGAACCACTGGAATGCCACAAAGAGGCGGCAGTTCTCGAAGAAACGGCGATGTCGAAGCCAGGACGGTAATGGGAGGAATGAGGCGCCAAGCTCTGCACTGCAAGAGTACATCAGGATCAAGAGCATGGAACAGGCCATGCAGAGCAATGGATGTATGCCTCCCCAAGAAGCCTCCACTGCAGCAACTATTCAAAGTTTGGCTGTGGAAGAAGTTGATCAGCATGAGAGAATAGGAGTGAGTCTTGGTGGAGATTTTGGTCAGGAACAAGGGCTCATTGATTATGTGGATGATCTCTCTTGTATGTTTGGATGGTGCCCATCTTCTTCTTCATCCTCTTCACCATCACCATGTTCTTCCTTTGGAACAAACATGAGTATGGGGATGGAGGCTCAGGACTTCTCAACGAGTTTTGAACAGGTGAAGAGGGAAATTGACTTGATAGAGCTGGTGACTGCCTCATTTAGTTACACAAGTCAGTGGCATTGAACTTTGGCATAACGTTTCATTGCCTGGTTGTAATCAAGCATATAGAAACAAATTTTACATTTCCTTCCGTTTCCCTGGTTTGGCTACTAATTGAAAATGTGGGCTTTTTACATATTACCTGGCGCCAAGTATAGTTTTATCATATTACCTGGTTTTTCTCGTGACTTCTCATATGACCTGGAATCGGCACCTAGAATACCGAAAATACCCTTCTTTTACGTTTTTTATGCATTTTGTATCCGAAATGCTTCATTCTTCCCAAAATTAACGATTTATAGGATCATCATGTTAGGGAAGAAGATATTCCGGCAAAGATCTATCCATAATCGCAGTTCAAACCATCGCCGACGCCGTCCAACCCGAAAAAAAAAATTCATGCCAAAAAACTGTAAAAACAGCGGGAAAGACGAAAAAAATCTATAATGAATGGATTTT
This sequence comes from Houttuynia cordata, assembly GCA_039654745.1. Classification (NCBI taxonomy): domain Eukaryota; kingdom Viridiplantae; phylum Streptophyta; class Magnoliopsida; order Piperales; family Saururaceae; genus Houttuynia; species Houttuynia cordata. The sequence continues at coordinate 4,977,318 of CM077512.1, forward strand.
GATGTAAGAGCAGTGGAAAAGCCCTCCCAACTACAAAAATTAAGATCTACATGTAAAGAAACACATATAAAGATCACCCATTGGTGTTCGACTGCTCCTGGACATGAAATAAAAGGATAAAAATGGACAAAAACGTGAAATACTCGTCGGCGAGCGACAAGTTCCATTTATATATCTTTCTGTGATACTAATGAGGTGGAAGAGGAGGAAAAATAAGGAAGAACAAAAAAAAATGGGCAAAAACGGATAAAAAATGAGCAAGTTATGACATTTTGAAGATTGTCATTTATCGTATTTTCGACGACACGACTTGATTCAAGTCGTGTACTATGCAACACGACTTGAATCCAAGTCGTGCTATATGCAATACGACTTAAATTTTAGTCGTGTTGCATATAACACGACCTGGATTCAAGTCGTGTTGCATAGTACACGACTTGAATCAAGTCGTGTCGTCAAAAATACGATAAATGACAATCTTCAAAATATCATAACTTGCTCATTTTTTATCCGTTTTTGCCCTTTTTTTTTGTTTTTCCTTATTTTTCCTCCTCTTCCACCTCAATAAGATATAGGATGGAAAAAGAATAAAAAATAATAAGAAAGAAGAAAGTGAAATGATAAAAATGGGTAAAAGCATAAAATACTCGTCGGCAAGCGACAAGCGTAAAATACTCGTCGGCGAGCGACAAGTTCCATTTATATATCTTTCTGTGATACTAATGAGGTGGAAGAGGAGGAAAAATAAGGAAGAACGAAAAAAAAATGAGCAAAAACGGATAAAAAATGAGCAAGTTATGACATTTTGAAGATTATCATTTATCGTATTTTCGACGACACGACTTGATTCAAGTCGTGTCGTCGAAAACACGATAAATGACAATCTTCAAAATGTCATAACTTGCTCATTTTTTATCCGTTTTTGCCCTTTTTTTTTGTTCTTCTTTATTTTTCCTTCTCTTCCACCTCAATAAGATATAGGATGGAAAAACAAGAAAAATAATAAGAAAGAAGAAAGTGAAATGATAAAAATGGGTAAAAGCGTAAAATACTTGTCGGCGAGCGACAAGTTCAATTTATATATCTTTCTGTGATACTAATGAGGTGGAAGAGGAGGAAAAATAAGGAAGAACGAAAAAAAAAATTGGCAAAAACGGATAAAAAATGAGCAAGTTATGACATTTTGAAGATTGTCATTTATCGTATTTTCGACGACACGACTTGATTCAGGTCGTGTACTATGTCGTGTTATATGCAACACAACTTAAATTTTAGTCGTGTTGCATATAACACGACTTGGATTCAAGTCGTGTTGCATAGTACACGACTTGAATCAAGTCGTATCGTCGAAAATACGATAAATGACAATCTTCAAAATGTCATGACTTGCTCATTTTTTATCCGTTTTTGTCCATTTTTTTTTCGTTCTTCCTTATTTTTCCTCCTCTTCCACCTCATTAGTATCACAGAAAGATATATAAATGGAACTTGTCACTCACCGACGAGTATTTCACGTTTTTGCTCATTTTTATCCTTTTATTTTATGTCCAGGAGCAGTCGAACACCAATGGGTGATCTTTATATGTGTTTCTTTACATGTAGATCTTAATTTTTGTAGTTGGGAGGGCTTTTTCACTGCTCTTACATCAAAATCCATTCATCATAGATTTTTTTTCGTCTTTCCCGCTATTTTTACAGTTTTTTGGCATGAATTTTTTTTTCGGGTTAGACGGCGCCGACGATGGTTTGAACTGCGATTATGGATAGATCTTTGCCGGAATATCTTCTTCCCCAACATGATGATCCTGTAAATCGTTAATTTTGGGAAGAATGAAGTATTTCGGATACAAAATGCATAAAAAAATATAAAAGAAGTGCATTTTCGGTACTCTAGGTGCCGATTCCAGGTCATATGAGAAGTCACGAGAAAAACCAGGTAATATGATAAAACTATACTTGGCGCCAGGTAATATGTAAAAAGCCCTGAAAATGTGAAAAGCGTGTACAGTTGCAATAACATAGATGTAATTTCATTATGAATCTGAGTCGTTATCCACTGCATACACGACTAGGTCATATAATCTCTCCTGCCTTTCTTTATTGCCGATGTAAACAACCTCCTACAATTGAAAAGACACGCTCAAAAGGCATAATTATATTAAATATAATGAAGTGAACAGGCTGTATTCATCCAAAAAATTAATAAAGGAAAAAAAAGTTAGTATTGCCGAGGTTGGGGAGGGCAATTTGCCAAGAGTTGTATCTTGAATGACAGACGCAAAATTAAACATCAACAAATGCAATTATCTTTATGCTTTAAGTCGAGGCTAATCAAGCGCTGAATTAGTGGGTATATAATCATAAAGGAAAACACAATCGTTCTTGCTTTTTTCAATACATACACACCCCAATGATTCCCCCATGTAGTGTATCCATTGTCACCCCACTGATAAGCGCTGAATTATCTTTATGTTTTCATTATACTTAATAATAATAATGTTTTATCCAAGAAAATGCAAGCACTAGCTGATCATATTTTTTATTTCACATGTTAAAAAAGAAAATGATGAGAAACCATGACATGGGGCGTAAAAAAATGGCAAAATGACCACTCTTTCCACGTGTGAGTATGCATAATATTTCACTTTAAGAAAGGTATTTTTTTAGCATATGGGAGCGTAGATTGGTGCTAGTTGAATCGACGATTTATCAGTACCCACACAAAGAGATCATTTTTCTTTTTGCCATGAGCCCCTCAATAAATTCGAGAAAATCGGAGATCTACAAATTAAATCGACGATTTGGCAAATCAAGAGATTAAACCGAGAATTGTTCTGCTGACCTTCAATTCGTGAATTCTCCAGATTATTCGGAGAATTTAAGAGAATTTTGTGACAATGAGTGTATCAACAGAATGTTGTTTTACATATAAGATTGGTGGGAAGGATAGCCACCACTTCCAGCATATCCACCGTAATTCTGAGGAGCACCGTACGTGGTGGGAGCCGGAGGTCTCTCATCTTGATAGTAGTAGGGTGGCTGGGCGGCAGGCTGCTGGCTGTAAATTGGCTGGCTAGGAGGCACAGGTGGTACTGGTGGCGCATAGTTGTATGCGGGAGGAGCTGCATACGGATGCCTCCCAAGGCCGCCATACCCTCTCCCCCTCCCACCAAAAGCAGATGGAGGTTGCTGGTGTCTGCCGCGCCCGAATCCTCCATGTGCTCGACCTCTCTTCATTGGTGGAACTTTGGCTGGTGAATTGCCCATCCTCTTCCGATCACCTTTTGCTTTCTCTAACTGAGCCACCCGTTTCTGAAGAGGGTCAAGAGGATATTGCGATTCAAATTTGTATTCTTCAACGCATCCAATGACAACCTTCAGTGCCTTGAGTTCTTGGGCATTTACTTCATTCTGAATTCCAAAAAGATAAAGTGAAGTGTCAAAATAAGAAGGGAATGAGAAGGCAGAACCTGCAACTATAAAATGTGAAACGTAATAAAATGCCACAAATAGTTCATCCAAAATGGATGTTCTGGTCGTTACTCCACTCTGGATCATACTGCAGGACGGTAAGGTCTAAAACACTTGCTCATACAGCATTATGAATAATGAACCCCACACAATGCAATGGACATTGCAGTTCAAGGCCGCCATTTTGTTCTGCAATCTCCCCTTCTAGAAGGCCAATAAATTTCTCCATAGTTCATGCGATGTGTGCCAAAATTTTGAGGTTCTTAGACAAGTCTGATACATACCTGAACACCCGCACCATTCCCTTGTGAGTTCCTCCTCACATCTCTCAGGTACTCCTTCAAAAGAGGAACCGGGGGGTATTTATCAGCTAGCTGAAAAGCTTGTATGAAATGGACAGCATCAACTTGTCTCCCAATCTTGACCATAGTTTGAATAACATCTGCAAAAGAAATTAAAAATGTGCATATGCATTAAAAGACAATGTATAAAAGAAAACTCAGCCTAACCACCACCAATCTGACAAAGGATATACTCCTTCAGCTTTATTATCTGAGGCTAGTTTTTTGCTTCTACTGCGGGGCACAGCCAAAGGAAAAAATGGCAGTACAAACTGAGGGTTCAAAGGGTCGACAAGGACCCACTAAGAGCAAATACCAACCTGGCATTTTGTGTGTGAGCCCAAGATAACGGCAAAGATCAGTGGTCTGCCTACGGTTGGAGCCAGCAAGAACAAGCTTGCAAAGTTCATCTTCATCAAACTCTGAAGATATACCAAATGTCGCAAGGAGCTGAAGGAAAGCCTGTGCTTCCAATGAACTACTACTCGCACCATCCATCCCCACCTCAATAGCCAATTTTGGCTTCCAATCATCAGCAATTGCCTTGGCTTGCTGCTTCGTATCAGCACTCACAACCGAGTTATCCAACTCATCCACCACCAGAAGTGGGGCCAAAGACTCCATCAAGAGAATACAGGATCTACGGAAGCCCACGAGAGCTGGGTCCCCCCTGTTTCCCTGATGAGTAGTAGCAGCCAAGTCTGATGGGAAAAACCCATCCAGTGAGTCCAGCACTAAACGGGCTGGTTCCGGTGCACTTTTTAGCGCAAGGGGTAATTCATCACGTAAAACAGAAAGATCTTTTTGGTTGTCTGAAACAAATTTCAGAACCCCTTTATGGTCCATTTGTTCACAAAGTTGAATTAACTCAGGACCGGGCTTAACTTCAGTGGGCACAGCCTCAGCGTGCTGGCCCAATTTATCAGGGGATTTCCCATCTATGGCACATAGAGGTTCTCCATTGGAGGGACTGCTTACCTTCTTTTCTGCAATTTCTACTTCAGTGGGCTCAGGAGATGGTATTTTGAATTTCATGTGGGCCTCCACAATGGCAGCAACAGAAGCATCCTTTAACTCCTGAAGATGATCCAAGAGAGCTTGCTCCTTATTAGCAACTTCCGCTTCCCTCTGCACAAGCAGCTCCCTGATCTGAGATTCCTTCTCGTCCAATGCCTTCTCTTTCTCCACCAACTCGTCGAGCCTCTTCTTACATGAATTCCCAAGATTGAGGAAATGCTCTTCGATTTCTTTCCATGGAACCTTAAATTTGGCAGTACTTTCTCTATAAGATTCAAGTTCAGCAAACGCATTACCAAGCTCCTTAATCATGGTAGCAGTTAACTCAATGTTGGAGGCAACTGATTCAGTAGCAGCCATGGTTAATAAAAGGGGTCAACCTGCATCAAGGATATCAAAGAAATTAGATAATGCAACTCGATGCAAGATGAATCCCAAAGACATGCAAAATTGATTTTTACTATTTGTCAAATTTTAAAAAAATTCAAACTGCTATGGAGCAGCATGCCACAACTGGTTCTTACATATCTGCATGTCTCTACATAAATTTCAAACTGATTGTTTATATTCGTATATGCTATTGAGGAAAGTGTGAGCGTTGACTCAATTAAAGAGAACTTGCCCAAGCCTCCCCCTAAATAAACATCCTCCTCCATCACTCCCTCTCTGACAAAATGTGGTTAAAGATTATACGAGGCTCACAAAATCTTTAGCTCCAAAAGTCACACCATAAAACAATTAAGCAAATAAAAGAAATGCAAACCACCATATGTCGTTACAGCAATTGAGGCATTTGTAGCATTACAAAGACAAACATTAACATTTCCATGCATTTGCATCAGAATACCTTTTTCAGTTACCAATCTGACAAACCCATTAACTATCAACCATCAGAAGAGCATACAAAAAACAATATCTATGACATTAATTATACCGATACCAAAATCGCATGACAATCATCAAACATTTCCACGCATTTGCATCAGAATGCCTTTTTCAGCTACCTCACTGATAAGCCATATCTATGACAACCAGTTAACTATCAAGAGCCATTGGAGAAACATGAAAAACTGTCAACCATATCCATGCCATCAATTACACCAAGAACCAAACCGCATAACAATCACCAACATTTCAATGCACTTGCATCAAAACGCCTTATTTAGCTACCACACTGACAAACCCATTAACCATTCATAAAGTAATATTTCGAGGCAATGCAGTTGTCCTTCGCACAACTTCACGAATCATTTTGATCGACTACCGCCAACCGCTTCTGAGAGCTGATTACTGCTTCTTTTCTTACCCTGCTTTCCTTCCCGAAGATTTTGACCGGATTGTATACCTGTGTCTGGCTATGTATATGGATGTGCATAAAGAACTTCTTACTGGGGCAGCACCATCTTATAGGGATTTGCGAGTGTTTGGATGCACATGTTTTGTTCATATCGCAGTCCGGGTTTAGATGCTATGACGTGAAATCCAATCGAAAACAACCATATCCATGGCATGATACCATTATACCAAGCACAAAAATCGCATAAGCAATCCCACGAACCCACAAAGAACAAAAAAAATGAATTTTTTTTACCTAGAAGTGGAAGCAGGAGGCGTTGTCTGACTGATGTAATGGAAATCTGATACAAAAGCGGATCACGAATTAGAAATTGGATAAAGGAATGCAGCAAGAGATGTATAGAGGGAGTTATTGAGTCCAGGTTTGCCAAGACTGCTCCAGCTGAAAGTGCAAGGCAGCCCAGCCCACGCGGATCGGAGAGCCGCCATGAGAGAGAGAGAGAGAGAGAGAGAGAGAGCTAACCTGAAACTGAGGAAGGAGACGGAGGGAGGAGGAAGGTAGGGTTTTTACGGAATCAGGCGACTTGGGGCCATGGAATGTCGTATCGGATATCGGTAAAATATCGGTCGGTCAAAGAGATGAAATATCGGAGATATATCGGAGATATTGTGTAAAAAAAGGGAAAAGTTTAAATGAGATCGCTCTCATATTGCTTATATGAGGCCACTTTGAATCGTAGCCGTTGGATCTTGATCTGACGGCTACAAATATACATAATGATGTGACACACTCACCTACCCACTGATTTGATATCCACCCTCCGATCGAAATCTAACGGCAATAAAGATTGGCCTCATGCTCCTTATATGAGAACGATCTCATGTAAACTCATCTCGTAAAAAAATATGGTAATCAAAATCTAGTTTTTACTGTATATTTTCACAATCTAACTTCTAAAATGAGTTATACTAATTTAAACAAAGAATAAATTTTAAAATATGCCTATTAGGATAGAAAACAAACATGAAAGGTTTTTTTTTTAAAATAATTTTTTAATTCAAAAAATACCAATATATCGGTCCGAAACCGATATATCAGCGATATTTGAAATTTTTTAAAAAACGATATTGATGGGTATCGATGTATCGGTTTAGGCCCGATACCGATATATCTGATATATCAGCGAGACGATTTTCCATGCTTGGGGCTGCTTTATGGCGGCGCGTTTGGGAATGTAGGCACTTCAGAAGCCGCTTTGCCAGAGAATCTTCTTTTGGAGTGTAATTGTACGATGGAACATTTTTATATGAAAGGAAAAGTGGCTTTAGAAGAAGCGTTTAAAGCCCTTGTTTAAAGCCGCTTTCTGGCTTTTACTGGGGTAAAAGTGGCTTTTAACTTAGCAGTAGAAATGTTTTCTTACGGCTGCAATCGCAGGTTGTTTCAGGGTATAACAGAACCCAACCCTACCCTAGATAGACCAGAACTACTTAAATCTTACCCTACCCGAGATAGGACCATAGCTACTTAAATCCGATCCTACCCGAGATCCCGAGATTCCTAAACCTAACCCTATCCGAAATAAAACCCATAATACCTGAGAACTCGAGATAGGAACCAAGGTTTTTAAAACCGAACAGGCCATCAACTTGAAAATTTGGGCGGTCCGATTGTATAATAAACATAAAAAATACAAGTAGTCTAGTGATTAAGCATCCGCCACTACGTTCGCTTTACTGGGATGATATGAAATTGTGAAGTCATAATCCTTCAAGAATTCTAACCACCTCCTCTTCCTCATATTTAGATCTCTATGGGTGAATAAGTACTTCAAACTCTTATAATTAGTGAACACCTCAAACTTCTCACCATAAAGTTGGTGCCGCCAAATTTTCAAAGCAAAAACAACGGCTGCTAACTCTAAATCATGAGTGGGGTAATTCCGCTCGTACACCTTAAGCTGCCGAGATGCATAAGCTACCACTCTACCATGCTGCATTAGCACACAACCCAAGCCGCGAAGTGAAGCATCACTGTAAACTACATTTCCACCACTCCTGGAAGGCAAAGTCAGAACTGGTGCTGAAGTCAACTTCCTCTTCAACTCTTGGAAACTCTCTTCACAAGCAGAGTTACACTCAAACTTCTCATTCTTCCTGGTCAATTTGGTCATAGGGCTCATAATGCTAGAGAAACCCTCGATGAAATGACGGTAGTACCTAGCAAGTCCTAAGAAACTGCGAACTTCCGATGGATTCTTCGGTTGTTCCCACTTCAACACGGCTTCAACTTTCGAGGGATCAACCGCCACACCATCTCCCGATATTACATGACCAAGGAACTGCACCTTTTTGAGCCAAAATTCACACTTGTCAAACTTTGCAAAGAGCTTATGCTCCCGTAAAGGCAGCAAGACAATCCTCAAGTGAGTCTCATGCTCTTCCTCATTGGCCGAATAGATTAGGATGTCATCCACAAATATAATCACAAATCGATCAAGATACGGCAAAAAGACACGGATCATCAAGTCCATAAATGAGGCTGGTGCATTAGCAAGGCCAAACGACATCACTAAGAACTCATAATGATCATATCGGGTGCGGAAAGCCATCTTCACTACATCATCAGGACGGATCCAAAGTTGGTGATAACCCGATCTTAGATCAATCTTAGGGAAAACCTGCACCTGCTGCAACTGATCAAACAAATCATCAATCCGAGGTAAAGGGTACTTGTTCTTGATGGTTATCTGATTAAGCATTCGATAGTCGATACACAACCAAAGATAACCATCCTTCTTCCGCAGAAAAAAGACTGACGCACCCCAAGGAGATACACTAGGCTGGATATACCCCTTATCCATTAGATCTTGCAGCTGAGCCTTAAGCTCTTTCAGTTCGGCTGGAGCCATACGATAGGGAGCCTTAGAAATATGAGTAGTGCCTGGAATAAGGTCAATGCAGAATTCTATCTCCCTCTCTGGTGGCAAATCCTTCAAATCACTAAGGAAGACATCGGAAAATTCCACCAAAACAAGAATGGAATCCAAGGCAGGTAGCTCCATATTCAACCCCGTAACACTAGCAAGGAAAGCTTCGCATCCCATATCGATCCACTTCTTGGCCTTGAAAGATGAGGCCACCAACTTACTACTCGGATGCTTCACCCCTTGAAAGGTAAAAGAATTAGCTTCTGGAAACCCAAACTTCACTTTCCTTCCTCGATAGTCGACATGCACATGGAACTTGGTCATCATATCCATGCCCAAGATCACATCGAAGTCGATCATAGGTAGTAAGATCAAGTCGACGTGCAACACATGCCCTTCAATCACCATAGGGATCTCCTCCACATTCTTCTCAGCCCGCAGAGAGGACGAAGGCGTAGACACATGCAATGGCACAAAGCCACCAAACAGCCAAAAGCACATAATCATGCAAACAAGCAACAATCAAAACAAACAACTAATGGAAATCACATAACTAGTTAAGTCTAAACCTTGATCATCTCACAACCCTTAACCCATAAGACTTGTCTTTCACTCAATATTTACTCTTGAACAAAAAATGGCTATGATACCAAAAACTTTGTCACACCCCAGGCACCGCCCGATCCGAACCAAATACGGTTCAAGAGTCGAACCGGCACACGGGGGCGACGTTAAGGAGATATAGCGGAAGACTTATGCCCCTCATATGGGCGGTCTCACTAACAGAGTTACGCAAATGATTTTGAACAAGAGTAAATAAGAGGAATAAAGGGTAGAGCTTAATCTCAAAATAAGTCGACAAGTCATTAAACTCACAACTACAAACATGAGCCAACACACTGGGCTCGAATAACAAAGGTCCAAAATGTATTAACTCACAAGTCACGATATATATCACATAATAACTCAGAGGATAAACTGGATCAAGTCCAAGGCATCCACGCCTAAACCAGCTCTCTCTCCACGAACGCTCCTCAAAGAGAGGATCTTGTTCATCTGCGTGTCACACCACGCAGCCTCAAAACAAAACAAGGAAAGATGGGTGAGTATAAACTCAGTAATGGTTTTACATAAACGATAATAACCAGAAATCACATGGCATTATAACATAGCAATAAATCCATAATCAACATGATTATCTTCTTATCTAGTCATGCAGGCATAACGCATAAACCTGCATAACCATATCTCATTCATATACTTCCACATCATGCATTCATACCATATAATCCTACATAAAAATATCTCATTCTCATGCTTTCATCTTGATTAGGCATTCATATCACATAAATTCACCCTGCATGTCTACTATAACTAAAACATGGTACAATCATGCAATCATATCTCATGAATTTACTCTGCATGTCTACTGTAACAAAAAACATAGTACAATCATGCATAACATCGCAATAATTCGGAGTTCGGAGTAAAAATTTATGACCATTTGAAAATCGGGCTGCAAATCAAAACCAAGACTCCATTGACACATCTTAAAAGCTTAATACATGCCTCAAACATTAACAAAAACCCATCAAACATTCCAGAACATATCTACATATCATTCTAAGATGAAACCCCAATGAATCATAGCAAAAGATTAGCATTTATTAAACCCACTATTAGAGTTCTAAACAAAAACACTCATTCAAGAAAAAACTATTAAAATAAATCATTTACTGCCCAAAGCTGAGATTGAAGAATCTATTACCTTGACTTGATTAAAATGAACCTTCAACTACCTCTAACACCTTTCAAATAAAATAATTTTATATTAATACTCTATTAATCATTATTAAGCTTTGAAAACTAATGTTAAACCTTAGATATAGGCCTTTTAAAACATAAACACATAATTTTGAAGATTAGGCTTACTAGAAAAATATAAAACAGTAGCTTGTATGCTTTCAAAATAGATTGAAACAATGAAAAAATCAAGATTAAGAACTGCTTAAGTTGGTTCCATCCAAGTTGGGTCAGGTTTTTTAGTGGTGTAAAAATTTTGTTTATTGGAGCTATCCTCAACGTCATGGGAAATGATCACTCAGATCGACATTGCGGACGCTATGCTTGTGCACTCCAGTCTACAACCATGGAGCTGATCACCAGGATCGATGGCGCATACACTATGCCTGTGCTGTCCGGTCTACAAGCATAGTGTATCCTCAATCCTGATGATAAGCTCCTGTGATACAGAGGATATCTTGGAGGGACTAAAAATGCTTCCCTAGAAATGTGCATTTTTTTAATTTTTTTTTGCTGATATGGAAAAAACTGTTGATTGATTGTGCAAATTAATTTTCTTTCTCCCAAAATGCTGGTTTTAATTTTTAAAAAAGCACCAGTATGTTTTATCCTCCCTCAAGGCAAGAACACAGGAAAGAGGAAAAAAACTGTGTTTTTTCTATCGGCCTTAAAGTCTAATAAAATTCACTCATTTTGCAATGCAGATGAGGTTCATTTAATGGAGGGAGTACTTGGGTTTGATGTTGAAAATTTGAAAGGCTTTTATAGACATGGTCAGACCGTTCGATAGCTCTTTAATCTTCACCTCTTGAGCTCCGAATGGACTATGCTAAAATCCTTGGGTCTGGCTCGATGCGTAACGCATTCAGGGGAGAGAGAAATCATGCACTACTTCTGGCAGATCACGGCACTTTTACAGCCAGGATTAATGGACCGCACACATTCCTTGTGTGCTCCAAGCTGTTAGTGCACGGAGCAAGCTGCAACTCAGTTCTCACGAAGTCTGTCGAGTGAATTGTTAGTCCAATAATGAATAATTTTCCAGTGACTTGGTTTCCTTTACTTTGCAGTTCATCTAAATTCTAATGCAAATTGTGTCCAATGTATCCTAGAAATATTGACTGCATTTTCTCTACGAATGTACTCACCTCCATCTGACATATATAGTCCTATTTAATTTCTCAAAATGAAGTGATTTCAGTTCATGTTCGAAAACCAATTAGAACTATTAATATGGAACAGAGGGATTAACCGGTTGGGCAACACTTGCTAGTTACCCCAAGTAATGATTCACTGAAAGAATGCCTATTGAGATAATTTGGTCATGCCAAAATTCGGCTACATACGAACATGTGAAAAAAGATGCTATTAATGGCTTATAGAGGACACCCAAAAAGGATTTGATATGTAATACTTTGGATATGGAAGCGATTTATCATAAAGCCAAATAGCAAAGTGAAACATACGTTGCAAAAACAATCAAATGGGTAAGATATTAACAATAACACTGATTTTTGGAGGGGGGATATTTCAAGATTTATGTACACAATCTGACAGGGAAAATGGCTGGGGCATCTCCTAATTGGCAAATCAAGAAATTCACAATGACAAATGTACTGGGATGGAAATTGTGTCCGGTTTTTACCCGACCCGACCCGGCCTTATTGGGCCGGTTCTGGGATTGCCTATGCAATACCGAGTTTCGGTTCCGAGTTTGAAAGAACCGACCCATCGGGTCAGGGCAGGTATTACATGAAAACCCAGACCCGACCCGGATATATATATATATATATATATATATATATATATATATATATATATATATATACCGGTATTTATTTTTTAGATGAATATTTTTTTTTAGGTGAAAGCACTAGTATCTCTTAATTATGAATGGTTTGGATTTTTATGAATATATAATTTATTAATAAAAAAATTAAAAAAGTTGATAGTTTAATATATATGACATTAAAAATATAAAAATTCTGATATCAAGGCGACGCAGGTCTAGATTTTAAGTTCTGGTATGGGCCGGTTCCGGGTCTTTGAAACTAGACCCGTGTTAAGTTTGAGACAGTTTTGGGTTTAAAAAATTAAAATGATTTCGGGGCCGGGTATGCCAATACCCAACCCAAACCCACCCCGAATACTCTCAAATATAAGTCAAACGTGATATATTTGGTATTTTCATCCATCCTTGGGCAAATATAATCGATCAAGTACTAAATACTATTGGCTTCCCAGTTTATTGACTATATTTTATTTCAATTGAAAGACTGCAGGAATATAAAAAGATGAAATTGATATAAATAGTAATTTAATTAATGCTTCTCATATACATCATCATCAGTTATACTAGTACCATTTTCATGTGCCTCAATATTGTTTCTGTGTTTTGACAATTTACTGGAGGTTTTTTTCTTTGTCAAGGGTTTCTTTCCCTTCTCTGCCTGCAACTCCAGTCCTTTCTCTGATGGCTTGCGCCTTCTTTTCATGCGTGCATTTGTGCCCATCTCCTCCGCAGCAGAATTGCCTAAAGCTGCTGAGAAACAATCAGTTGTATACCTTCATCTAAAATGTAATAAGTATTCAATTAAAAATGCATATAATTTAGTATTATGACCCAAGGTCACAACATTTAGTTTCAGATTTTTAACACAAAAAACGCTATACCTTCAAATGGGCTCAATTCTGGATTGGTGTCTTGCCCGTTCTGACCTGCTTCATCTGAAAGTGAAGACCCAGACCGTGTGCTATCCTCTAACTTTGGCAAACTCCCTACACATTTGTCTTGCTGTTCAATTTTATCCGGGGAAGGAATTGCCGGGAGGAAACAAAGTTCTTCCTGTGACATATCAGAATCACTGAAAGTTGAATCCTTCTCCACATTTAAGATGTCTACTTCTTCATCTTCATTGATATCAGATTCTTTAACCTGACAAGAAGCACTTCAACATGAAAAACAAGGCACAATATGTATGATCGGTAGATAAAATTCAGTTTCCATGTTGAGTTCTTTACCTTTTCTGTTTCAGGCATCAGATCAAATTCATCTTCTCTCTCTTCATATTCTTCATTTTCTTCAAGCTCTTTAAAATCTGGAGCAAATGCACTCCAATTTTCCGTATAGTCTTTGGCCCATATATAAACCAAGCCAGCAAGAGAAACGGAAGCCACAATTGGGTGGATTGGATGCCAAGCCAAATCTGTCAAGGCATCCTTAGGGCCTTCAAGGATCTTCACAAGATTCCCAGATTCGCCCCATATGTAAATCTTATGCTCGCCTTTGTTGGCCAAAGCACCAATAACCCACTCACCATCCCCACTAAAACATGGTGCTTTCCAATGGCTTCGATTAACTGAATCTTGAAATTCCCGAGACAGCACCAAACACTTTGACCCCACCAACTTCAATTTTTCAATGCCTTCCAAACCACCATCCACACTTCCATTAAGCTCCTCAAGTCCCTTTGCTGCATCTTTCCTGGCAAGCAAATTTTCATAAATCCTAATAGTCCGGTCATTGGAATTGGTAAGTAGGTACTGCCCATTCCTACTGAACAAGATATTCTTAATAACAGCTCCGCCAGGGACAGGTATCACACCTTGTACACGAGTGCTCTTAAAACCAATTATTAAAATTTCTCCTTTGAAGTTACCAACGTATATAAGATCCCCCTGCTTATTAAAAGTCGCTGCAGTAGGGGCAAAAGGTGGGGAAGCATCAGTAAACTTATTACGTGATTGTGACACAGTGGAAGAGCCTGGTTCAGATATCGATATGGGAAGCATTGTCATGCTGCCTGCAATTATGTCAACCAGAATTGGCGGAGAAGAGAGTGGACAAGCCAAACAAATGGATGGTTTGGAGGAACCAGGATGAAGGCGTGCATGAAGGGTGGTTTGAGGTAGGGTTGTGCGGGCTATTTTTTCCCCACTCATCACATCCCACAGCGTTAAAGATTTGTCAGTTGCAGAAGCCAGTATGTGGTGACCATATTTCGACCAGCAAACACTTGTGATAGAAGCAACACAGCCTTCGTCCCGAAGCTCCTTGGCAATCCCCCGAGTTTCAAAGTCCCATATCACGCAGCTTCCATCAGAGCATCCAGCTATACAAGCACATAAATGTGAAGTTAGTTACACAGCACACGGAAATTTTCTTTTTCTTTTTCTGGTAATTGACAAGCAAACAGAATGACATATAGAGAGGAGCAAGAGAGAAACAATAAAACATTGCATTTATGTATTGTACGGGAACCAGACCAAAAAATCGGAAAGGCAACTTAAGAATTAATGTCAGCATAACAGAATAGAGCTAACAAACAATAATAAACAGAATGGTCCAAAATTCCTCCTCAGAAGAAAAGAAGAATGTAAATGTTATCCTTCTGTGGTCATCTAGCCCGTTATAAACAGTCAACTACAGACAATTCCTCACTCAAGTACTTGCAAATTGCAACAGTTACTTTTCCAATGAGTTTCCTTTCCACGAAGGTCCATGTTATTATTGCAGAAAGATAGAATAGAAATGTGACTTAGAAGAGGATGCTTACACTACAGTTTCAAAATGACCTCATGAACTTATATATCTAAATAAAACAAACAAAAAACATAACTAACATGCAAGCCTATTCAGAGTACTTGAAAGTAGAAAACTTCAACAGAATCCCATAATGACCCAGCTACACTACTTGATAAGCATCAAAAATTACTATCCTAGCATACCGTAAACAATAACCTCAACAAGATCAGAAGCGTGACGAATACAAAAACATACATCAAACTGAACCCAATAAAAAAAGCTAGGATGAACATAAAAATCCAATCTTTTTACAATTCTAAGCCAGGATGTAACTGCATTGCTCATTTAGAACATTAAAACCTAATATACTCCATCTGACTCCTCTGTGAGCCGAATTTCTAGCAATTTTTTTATAAAAATAAAAAAGGATAAGAAGGAGATGAAGATACCAGCAAGAAGAGTTCCTCGACGATTAAAGGCAATGCATTTCATCATCCCATGCTCCAAGTACTCCTCTATCACCTCCGGGAAATCCCCCTGCAACGGATCTGCAACCACCACCCAAAATCTCCATTAAAACAACCAAAAACATCCCAAAACACCACAAAAAAAAAACCAGCAATCCCAGAAGCAGCAGGAAACAGAAAAAA
Organism: Houttuynia cordata; assembly: GCA_039654745.1. NCBI lineage: Eukaryota > Viridiplantae > Streptophyta > Magnoliopsida > Piperales > Saururaceae > Houttuynia > Houttuynia cordata. The sequence goes on from CM077512.1 coordinate 4,993,348, forward strand.
TCGAAGAAAAAAAAACAAAAACAGCTACTCAGAACCCACCAATGATCGGGGCGTTCATGGTTGGCCTTCGGCCTTCGACGGACTGTCTTCTGATGCTCCGGTGCCGCTAAACCCTAGAGCCCGAAAAGGGCCTTCTTTGGCGCGTAAAAGGAAAACCCGGGAAGCCGATTCGCCGAAGAAGCATTTATATGAAACCGATCTCATACAAGGGGGATGAGACTAGTCTTTTGGGCTGTTGGATTTTTATCCAACGGTAGTCTTTATTAGAGAGGCAGACATAAGTTTATCTGGAACACCATCAGATGTCAATCCAACGATTACAACTTGAACTAGGATCATATTAACTAAATGAGACTGATCTTATTTAAACTTTTTCCAAAGAAACCACGCAGCCAAATGGACAAGGAAAATAGGCCCCATGAACTCCAGGGATAATTTTTTTGACTTGTTATAATCAATGCTTAATTATGCCCTCCGTTCAATAAAACTTGTCTGCATTTAAAAAAAAAGTTCCATTGTTTGAAAACAGAGTCCCCCCTTCTTCTTATTGCATTTTTTGTCCGTATTTTTGGTGGTGAGGGAGCAAAATCGGTCATGTAATGATGACCCCGTCTTTTTTCAAATGCAGGCAGGCTTCATTGGACGGAGAGAGAGTCATCTTTTGCCCCAAAAATTGCTTAATCATGATAGTGTCATACTTCCATTTTTTTTCCGTTGATGTTCCTTGTGCTCATACAATGCCTACCTACTTCCAATCCCCTTAGGGCACCCATTGTGTGCCCCCTTACGTTCTTCATCTTTGCACTCGCTCCTTGTGATGTTGGGGAACCATTCCAATTAGGATCTCAAGACGCAGCTGTTGGGGGTGGGTGTGTGAACACCTTGTTGATAGTCACACACTTCATGGCATGATAGTCACACTTGTCATGAGGTTGAATAAAGCTTACAGTAACAATTGGTTGTGTTTAAATACCCAAAAAACAATTGGATGTGTTCAATCACTCACCAATCACACAAATCAAGCCTAAATAGGTTGCATAAGACTACAACACCCCTTACCAAAATTGAGGTACAACTAAAACTACAAAATCACTTAATGATGTATAAACCATCAAGTGGACAAACTCCACACAACTCTATTAAAACTAGGAGCATATGAAAGAGTAAGCTGCATGAGAGTAGAAGCAATTCCAAATCTCCCAAAGCTACATCATGTGTAGTGTAATTCAATACATTGCATGAATTAGGATTTCCAAAATGAAATATATCATACACCATCCATCCCATAGTACATAGCATGAATTAGGTTTTCGAAACTGAGCTAATTTGAACATATAAATAGGACACTTAATATGGAACATAGGGAATATAACATAATGTACTATATTCATATATGTATTTGTTTGTTTTCAATAACCGAGATATGACTAAAGACGTCTCACCATGTAAGAACTTGCGTAGGGCTGCTTCCATGAGCAGGTGTGTAACTGCTGAAACTACTCTTGTGTATTTCAGTGGCACTCGTTTATCGTTAATCTTGTACCTGCCAACTTATCATTGTTTTTAATAACGAGGGGAAGCCTTGGGTGAGCTTGGTGCCCAATCAGAAAAAACCTTTCTTGCATTATGAACCATGGACTATTACACAATATGGGACAATCATTCAGTATCAAGAGCATCTAGTAGTCACAAACTATGTCCGTCGACATAAAAGATTATCATAATCGATCATCTAAATTTTTCTAAAAGATTTCTGTTATTCATCTCATATTTTAATCATAAAATGATAAACAATGAAGCATCATAATAGTGCATACAAAATAATTAAGATTAATGATGTGAAAAATTCCCATTAATTCTTATTAGAACTTCCATAAAGAATAATATTGTAAATCGTTGTCACTTCTCCCATAAATAATGACGGTAAGTTTTCCCCCCAATTCTTTTTTTCTGCAAATATTGGTCCTCGATCGATCATAAATTCAATTTCCATTATTATCTTTCCCCTAATCTTAACATGTCCATGAACATTAGTTTAACGAATAGAAGTTCAGAGACATAACGTTGAGGAGTTTTGGCTAGTGAAATAACAAATTTTCCCCCATGATAAAATCTTCATTCCACCATCCCTCACTGCCTCATAATGCAAAAAAAAAAAATCATGTGTTTTACTTCTAAAAGTCAATAATATGATGAAATTAAATATATCGGGAAGTAAATTAAATAGGATGTCACATCATTGCAACCTAGAGATAGACATCAAATGCAGTAAACATGTAAATAATATGATTTAGAATCATCACTTATATAACCATCATCTATATAAACACCATAAGAATTCTATATTGACATATCTATAAAGATAATCATTCCATAAGATCATAAAAGTGGTAAGATCCTCTTAACATTGATCCCTAGTTTGTTATCTATTTATTCGAACCCTAGACCATATAATTAAAAGTTATGTGAATACTTGCTATTAGAATAAATTTGAGTGCTTTTCACTTTATTTACCTCCAAGATTGGTGATCTGAAAGGTACTTCTTCCAACCATTTGAATGCAAAGAAGTTGCTTAAGCAGTTGGCGACTTTGTACTAAGAAAAGACACGAAATAGTTGAAGAAGGGGGGGTGTCTTCTAGAGGAGAAAGAGTGCCAAGGCCAAGAGATAGAGTGTGACGACCTGAAAATCTATAAAAAAAATTCTATTGGTCGACCTAAATCGAGAGAGTAAAATTCGAATTGAACTTCTTTTTAATGAATTGATTTTTGGTGCTTTGAAACATTTCCTAGTTGTAGTAGAAATTTGATTTTATGAGTTCCTTGTTTAGCTAGGACACTCAGGTGGTGCTGGGACTGACCCTGACGCTAAGGCCTAAGCAATGCCTAGCGCCAGAGCTAAGGAAGTGAGGGGTGAGACATTAGTGTGTGTTAATAGTGTGGTTATCTTATATTAGTATTTTCCTAATTGGAGAAGGAATATGAGAAAGTTAGATGGACGGTGGAGATGAGATTCCAGTTTAGGCATCAAGTAATTTTGGGAGAATATTTTTGGTTGCTAATTTACTTGATTAAGATAAACCCAAATTGGAAAGGAGGTTAAGTTCCCCTTCTGAATTGGACTCAAATTGGAATAGGGTGCCACCTAGGATGGGCACTAGGAATTGGTATAAGGAAAACTCCTAATTGGCTCAAATTAAGGAGAGTAGGTTACACCTATCAGAAGAAGAAAACTTATTGGTTCAAAACTCTTTGGGCGTCAGGGTAATATTTAGGAGGATCTAGCAGTTATTAATTAATCTGTTTTGGATAAACTCAAGAGGGAAACAAAGATTAGGTTAACTCCAATTGGGAAGGATGCCCCTATAAAAAGGGATGGCCGGCCCTAGTGTTGGGAGGCATGACCTCTCTCTCTCTCTCTCTCTCTCTCTCTCTCTCTCTCTCTCTTTTCCTTTTGTTGCTGGCTGACCTAGTGTGCTAACGAGGAGATCGTGTTCGTGGCTGGATTTCTCTACGATGCGAAAAGAAATTGTCGACGATTCAGGTAGGATGATTTTACATGGTCCTAGTTTTTTCTAATTCTTGAATAGCTAGCTTTTTATGCTTTGGATGTCAATGATATTGTTTTCATGCTGAATTCGTTGATGTGTACATCTATGATTATGATTTATAAAGTATCGAAATAATATGCCTTGATGTCTTGTTGAAATTGTTGAAATCAATGATGATTGTCCACCTGTGCTAATTCTTTGTTACTCGTATTGCTGCCATCTTTGTTCATGATCAAGTCTTATCTTCTTAGAGTCATGATGGATGGTTTTTCAATGATTTCTTCTTCATAAGTTGTTATTCAATTTTAATTTTGTGTAATGTATCTGAGTCGTTTGAGTACTTCTGTTTATTCTACCACTTGCAAGTTGGTTACAATTAGAAAAACCAGTTTCCACAGAGAATGTTGCTACATCTCTGTCTTTGCATATCAATTGCTGAGTAATTCTCTATAGGGACCTTGCAGGGCTCCCTCCATTGTGGAATCATAGTATGCTCAACAAGCCATGTTAGATCTTGCAAGATCTCTGTAATATCTTGGAACCTTGTGAGGCTCCTGCCCAAAGAGAGGCAATATACCTACATCCCTAAACGGGTTAGACATCACAAAAGGTCTTACAGTCTCCGCTCATTGTGTCCGTTAACACCGATGACTTCCTTATCCCATACACTTGGCAGAGTTTCAAAGAGAACCCTTGAATTTAGGCAAAGTGGTTAAACTTCTTTAGTATCTTCTCAATATAATTTCCTTGAGATAATACTAGTTTGTTACCCTTCCTGGAAATTTTTATCCCCAGGATAACATTTGCAACACCCATATCCTTTACTTAAAAAATAGACTACAAAAAAATAATTGTTATTTTTAATGTTTTCAAAATTTATCCCAAGAATTGACATGTCATCTACATGTAAACATATTATCACACATTTACCATCATGCATTTAACTATACAAGCATTTATTTGATTCATGAATTCTAAATCCTTTGGCATAAATTGGTCAAATTTCTCATCCAATTATTTTGAAGCTTGATTCAAGCCAAGTAGGGACTTATTTAACTTGCACACTTTAAATTCTTGTCCCTTAACAACAAATCCATATATATATATATTTCATCTTCCAAATCACCATTAAGGAAAACCGTTTTCACATATATTTTATGTATTTCAAGGTTATAAATAGTGGTCAAGGTCATTAAGAACCTTACTGTAGAAATTATAGCTACAGGGCATATGTATGAAAGAAGTCAATACCTTCAATTTGAGTAAAACCCTTTCTCACCAGTCTAGCTTTAAACTTATCAATAGTTCCATCAATTTTTATTTTCTTTTTGAAGATCCACTTGAATTTTATTGCCTTTGAACCCGGGGGTAAATCAACAAGTTTTAAAGTTTTATTACTCATTATAAAATCCATTTTTGCGTTAATTGCTTCTTTCCAAAAAGCTACATATTGAGATTCCATAGCTTCCTCAGAATTGAGAGGATCAACCTCAACAGACAAAACAAGTTCATATTTTTGAGATGGTTCTTATCTTGTTCCTTTTACCAAGTAGATTATAAAATATGGACCAATGTCTTAGGTGTTACCTTCTTTTTTGTCCTCCATGGTTCTACTTGTTCATTAGTCTTCTCTTGAGTTCTAGTTCAAATTGGTTCATCATTCGTACACACATCTTTTGATGTTTGATCGATTTCATTGGAATCTCTAATCCTAGGAATAGTACTAAATCTATTTTCATTAAAAACCACGTCTCTTGACTAAAGAATAATATTTAGCTCCATAGACTTATTTGGTTCAATGACCAAAAATCTATAAGCCTTGTATTGTGCATAGCCCAGGAAGATACATTCAATCCATTTGTTACTTAGTTTTTTCTTTTTAGGTTCAGACAATTGAACAATTGCTCTACAGCCTCAAACCCTCAAGTAATTTAGGTTAGGTTTTCTTTTCCTTAAGATTTCATATAGCGTTTATTTTGAGTTCTTTATAAGAACCCTATTTAATATATGGCAAACCATTAAGAAGGCTTCTCCCCAAAATCCTTTGCTCAAACATGAATATGACACAATAGAGCAAATCATTTAAGTCAATATCCTATTATTTCTTTCTGCCACTCCATTTTGTTGTGGAGTATATGATATTGTTTTTTAATGTGCTATTCCTATATTTTCAAAATAGTCTAGAAAGTGATATTTAATTTTGGAACTACATAAATTCTCTACTTCCACTTTGTACGTCTTAAACTTCCCAAGAACATCATCTTTACCATTGAGCAAGTATATATAACAAAATCTTGAGCAATCATCTATAAATGTGACAAAATATTTTTTACCACCCCCGGTGTGAAATGCATGCATGTCACACACATCACTATGTATAAAATTCAAATAAATACTAGTTCCTTTTAACTCTAGGGAATGACTTTCTAGTTATTTTAGATTGCATACAAATTTTACATCCCTTATGCATATCATCATCATATTTAGGAATCAAATTTAATTTTTCCATGTCATGCATTCTTATAATGTTAACATGTCTTAGTCTACTATGTCATAGAGATAAAAATCTACAATATTAGAAGAAATTATTTCATTAGCATTGAGCTTAAACATGTCACCATACAAATACAATTTTCCAACAAACACATCACCCTTGAACAACACATACTTATCTACTTAAAATGATAGGAAACTTCCTCTTACATCCAAAGGTATTTGGCTTCTTTCCTATCTCTAAATTCAGCGCATTAGAGTCATTTTCATGTTTTTCCTTATCTTCATGGACTCTTGTTCAATCTAAGCAGGTTTTGTCTTTATAGACCCCAAATCTCCAAAAAATAAGGTTTATATGTTGTGTTGTAGGGATCTAAATAAAGAGAAATTATTAGGTGGGATGTTGCCGAAGGAATTATAGTGAAGAGCGTGAATTGCTGAAGGACACGCAGGCCTAAGTGCTAACGTGGCAATGATGTTTGTGAGGCATGTCACTTAGCCATTGGTACCGTGGGCTACATCCCACCTAATAATTTCTCTTTTAAATGGACTGGGTGGATGAGGGTAAGTCTTTGTTTATCTATTTCCCATAATGTTACATGAATTTCCTCTTCTTGATCCCTTTTTCGGAAAACAAAAAGGAGAAGGAAAGAAATTTCTTGATTGATGAAATATTGCACATATGTTGTATTCTTTGTTTTTTTCAGGTAAAAGCACATATATTGTCTAAAACTATTAGATGTTTGAGCATGCACCTCTTTTGTGGTTACTTCTACAAACGAATTATATATGTAACAAATCTCTTTGGTGTATATATACTATATAGGGCAGTGGCTTGACTATTTCACATAGGAATACAACATGAGTTTTATTGGCCTAGCTTATATTTGCCCGGCCTCTTATGAAACCATATTCAGCCACCATTTTACTCCAAGAGTTAAATTCATACACACAGCAAGAATAAGAACCAATCATCAGACAATGCTTCTCTTCAAAAACCAATTTGTAAAAGCACCAAAGTAATTGATAGTGACTTGCACATTTGTTAATTACTTAAATTTTATAACTAAAACGCTTACATTCTTCATATTTGTTACTTGATCAAAACAATTGCTATGCTCCTACATACTGCATGAAATTCCCAAAAGGACAAATACTTGTGTTACTGAGGTTGGAAAAAATAATATCCTCTTTGCAACTTGTATCAATATCCTTCCCCAAATCAACTTCCTCAAGCAATAAGCACCCTCCTGACCTTATGAATCAATCTTCTACAAATTGGGCAGACCTTGTTTTCCCCTTCCACAATCCTACATATGTATGACAGCTTAATTGAGAGAAGAGAAAATTCCAACTGAATAAAATCAACACATCTCACATTCTTACATTCTCAACATTCTTACCTCTGAGCACAAGCGCAGCATGTCGCACAATGGCCGCAGGGGATGAAAAAACAATTCCGATCTTCATCGTAGCAAATGACACATATTTTCCCATCATACAAATCATTGACCGAGCCACTGCACAAGTTTGATTCAGAATCCTCTTCAGTTGCTCCATACAAGGATGGAAGAAATTTTGTAGGCATTAAGGGGTCTGTCTCAGCCACGGTCTCAGGCTCAGACTCAATGTCAGCTGCTATCCTCTCACTATCACATGCACCAAGATACTTCAAGAAGAGGGCAACGATAACCACAATCAACCCTGCAGTAGAGCAAAACCCTATTCATGTACCTTCATGTATAAGAATAATAGTCAAGGAACTGGCTCCATCATGACTGCTCGACTTGCCAGCCAAGTCGATCTAGCTCTCTTGGGGGTCTAATTTGGTTTGGACCCACATTATGGATCGACTTTAAAATCTTGTAAATAGTGACATACACATTGGAATCAAGCAATACCTAGGATGATAACATACGTAACTAGGCGCCCAACAAATGAGAGTTCTATGTACCAAACGTTTTCACCATCCTACATGTAACAACAAATTGTCGAAGTTAATAACTTCTTATGAATTGAGGTCTAATTGAAATTGAGTACTATGGGAGAATTCAGATGATGTTTACATTGTTGGATGTAGCCAGGACCACATATTGGGTGTTGGGGAAGAGAAGCTTGAGACTGCACAATCCATTTGATGTGGAACAGTTTGTGCTTGCTCTGGTGGTGTCATGCAGCTTGGATGTGAGGTTGATCCTCATTGCAATGGCGACGCCTCGTGGATTTAAATTCACAAAACCAATGTAGTAGCTATCGTCTTCCTCTATGATGTATTCAGCCCCTTTCTTTGCTGCAAACATATACAACAACTGAATCAAAATCTAGAAAAAGTGGCCAAGACATCATCCTCCAAAATTTGATGTTAATGTCTTAATGATATATATCGGCCAAGTATAAGATGGTGCTCTCATCATTGCTAAATATGTTAGTCAAGCTTGGGTCATGATTAGGCTTACTGGCTCATAAATATTTAATCTTAAGAGTCAAAACAGATTAATTCAGTAGATACCTTTCTAATCACACTATTGAAATTGAGAATGCAATAGTTCAGCCTCCCATGATTACAAATGACATTACTCACAAGTAATTTGAACTTAGCTTGAAATCAGAATTCTGTATGCAAATAGGAGTAGTTACTACCTTTGCGTACATTTCTAATGGCAAGAGTTTCAGCACTGGTGGAATGTGGCTGAAGTGTCTCAAAATTGTACTCACCTGCAACGGGCCCCATAATCTCCTTAGCTTATTTAATAAGTTTGATTTTGAAACAGTAGGCCAATATGGACAAGTGAATAGATCACCTTTTATCACAGTGACAAGAAGATCCCTAGAACTGCCGGGATCAACCTGCCATGTTATATGGAATATTGAGCCTCTGTTTAACCACAAAGACAAACCCTGAAGAAAATACATTATGTTCTTAATCAATAAAGATTTATGGTTTAAAGTGAAGATGACCCAATTAAGCATTCAACGCTTGAGATTTGAATTCCTTTTTATAAATGGGTAAAAACTAATGATTTAGGAGCCGTTTGGGGCATGATTAAAAGCAAAACATCCACTGTAGTATACCATACTGTAGTATCCATGATTTTTTCTTATCCAGGTCATATTTCAGCTGGATAAGGAAAAAAACATGGATGCTACACTGGATCCGGAAAATCCACTGTGGATATTTACTTATAATCACGCCCCAAACGGCCCCTTAATGTTGGACGGGTAGTTCACCACCCCACGGTCAAGCGATCCTCACCAACACACAAACGGCGGATATCCACCATCTGAAAATAGATGGACCGTGGACACCCACCAACCGTGGGTGGGTTGGTTAAAACCTGGGGTGGAGAACTACTCATCCTTTAATATCTTGCATATATACGACTGTTAATATCCAACCTCCTAACATATAGTTTTGTACTCTAGTTAGAAAAAATTCAAGTCAGATGAAATTTCAAAACGCCCTGGCTTATACACATCCCCATGTGTCCGAGGTGCCACGATGCATGGGACCAAAATCTGATGGTGCACATTAAAAATTCATTACATTCTTCTTTAAATTTATCCAAGTGGACTCTCTTGCTTGAGACACATCTACTAGGCATTTGCCATTTGCATTGATTAAAGATGCACCAGTATGTAGCTCTTAGAAGTATAAGTAATAAACTCTATTTACCTGACGACGATATGGGCGTATGAAGAGAGAATTAGACAATGACCAATTGGTTTCCAAGCTCAGCTGCGGCTTCTCGGAGAACCCATATAGCCTAAGCTCTCTTCTAATTGCACCAGAACTAGCCTGAATCTGCTCTACAAACAGAGGACTGGTCTCCAACAGCCTTGAGGAATTCGGCCCCAGCATCAGCTGACAGTCGCCGAAGTACCCATATCGAATTACCAGCGAGACTGCAAGAACAAATGCATTTTAATTATCCTTTCAACTCCTAATGAAGGCCAAAGATCCATGGAAATGTATAACCAACATCAAGAATGCAAGTTGAAAAACAAAAGTGAGGACAAATTTACATGCCGCATATCCATAGTGTGAGGGGGAGGCCTAGCCGGACCCATGCGCTGTGCCACACCTGATGTTCAGGGTATAGAAGGATGACGGAGAGGACCGGTCTGGGCATGGCTGGTGGAAGGGCTCGGTAGTGATGATCAGTGGAAGAGAATGGAGAGGTGATCATGGAGCTAGCTAGCTACTGGTCTTAATTTCATATGGCAATGTGGTGTTGAAGACTGGAAGACTAGTAGCTGGTTGGGTCTTGTGTGCTCCTCCTCATATTCAACTAACTAGCTAGTGTTTTGGAGCATGCAGTTTGAAATGAGAAATAGGAAATGGGGAAAGGAATGGTAGGTGATAGGGAAGAGTAAGGTGCTCTTTATTACTAAGCAAGCATGGCAAGTCTCTCGATGGCACAACTTACTAAGTGACCAATATCAATCAATATCATTAATAAAGGTAAGTTGCACCTAACCACCATGACCTATTGCACAGATAACACATAATTTATGTTTTTTCAATAAGTAACAAATAATATATGTGGTATTAATTTTGAACCTTCATATAAGCCTCCTATATCTTCACTAAGTGGTAGCTAAAATTGGTAGAAAAACAATCAATAATTCTATATGAGGAAGAAGAAGGGGGTCTTTACATATTAAACGTGCAAAATTAAACTTTACACGTTCTGCCAAGAGATTAAAAACCATTGTCCCCCCCAAAAAAGAGGTTTTAAAAACCAAACTGGATGGGGTCTAGTATAACCAAACTGCCCAGTGAGGTTGTAAGGCCCAAAAATTATCTAGTAAGCTTTCTAAGCATTTGAATTTCAAATCTGTAATCGGCAACAAGTGTCCATCGACAAAAGATGGGGAATTGTCATGAAAAAAGGGCAGTTTCATCCTATCAGTTTAAATTCGTACTTAGCCCAAATTTGAAATATAAATAGAGCCCTAATGCCACTTTCTGATTGCCTCTCAACCAGAAAGGCGAGAATTGGAGAGAGAAGGAATTTGCTTGTCAGCATCAACCTTCAAGGAATAAGGTAGGAAAGCTAATTGACTATAAAGCATGTGGATGCTTCCTTGTTATTGGCCTAGAGTTTCCTAGCTCTATGAGACTGTGAATTGTATGATTTGAGTAATATGCATGTGTAGGACTTGGATTTACATGAATTAAAGATTATTTCATAAGTTGAATGAGTTTATTGGATGCACTACAATAAATCTGATATGCAAAGAAGAAACGTCATGCTAGGTTCATGGTAGATAAGGTATGATGCTATTTGACGAAAGAAGTCCACTCTCCCCTCTATTTTTTTATATGGATGCATGATGATGAGTTTAGGTCATGGATGTCAAATATTATGAGAATCATGATTATAGTTCTTGGTAGTTGAATTTAAATGCATGTTTATGCTTCTGTTATCCAACATAATGACTAGGAGTGATTGGAAAGCACGACACGAAAATACGATTTTGCTAGTGCAAGTTCTTGTTTCTGTCAGGCTCCCCATCGATAATAGTCCTTGTTGATGAAGTCTTTTTGATGAACCTTGATAGTAGATCCATTTATCAAAGATAATGAATAGTTTGGCTTTGTAATGTCGGGCTAGAATTATATGAAAATGGTTAAAATGGGTCATGACGTAGATATGGATCTTTTTGTCCTGTAACTGATTTATTGTCAATGGACAGATTGTCGATTAAAGACACTGACCCAAAATTGAGGTTAATTGATAAGGTAATGACCTTAGGGGTAGAGATATGTGTCCAATAGTAAGATATCATTAGTGACTTGTCATGAGTACCCTTGGGATGGAAGACAACGAAATAAGTGAACTAGACATTAATAAGGATGTCATAAGATACACTATAAAAAGTTTAGTGGGAATTAGGTGTGATCAGTGAGGTGAGCACCTTCGATTCAAGACAAGAATCAAGAAATGAGTTGTTCTAGTCACTTTTCTTTCTCTAAGTAGAAACTTGGATGTAAAGGTTAGGACAACTACCATGTGCCACAGGAGCAATCTTGTCAGACTTGAAGGTACAAAGCTCAGTTCAAGGTTGGCCGTCTTGAGGACTTAGATCTACAAGAGATCATAAAGCATGCTGGTTTGTGGCAAATTTTATGGTGCCCACAACCCAAACTAGAGGGGAGAGTGAATTCCCTTCAGGACTTAATGTCGGGCGTGGCTGATGGGAGTCAAATGAAAGATGAAATTGCATTATTATTTCCACAAGAGAATAGATCCTGTAGGGGGCATTTAGGATAGAAGATATCATAAGAGAATAGAACTTAAATGAGAGATAGTAAGGATAATTCTACAAGAGAATAGATCCTATGAGAATCACCTTGAGTATTTAATAAGGCTTAGGGTATGAATCAGAATGACTAAGAAATATATTCAATTGAATTATATATGCTTAGTAGTGACTCTCTTGATATTTGATATGATTGAGTTTATTGGTTATAGCCATTCCTACTGAGTATCCCGTACTCGGCTTATTTTTCTTCCATAGATTCCGAGGAGTAACAGTAGGAGATCAAAAAGCGGGCAATAACAACCAACAAGTAGGAGAAAGTAGGCTGATTTCCTTTAGTTATATTTTAGTTTAATAATGATTTTAGACACATGTGACAAGACAATTTTATTGTAGTAACTGTTAATTCATTGTGGATTGTGCTATACATCAACCCGGAATCCAGTTTAATCATTGGTTTACTATGAAATAAAGAAGTATGAACTTCAATTTATTGCTATGTTCGAAAATAATCAAGTGTGATGCCCTTGTTATATATTTAGTCATTATATTAGATGTGTTTGTTATGAGCTAAGGCTCCTATTATTATGATTTTGTTCGATGTTTTAAAGTCTTCTATGCAGGTATTACCCCTAGTTTTCAATAAAATGAATTTAGAAAAAACAGGGGCGTTACAGAGGTCCTGGTTCGGACCCATGAAGAACTGGAAGACGAAGGGAGGAAGGTCAATCAAGTCCGGCAGGATCCAGTTCAGCTGGTTGGGTTACCTAGGCATGTATAACAGGTTCTATATGGGTGGTGTTGCCTCGAGTGCATAGCTTCACACGTTAGGAGGCTATGACTGGGCTCCACGACCAGAGTACTATTGTACATGAGGGTCTTACTATGTTACATAGATACCTCAAATCATAGGTAGGTTTATGTGTACTGTTGTTGGATCCTCATGTGCCATGGTCACAGATTGTAATTACAAGATAAAAGTTTGTGAGCCCCTATTTTTTTGGTGTTGTTTTTATTCTCTTCAGTGAATCTACATTTTTTAATAGGTTCCACGTATGAATTTCTGCACTTAGATAATATCAAATACTCCCTACGTCCAATGAAGCCTGCCTGCATTTGAACAAATGCAGACCCATCTAATGATGGCTGACTTTGCTCCCTCAAGACTAAAAACACGGAAGAGGGGAGGGAAAAATTTGTTTTATTGTACGGACCTTAGAGTCCAATAAATTCAAGTCATTTCAGATGCAGACATGTTTCATTGGACGAAGGGAGTATAGTTGTCATCTAACAAAGCGTGAGATTTTTTAGCACCCCGTTTTTCTCAGTAACACCATAGCTCAGTAGAACCCAAAGTTTTTTTACAGTTGCTTAGTAACACCACGTTATTCTCATTTACGATCTTGTCAGTAAAATTCCCCCATTAGATATTAAGGATCCTGACAGTGGGACCTTACTATCAAATATATAATGGTGGATCTTTACCGCCAGATTGAACTCAATGAAAGGGTTGACATTAACTGTCATTTCTAGTAGACTGCCACGGTCAAATAGTGAAATTTTTGTTGGTCAATATTTACCGTTATATTACCGTCAAAATATAGTATAGGGATGTTATTGAGCATGCTTAAAAAAATGATTTTTTTCTAACCCTACTTATGAAAATGGGTGTTACTAAGAAATTTTGGGGTGCTGAAAAGTATCACCCTATAACAAAGTAGCTAACCTTATGTTTTGCTTAAATTCAAAACTTCACAGAAAACCAACAAAGGTGGTTTTTAAAATGGCCCAAGTCTCAACATGGGCCCAAAAGTTATGGGCCGCTTTTATTTTTTGCTGTTCTTTCAATTTTATTGGCCCCATCCTATACAAATAATGGGAGGGCCCACATTTCTAAAAATCAACCTCAGAAACTCTTTTCTCTAAGTTGACCTGAGCTAGTTAGCCACAAAGAAAAAAACAGTTGACCTCAGCTTACCTTTCTTCCTATACTTGAGGAAGGATTATATTGTCACCCGTATTGGCTTATTGTGATCAATCAACCTCAGATTTGGGATCTATATGGATACATCTAGAGAAAAACTAAAGATAATTAAGCCGACAATATTTTTTTGGCTTTTGGCTTTCAACTCTAATGGAGGTGATGATACCCTGGATGTGGAAACATGAAACTTGAACGTTAGAAACCAAAAATGTCTCTTCTATATGAAAAATTACACTTCCAAATTAAATGTGCTTCTACCAAGAAACGAAATGTCATTACATATATTCATGCATGACTAGGTATAAAGTCAGATTTGGCCATTAAATACGCCATGCGTTGGGTATCTCCTGACAGCTGACTTTTTGTATATATTCCTCAGAGGCTTCACAAACAATACTTCTCCATCTTAAGACAATAAGGGTTTCTGCAAACTTATCTGCAATAAGCCCACGTAGCAAAACACAAGATTACTAGACAACAAAATGCTGTAATTGTCAATAATATTAGAGAACAAAGTGAATTTACTGATAAGAAGAGGAGGTGAAGAATGCAGTCAAAGGTTTTTCCCTCATAAATTACCACCAATTGGGCAGGGTGATCTATATGTGACTATATGGAGAACCATGCCTAAGAAAAACCCAGAAACCCTTCTCATGTTCTGAAAGGAAGAAAGGGCGTGTACAGAGGTCATTGGGCGTGTGAAAAAGGCCATGTAAGCTATCTCTATCCACCTTCCCACCTCCCTCATTTTTTGTCATCTGTTGGCCACTTGGCCATGGCCTGACAAGGACAAACTCCTTTCCCCTTCCCCAGGCTTATACATTTCTTCTTCTTCTCTTCTTCTCCTTCTTCATCTTCTTCTTCTTTCTTATATAATATATTCTTCTTTCTTATATAATATATTTTGGTGCGTGTATAAATTGGTAAAAGGATCTGTTATCTTTGTATTTGCATAGACAGAGGTTACTTCCTAGGGGAAATGGGGAGGTGCAAGCTTGTGATTAAGAGGATTGAAAACGCAACAAACAGGCAGGTGACTTACTCTAAGAGGAGGAGTGGACTTGTTAAGAAAGCTTATGAGCTCTCCACCCTTTGTGACACTGATATTGCTCTCATCATGTTTTCTCCCTCTGGAAGGCTCAGCTTATTCTCAGGAACCAAAAGGTCAGTACCATTTTTGCAAGATTGATCTAGAGATGAAAGAAAAGATCCAAGTTAAGGCAGATTGCACCACTAGTAACTGTCTTTTGGATTTGTCACATGCAGGATTGAAGATGACCTTGCGCGCTTTTTGGACCTTCCTGAGCATGAAAGAGGACAGTATGGAAACCAATATCTAATCTAAAAAGAATTTCAATGTTTTCGCCTTCGTTTTAGATTTCTCATGGGATGATTTTTTTTGTTCATTTGATGATGCACTATTCAGTTTTTGTTATTGTAAGATAGTGATATGAGTTTATCCCATATTTATTGTCATGATTAGAGGGGTCGGCCCTCCCATGTAGGGTGTATGCACATGTGGAGATGCTAGGCTTGACACATTTATTTGTAACTGTTAGATTAAATCCTAATGAGATTAGGACTTACTATTTATGGAGAGAGAGTAAATTAGAAAAAAAAAGGAGTCCTAATTGAGGGAAGAAGTGGAGAGAGAATTGGGGAATTGATTCCCCAATTTGTGTAACCGAAATAGGCATGACTCCTCAATTTTGGGTAACCGAAATTGGTTAAAAGTGAGAAAGGAGGGGATGCCCTCCTTATCTTGACTTGGGCTGTGAACAATGCGTGAACAGTAACCATGAATAGTGTCACCGGTTCTCTCTCCTTCCATCGTCTCTCTCCTTGGTAATTTTTCTCTTCTTTGGCTTTTGGGAATTGGATTGATCTTGGAGATCATATCAAAGCAAAGTAACGAGGAAGCATAGAGATTGATATTGCTATCTCGTGGAGAATAGCAAGTCATAGATCCACACACGAACGGTTGTAAAAATGTGATATCAGACATCCTCTTATTTTTCTACGAAGAACGGTATAATCTTTGGCATGAAGGCCACATGTCAGTAATTCCCTTTCCTGTGTTTAATAATTTGTGCATGAAATAAAGTTTTGTTCTTTTATATTGCTCATTTACTTGTACTCGTTTGTTGTTATTATTTGCGAGTGTAAAGAATTCCATATCAAATCAACTTTTGGAGGATTCAATACCAAACAGACGATTCAAAATCGCTTCCACTGCGGCTAAATTACCCTTCAGTTATGTTAATGTAATCTTGTATGTTCCTTGGTTATCTCCTATTTTTTCACCTTGCAACAAAGAAGGCTAATAAATCAAGAGATACCAATTCCTTATTCTGTTTAATTATAACTTTTTATTGGGAAAAGGGCATACACTCAATTTCATTACATTTATATTTAAACATGGTTTATAATTGGCAGTTTATTCGAAGGACTCTCCAGAGAATGAAGGATGATAATGACCTAGCTTATCAATTGGCTTGGTGTGATAGCATCTTTAATCATCTTTTAGTTGCTATGTTTATAGCTGGTATGCATTTCTAAACATTTTAAATTATATGTGATCCTTTCAACGTAACAAATTTGTACTACAAATATCAGCCACAGCCCTGGAAGTATGCAATCCCAAATAGAGGTATATTCTTCATCTTTTTACTTTTTTTTATTGGCTATATATCCTTATTTAAAATGTCTTGTAAAATATATTGGCTATATATTGGAGTAAATTTTTTGTAAATGCCTTGTAAAATTTACTTTGGTTTGATCAGGAACTTCAAAAGGAAGTCAATAGACTAGAGGCTCAATTGCTCGAGACGGAACATAAATTGAGGTATTGATACAATATTAGGGGGGTCTGATATTTTAAATATAGAGCATTCGCTGGTGTATATAAGGAAAAAGTTATTACGAGCCCCTACTCATGCGTGTTGGTGTATGCGTCTGGTCCAGACGATTTGAGCCATTGTATTGAGACTTAGGGGCCGTTTGGGGCGTGATTAAAAGCAAAACATCCCACTGTAGCATCTGGATATTTTATATATCCAGCTGAAACACCTCATGAGGTGTTTCAGCTGGATGTAAAAATCCACATGGATGCTACAGTAAATATCCAATATCCAGTCTGGATATTTTGCAATAATCACGCCCCAAACGGCCCCTTAACAACATACACGGTGGGCGGTGATTTAAACCTACCTGCACCATGTATTAATGTCTGCAGGATCAATTTCATATAAAATTCTGACGACTCAAATCATCTTGGCTCACGTGGGCTCATTAAAATGATAATGTAAATGAAGAGTTCTACAACAAAAACAAGCTGTTAGGAGATAAAATAAACATTCATAAATTTGAAAAAAGCTGGCTTAAGATTCAATCAGAGTGGCTCAAAACCTACTCAAGCTCGAGTTTAGCTAGTAGGAAACTAAGTTGAGTTGATTCAGCTGTAGATTCAAATTTCAATATATCTCAAATGTATCAATCCAAATGTCATCTATTAAAAGAATCCATCAAAACTAGTTAATTTCCAAAAACCAATGTCTGAATCAATTCCAGACATAGGGAGTATATGAATATCATTCTAAAACAAGAATGTACAATGTTTCGTAAAAACATCAAAATTAGCCTATACATATTCTAAAATAGAATGAGTATAAAAATAAGCCGATAAACTAAATGAACACATCGTTGAAGAAAATCTACTTAATAAAACATATTAAAAGAGACATTGTATAAAAACAATCAAGCCATAAATGCTACTCATTTGACCTCATGGCAAGGTGTGTTATCTTAAAAGAGTCATGCTTTTTTTAGGTTTATTAGGTGAAGTGGAGTTTTTTTCACATACATACTAATGCATGAGTTGTCCCTATAAAAGATCGAACTAATATATACACATAAAGCCATTAAAGAAAATAAGTCCAAAAAATCTAAGAAAGATTAAGCAATAACTTTCTTGGAACACCTTGGGTCTAAAAATTAATTTTAGTATAGTCATCTATTAACAACTGTAGAGGTAAACTAAATTTTATTCAATTGTATAAAAGATAATACTTTGTCTTTATATAAAAAAGAGTGATAAAAGTTAAATATAGTTAAGTTAAATATGTTTTAATATATAGTTAAGTTACATGTTGAATTGTATAAAAAAAGTCCCCTAGTTTATTGTTATGAATGAAGGAAAAAGGGTAAGAAAACAGCTTAAATTAAAGTTTCAAATATTATACAACATCTTGTTTAGCACTGAAGAATAGATCATTCTTTATTTGTATAATAAATATAGATGTGAATTCTTGGCTAACAGAAAGTTAAGTTGGGAAATTATTTTGAACAAGTGGTTTTCATAAACTTTCTTTTTTTGCTGAACGGATCCCCTTTTTTAAGTAACTGTCGTAAAACAAGCCATTTACAGGGTAATCAAATCCACATTTTAATAATGTTTCTGCCTTATAAAGTCCTTTTAGTAAAAAAGGAAAAACCTTATGAAAATCTGATCTCTTTTATTAAGTCTAAGTAACCTTAGTTTTATATTTACCTTCAATTGGATTACCTTATTTAAGTTTAATTTAAATTTAAAATTTAATGATGTCATATATTTTTTTACCAATAAAAAAATCCTACCAACATTCACGTGTTCATATCATTTTCAGTGAATTTAATCATAATGAATCCTTTTCTTTAGTTCTATGAAAATAAAACCTGCTTGATGCTAATTGTGGGGTAGTAGAAAGTTAATCTGGGAGGCAAATTTAAAAAATGGGGTTATAACAAGGGATAAGGGTTAAATATTTGTAGATTCTTGTGTTTTTATTTAATAACAATTAATATAAGGAAATAAAAGTGGAGAGCCTTGCAGAAGCCTATTATCTACACATAATTGAACTTAATTATTGTCCAAATGTATCCTGTAGCTCTCCTCTCTGATGGAGTTTAATTTCTTCTTTTGATTCACAAATGTATGCCCAACAACAAAACGGAAGTGTTAATGAAATGCTTGCTAATGATACCAATCAAAGCATGGATTGGCTTCCTCAAGGAGAATCTCAAAGCCAAATTTTTAACTTTCTAGATACAAATGGCATCCTTCCTCTAAGGTACCTTTCCCCAATTTATATTTGTCACGAAAGCTTAATTTTCTTATGTGAGTTCTACGAGAGAGACTATGTTGGCCATGATGTCAGCCAACCATAACTATAAAAAAAGAATATACTAATCGTACACCAAATCTCTACGCCAAACTCATACCCTCGTGTTTTTATTGGACAATGAAACAGGCCCACCAGACCCATACACAAGGCCCACTTTCACTATCCAATAAAACATGTATTTATTTAGGGGCCGTTTGGGGCGTGATTAAAAAAAGCAAAACATCCAGATGGGATGTTTTGCTACACTGTAGCATATGGATATTTTACAGGAGGTGTTTCAGCTGGATGTAAAAATCCACATGGATGCTACAGTAGATATCCAAAATCCAGATTGGATATTTTTGTAATAATCACGCCCCAAACGGCCCCTTAGTGTGCAGAATCGATGTAGCATTATCATTGTCCTTGTGAAAAAGAAGGAAGACTTTTGTAATTAGCATTTGGATTTTAGAATCGACTCTACATTTTGTGGAATTGATTAAGTTGTATCATAAAACACAAATTTAACAATGAAGTAGATAGCTGATTTCAAGATATATGTCTGAAACCTACGGATCCCGAATTTGCTCTAGAAAGAAACAAAATTATCTTCTTGACATATAAATGTAACAAAAATATGAATATATTCTAAATGGGGGTTCTATGATGTCGGTGCAGAGAACAAGGTCAACACTTTACTGAATATCTTCCTCCAACCTCAGCAACTTACTTCTGGAAAATGATATTTATACATCAGTATTCACTATCCCTTACTTATCCCTTCTTAATGGAAACGGGTAAAATATTTCTCATCACCACAATGAGAATGCCTCAAATGAACGGGAAAATAATCACCACAACCTTGATGTCAATTTATCTCAATGGAATGGAAGCAGTCATGGACAGGCAACCCACCTTGTTCCTACTCTCTAGTACTCTCTCTCTCTCTCTCTCTGTATGTGTGTGCGCATTTTGTATGGTTAACTGTTGAGTCCATAGATATATATCTAACTGTGGAGTGATATTTGCCTGCTTTTTTGGCAGGGCATGGCTGGTGAAGTAATGCAAAACCAGGAAAAAGGGCAGCCAAACAATGAGATGCCCTCCTACATTTTAAAGCAACCAATGCAGGAAAAGTGCATCATATATTTATTCAAACTATATGCTCTTTCATCTATGTAAACCAATAAAAAAGCTTTCATCAAGCTTGGAATCAAAGAATTCAACTTATCGCACCAATAGAAATATTTGAATAAATTGGGATAAGCATCCTCCAAATAATGACTTTTAAGTATTTATATGCATGCACTTTCTAGGCGGTAGTTATAGTGATAGAAGCTGATTAGTGGGAGCAATTTAAGTTGTTTTTTAGTATAACTAATTCGTTACTCAACATGGTAGTAATTCTTTTGATGGATTTTCAAATTTTTAGCTTTGATTATTCATTTAGGTTAGTTTAAGTCTATAAATGTACTCAACGTTATGTCTTACGAATCAGCAATGTATGGACTCGCCCATGATGTTTCCCACTATGTTAAACCTTAATCTTCATAATTCACATATGTAAAGCATCTAGGGAACCAGGGTTCAACACCTATTTGGAGGTGGCCTAGGTGCTTCCATTTGGAAAATAACTAGAGAACTAAGGTTCAAACATATAGCTTTATAAATAGCTCGCCGCCTTGGCAAAAAATTAAATTCACTTATATATTGTGAATATAAAAAAATTTCCATTTTGTTTAGTGCCCCTTGAGTTCATTTTTTGGCTCCATCCCTGCACTAGGTTCATGGTGATAACATGATACGCAGTCGTACTTTATGTACTCCCTCCGTCTGGATTTATTATCTCCTATCTTTATGTACTCCCTCGTCCGGATTTATTATCTCCCTAGTTAGGAGTATAAAACTATGAAACATAAGCGGGTACTTGTAATTTGCCATCACGTACATGAGGAGGTCTTTTGTAAATCTGTCTCCATTCGTCTGAAGAGCAGTGGTAATCGTGTGCATAGACAAAGACCTACTCCTACTAATTAATCCTGGATATAATCAAATAAGGTCATGTTGAGCTCATTGACCTTGACTCTACCTTCTCGTCCAAAATTGTTAACATTTTAGACACGATGTTTCCTGTATTAGGTAATGAAGATGACCATGATGATGCTGATAGATGAAATTAAAATCGAATTTGTACTCGTGCAAAGTTTTCCTATTATATGTGTTTTGTACGTTATCATGTTATATGTTTTGAGAAGATTCACTGTAAGTTCTCTTCTACTTACTTTTGTTAATAAAGTGACAATTCTAGTCCTTGACTAATTAAGACATATGTTTTAGTTGCAATGCATGCATATAGCGTGCTCTTTTGACTATGTTTATATCATCAACTTACATACCTTGGAGCTCACTTAAATTTTTTTTGAAACACCATAAAATTCAATATTATATCAAAATTTCCGGCAACTCATCCATTGATCTCTTCAGCCATCAGCAGCAACAATTGCTGGGCCAAGCAGTAACAAGCACAGTTCTACCACTATAAGCAGTGCAAACTACCATGACTATTTCACTTTCCACATTCCACATACCTCAATGGAAAAAGTTTAGGTGAGCTATGGCTCATGAGGGTCCTCTGCGCGATTGCACCCAAGCCATCGGATTTTGATCTGATGACGTGCATTGGCTACCGCTGGCTTTCACGCTCGTGGTGCCACTAGCTGAAGCAGACGCGCATGAGCGGTGTTGCATACTAACAAGGACTCTATTTCAATTTTTTTGGCACACAAAAAAAAAATTACTTTCAGATATTTTTCTTGCCTTTATGAGTGTGAGATATTTTCGATTACTTCCAGGCAGGGGAAATGAATCAAGCCACATATCATCAACACCTTTTCTTGATCTTTAGCAAAAAAAAAACACTTTTCCTTGATCATCACAAGAAATTTGCTCATGTTCCCCCGAAAAGATTGGTGGCCGAATTCAATGATCTAATCAGATCAGGTCCTAAGATACCTCTTGTTGATTAAAAAAATACCAAAAATAAAAAACAATACTCCCTAATTAGGGTGCATTACATGCTACAGTTATATATATATACACCATATATAGCAATTGATGCCCTAATTAGTTAATCAAATCAATTAACTTGTTTTACACCATGCATAAACCTGCTAAGTATATGACAAACGTGCAATCATCATTAAACTAATCATTTTTTAAACAAGAAAATTAAATCAATCTCCCTCCTCCCCCCTTCCTCAAAAGTCAGTCGACCCCAATTGACTATTTCTTTACTCTCATCCCATTCAAGTTCAAACTTCAAATCCCCATTCAAATATCCACAAATCAATTACTTATCAATCTAAAACTTGATTAGCTCTCAAGATTAGCCTAACCACAATTTTCAATTAGAAATTTTAAAAAGATGTGAAATGCAAGCCGGCCCACAAGCAAAAGGGCCTAAAGGCTCCACATCTATGAATGTATTTGGCAAGCCTGCTGCAGCTTTCTTTCATGTTTCTTCTTGCCTTTATATAAAGAAGAAGCCCCCCCCCTCACTCTCCCTTGTAATTGATTCCAAGAAGGTGCAACAACAAGAAGCTTTATCTTCATTGCTAGCCATGGAAGATAAGAGGATCCTCCACGACTCCGAGGAGGAGGCCGAGGAGGCGTTGTCACTCTCCGACCTTCCGGTTACCGCCATCGGGCGTGAGGATTGTCGGTTTACGTCCGATGATGGAGTCGGAAAAGCAGGGTTGGAGGAGGAGTTTGAGTTCTTCGGGTCGTGGGTTGGGGAGATGTGTGCGGCGGAGGATGTATTCTACCAAGGCCGGATCCTCCCCCTCCGGCCCTCCGTCAGCTCCGACCCCGGCTTCCGGTCTGGAAGCCGGTCTGGAAGCTCCTGTTTTGATAGTAGCCGGAGCAGTAGCCGGAGTAGCAACAGCAGCAGCGGCCGGAGGAGCGAGTCACTGCTGATGCACCCCTTCTACGCCCTCCCCAGCCCGAAGCCCCAGATGGGTCGGCGCTCTTTCGCTGCTGCGCCGGCTTCCGGGGGTGGGAGGAGCGGCGGGGGGTGGGGGCTGCTTAAGCTGGGCCTGGTGCAACCCCCACCGGCGAGGATCGAGCTGCTGGATCTCCGGCAGAGGAGCTTCAGGAAGAGCAACAATGGCGTGGGGACTTCCAAGCATAAGTCATTATCAGATGATCAAAAGGCGAAGAAGAAGAAGGACGACGGCGGTGGATCGTGGCTGGCCGGACTGAGCTGCAAATGCTCGGCCAGCGCAGTAGAAACTGTATCGTCAAGCGTGGTGGTCATGAAAAGGGGGGAATCACTGGCAGAGGAGGAGACAGGAGGGAAGGAAGAGGAGGAGGAGGCGCTGATGGGCGAGAGGCGGAGGAGGCGGCGGCGGAATGGGAGAGGGGCGACACACCGCCGGACGTACGAGTGGCTGGAGAGGCTGTCCACTGGGGATGGCCCACATGCATGAGACATGAGAAAAATGGAGAAGTGTCCAACTATAATACTTCAGTTGTAGTTGTTGGTTCGAACTCCTGTCTTGTCTGATGATTAAACAAACTCATGTAAAAATTTAGACCAGGAAGTCTTTGATTGAATTGATTTAAGACTTTGGGCTCTGTAATCTAGAGAGAAAGATAGGTGTTGTTCTTCTCCAGTTCTACTTCCCCAAGGGAGAGAGATAGAGAGGGAGGGTGGGAAGTGGGACTGTGGGAGGAGAACAGAGACTGGAGTGGAGCTTGTCGGGAAGGTAATGATGTAAAGGTTGCATGTGTATGTCGGGAATGGAAGAATGGAAAAGGCCATGCGCAGTTGTGAATGTTGCTTAGTTCTCTTCATACCGACAAGAAATTCTTGTGTGTGTAGAATGTAGATATTCAACAGCTACTAATGCCATGGTGAATGCCCTTGTGGATGAGCTAGGGCTATTCTATTATGTTTTGTAATGAATTTTATGTGGATCTTTGATTTATTATGTTGGTTAATGGTTTGACCTTTAGTGCTACTAATGAATATGCATGCGAGGGTTTTTGTTTAGTTCATGAATGATCACCATTGCTTTTCTTAGACTTGGCGACAGAGTTGTTGGCCCTCTGTTCGTTTACGCTTTTCTTTTGTTAGCAATAGTTTTTTCTAGTTAAGCTGCGGCAAAGTCTTGTTTGCCTGGGTCCATATGTCTTTCATCATTTCCAAGCCATTATTAAACGAGAACTTCTCTTTTGGGCTCTGGCATGCTCGCCTCGACTTGCTATCGTGCATCTCAAACTCGAGACATGTTTTGAATTGATTAACAGAATACAAAAATAGGAGAATGCGATCCACCCAAAGACAAAACAGCATCTATCCTCGCATGCAAGTAAAATTTTTTATGAAAATTTGACTAGTTTCGTTTTGGTGATCTTTTTCTCTGTTCTTGAGATATGAGTGCCACGTTATGTTGATCTCAGAGAATGACGATCTCGATTCGATTTGCTGCAACTTAAAAAAGAAAGGATGTTTAAAAGGTTATGATTATAAAATACTACTTCAATCAAGAATGATTGAATCTTTGCCTCAATATGTAATCCAAAGGCACAGATTTTAGTCATTCATCAACCGTCTATTAGAAAATCTATGACTCAAATTCTATAAGTTAGAATCTTGACCTCAATATTTACAATTTTTAGAGAATGCCTATAAAACTTTTTATTATATCATTTTTTGTATAAGCAAATTATTAAGGACACAACTATTAAACAGGCCTTTAACCCTTTCAATGAAGCAGGTCTCAAGAATTTGAAGGTACTTCTTTAATATTCTACAGGATCTATGTGATTTTGGCAAAATCAAGCCTGAGAGTTGGGTCATGTTGCCAGCGTCTTTCAAGAAGTTCAGCCAATTTTGGATGACTATGTTGAGGAATTGTAGGCCGAAGACCTCGAAAATCATGTATGAGGTCATAAACGAAATAAGATTCTTTGTAGGCTTGTACAAAGGTCAAGCCCAAGTATGAATCCTCGATTATTCTCTAAATTTCAGCCTTGAGCAATTTGACAAAGTACGCACACAACCTTATAATTATGCCCATGTGATTGATATGGTCTCGAATAGTTAATGTACTCAGGCTGGGAGGGAGATACTGGTCAATACAAGAAAGCACCCTGGCTGCTTGCTGTCGGCCGGCGAAGCCGCCATTGATTTGGTTCCTTCATACTGGACGACCTTCAACAGTCCATTAGGAACATGACAACAGCAAGACGTTAGATCCTCCTGTCGCATAGATTGGCAACACGTAAAAATACCAAGACAACCATAATCCAACAATGAGAGGAATATTTTGCCCCCAACTTGACTGAATCAGAGATCTTCTGAGTGATACATCCATTTAGCCAAACTATTGCAATCAGGTGCATGCATTGGATTCTCTAGCACACAAAGAGTATAATAAAAGGTCTGATTGGCATCCATCTGTAATCCACCCAAAGAAGCTAAACCAACTTTTAGAACTTCCTTGTCAAGTAAGGAACATAGTACAAAAAGGAAGCAGAATTAAGTATTATCAACAAACACCAAATTCTCAGGCCGATAGGGGCACATTTCTCGAAAGGAATTTTCTGGCCTTCTAGTTTTTAACCTGTTAAAAAGCCGTTCAAACACCTTCAAACCATTTTCAACTCACATTTCAGAGAAGTATCAATGAGCCAGAAGCACATCAGACGCCTTGTGGTTGACTATAATGGCAGTTCTACAGTATGGGCAATCTCCACAAGTTCGAATCCAAGGGTTCAGACAAATTGGGTGGAACCTATGCCCACACAGAAGAAAAATCAGCCTTTCTCCCTCCTGGAACCTCTCCAGGCATACACAACACTCTTCTGCAGGCTTGTCGTCTTTCTCAGCGTGGAAAGTCTCACGTGGTAAACTACTGATGGCTTCCAAACTAAGTCCTGGGGGCTTCTTCTTGCTTAGGTCTAGCAGAGAAAACGATGGCGACGAGTCAACTGAAAAATCCAGATCATCATTTGGTGTTCCAGGTTCAAGCCATTCCATTCGGTTTTCACTCTCCCATTCTCCTGATTCGCCATCCAGCACCCTGAAATCATCACTTGCAGCAAACTCATCCCAGGAGATGCCTGAAGCTACGCTGCTTCCCCTGAAAAAGAAAGCAAATAATGCAGATGTTTATAAGCTTGTCATTCAGAATTAAAAACAAAGATTAGCATGATTGGCAGGGAGTTGCAGCCAAGGCCCTCCAAAACTTAAACATGAAATAGCAAAATCTTTCCATTAGATAAGCTATTTATTGGCAATTGTATTCCAAAAATTGGTCATATTATGAGGACGGTATTTCATAAGATGACCAATTTCTGAGGCATACCACAACACTCAATGTCTTAGCTCTCTAAATAACAAAAAAAAGCAGCTTCTTATTTGTAACTCTCGTGAATTTAAAAGTGAGTGATCATGTGACATAAAAACAATTAATGGAATCCATGGTTCAAGTTTATACCTTTACGAGGCAATCCGAAACATCAAAACTAGTTTTATTTGTACAGTCGAAGACAAAAGACTAATTTAAATGCTCTAACGATACAGGCCTAGGAATCAAGATAAGTAAGACACGTCAAATGTGAAAAACATGTAACTATATAAATCCGCAAAGATGATTTATACCGAGATTGTATAAGAAGAAACGTATGTAATTGATTTATAAGCAAAATCATGTAAGCTATTGAAAAAAGATGCAAACTATAAAAGGAAAAATAAGAAAGGAATACTCATTCCATCACATATTAAGAGTCGTATTTGGAAAAAAAAATACATGC
The DNA here is from genome assembly GCA_039654745.1 of Houttuynia cordata. Lineage (NCBI taxonomy): Eukaryota > Viridiplantae > Streptophyta > Magnoliopsida > Piperales > Saururaceae > Houttuynia > Houttuynia cordata. The sequence goes on from CM077512.1 coordinate 5,020,604, forward strand.
CCCATATTTGTTGCTACATTTGCCTCAATTTAAGTGGCTGGGTGCTTAAAAGAGCATCTCACAAGCTTCTTAAAAACTCCTGCCAGCTTAGCTTGTGAGATGAATTGCAAGAAGCTTCTGAGATGCTTTTTTAAAAACCCAACCATGCTTTTACCATTCTCTCAGTTTGGGTCCTGCCATTCGGTAAAAATCACTATCTTCCAAATGTGGCTATTAATATGGAACGGAGAAAGTATAAAAAAGCTATAGTCATTGATGAATTTCATGACTTTCATAGTTTTACAGCCTAAAAAAAGGCCACTATAATGCTCTTTGGGAGGTCTCTCTAATACATTGGCCTAACATAAGAAAAGCAGGCTAAGAGTAATTACCAAATAAGTGAATTTACAAGAAATTGTGTATCAAAAAAACCAGAAGAATACAAAACAGAAGCACCTACCTATAACCTGTAAGTGACACTCCTCTGAGCCTCTCAAGAAGTCTAGCTCTTGCCAATAGTACGGCCCCAGGCAGCCTGTCATCTTGGTTTGTGGCTCTCTGTCTGTTGGTTATGCTACTAGAAGCTTCTGCACTACTGCTGCTGCCCCTGACATTATGAGTACCAAATTGATTTTCAACTCGAAGAAGTTCTCGATCCTTCAAAACAAAAAGAAGATGCAGATAAAGAAACAGGAGGGTTAACAATTCATTACTACTAAGCCCTAATAATTTTACCCCTGATTTTTCAACCATACAATGCTTTATTAACTAATAACATGATTAGACGACTTACTAAATTACTTTAACCCAACAAGATATAACTAGATAAATTTGATTAATTATTACTCAATGAAGACCTCATCGAATTCATCTTTCACCTTATTGTAAACAAACCATTACTCATAAAAGCAATGAGTATTTTCATACTGTATAAGCAAATTTTCAACAAATGCACCTCAATGTCAATATGATTGCTACAAATCTACCAAAAACGGCTTACACAGACAGCATTTAACAAGAACGATTAACATGTTGTAAGCTAACAAATAACGGCAACATGCGACATGTAAAGGAATGCATACAAGATTCAGTTTTCCTGGAAAGTACTCCCTCCGTTCAATGAAGCCTGTCTGCATTTAAAAAAACATGAGTCCATCATTTCATGGCTGACTTTGCTCCATTACTATCCAAAACACGGAAACGGGGAGAAAACTCTGTTTTTATTGTACGGGCCTTAGAGTCCACAAATTTAACTCACTTTCAAATGCAGATACGCTTCATTGGACGGATCATAAACACGGAAGAGGGGAGTAATTGCAGATCATACTAACCTCATTAACACAGTTACACCATTCTTCACTAAAATCAACAGCACAAGCATTTCTTCCTCTGAAATGAGGATGCAGTTTCAATTCGCAGATCGCCGAGCACCAAAAACAAAATTATCCAAAAGAACAACAAGAAAAAAAGTACTCACTCGGTCCGGAGTTGGTAGTAACATTTGGTTTTCCAATATAAGCCGATTGTTACTACAAATTCCGGACGGACAGACTAATATGAAACCATAAATTCACATCAAATCCTCACGAACAATTCGTCTCAAAAATCAAATTAATTCCCTCTAAACGTAACCTAAGGTTTCCAATTCCAGATTCTCCGAATTCATCACATTCAATTTCATAAAAGAAACTTGATAAAAGTGAGCTACATACAGACTGAGAGACGCGGTGGCAGAGGTGGCGAGCATGGAGGGAGCCCCGGCGGGCACGCTCGGCCTCGTCCTCGTGGCGTCCGTGACGGTGGTGGTGGTGGGGATGGCGGTGGCTGCTAGGGTTCCCGTAGGCAGGAGGGGCCGTATCAAGACCGGAGACGGCGGCGTCTCGGCCGGCGCGGGACCTCCGAGTGTAGAAGAGCTCCGCCACTCTCGTCATGCACGCCGCAAGCGGGAGAACGCGGAGGCGAGTCGGCGATCGGCGGCGCCGGTGAATTCGCCGCGGAATTCGGGGCTCGAATGGCGGCGGATCTGGGGAGGGAATCCGACGGGCCTGGACAAGGACCAGTCCGGGACCGGGTTTGCGGAAGTGGGAGGATGAAAAGGATGGTTTATTTGATGGACGATGGTGATCGGAACTAGAGGAGATATGATTTGGTGAAGATTGTCCCACTAAAATAGGTGATTACAAGTCTATTTTACTGGCTCTTTCATTTCTAGTCCGTTTTTATCTTTTTTTTATACTCTTTATGATGAGCATGATATCTTAATGATCTTGATATTGTATCGAAAAAAATATCACAAAATCCACGATAAATAGTATGTAGTGGCTCAACATCTTTATGATATTATTATTATAAGAAAAAAGTACTAAAAATAAAGAATAATAAAAAATAGACGAAAATATATCAAAAATAAAAAAATATATATCGCTGAAATTTGTCCACTATTTAGTGCAAGTAATTACACGATCCACTGTGCTATCATGTAATCAATTACACAATAGCTTTTAGTGGGACAAACTTCAACGATGCATATCTCTCTTATTATTGATCCGTTTTTGTCTATTTTTTTATTATTCCTTACTTTTAATGTTCTTTATTATAATGATGATACCATAAAGATGTTAAGCCACTACATACTATTTATCATGGATTTTGTGATATTTTTTTTCAATAGGATATCATGATGGTCAGAAAGAGCATTAAAATAGGGAAGAATAAAAAAATGAGCGAATAGGGACTAGACACAAAGGAGATATGATTCGGTGAAGTGTAAATAGTATCTATTGTGATTACACAATAGCATTGTGCTATCGTGTAAGTGGGACGAACTTCAAAGATGTATATCTATCTCATTTCTCATCCATTTTTACCCATTTTTTTTATTTTTTCTTATTTTTAGTATTCTTTCTTATAATGATGATATCATAAAGATGTTGAGCCACCGCATACTATTTATCGTAGATTTTTTAGTATTTTTTCGATAATAAATTATGATGATCAGAAAGAGCATTAAAAATAATAATGAACAAAAATAATAGGCAAAAATAGACTAGAAATGAAGGAGATATGATTCGGTGAAGTGTAAGTATACATAGTATCTACTGATTACACGATACATGATAGCACTATGTTGTCGTGTAATCGATTACACGATAACTATTTTAGTGGGATGAACTTCAAAGATGCACATCTCTCTAATTTTTTATTTATTTTCGCTCATTTTTTTATTATATCTTATTTTAGTGCTCTTTTTATAACGATAATATCATAAAAATGTTGAGACACCGCATGCTATTTATCATTATGGTATCAAGGTCATTAGGATTTTATGATGATCAAAAAGAGAATAAAAAATAAGGAAGAACACAAAAATGGGAAAAAACGGAGTAGAAATGAAAGAGATGATTCGGTAAAGTGTAAAACTTAAAACCACGTACTATAGAAATGTTACGTAAGGGTTTTAAGGTTGAGGAGGGTAAAATGGGCAGATTAGGTGGCAAAACTGGGTTATTTGAGATGAGCCCAGAAAAACTAGGTAATATGGCAATCCGGGCTCATTGGCCAAGTAATATGGTAAAACCCTCTTAATGCTTAGAATAAATATACTCTTGTATATTATAGCTGATGATTGCATAGTCTAATGATTATAGCCTTCCTTAAGGTTTTTTTTTCCACATGTTCTGAGGAATAAACATAGGAGCAAGGGATGTGGGTGATATCTGAGACACTATGAGCAAGAAGAAAGTAGAATAAAGTTCATTTTAGTTATATTTCAATTCAGTATGACTATTGTCATGTGTGTGTACCAAGACTTGTTTATTGTAATAATTATTAGTTTATTATGGTACATGTCATGCATCAACATAGGATCCTGTTTAATCGATGAGTTAATCAAATTAAGTAGTATTGGTTTTAGTTGTGAATATGTTAAAAATTATTCCAAGTAATGCTCTGATTATACGGTTAATGGAATGTTTTTGAATGCCGTCTGGGCTCGAGCTTTGGCTCATGGATTTGTATTTGAATGAAGTATTTAAGTCTTCCGCATGGCAAATTTTATTCGGATGTTTTGCACAAAAATGTGTTGAAATATCTGGGTGTTACTGTTGATGTATTTGAATGTGGATGCTAGGGCAGATTGGAAAAGTTGAAGTAGAACTGGTAAGCGAAAAAGGGTAAGACTGTAGATAGGGAGGTAGGAAGATAGGTAAAGCACTGAATGGTGCTACAGTCAATAAATGTATGGAAAGGAGTCCAACATGTATAGTGGGGAAAAATAATAGTTGCAAAAAGAGAAATAAGGTATGTACAAAATGGCAGCTGATAGAAGGTGGTTTCTGAGAGATTAAACAATTTCAAGATGTACATATCATTTACAATGCAATAATATAGGAAATAACATGTTTCAGAGCAAACGATAAAAAGTCTTGATAATCCATGATAGCCAGTCAAACGATAAAATAGGAGAGACAATATACAAATAAAATCAGTCTCTAAATCAATTCAAGAGAAAAAGTCTTTGCTTACCAAGTAAACAATATAGGAGAACCATATGGTAGTGCATCTATACATTTTGTTTTTAAAGAACAAAAGCGAAGAAACTATGTACATTTTAAGTGAACAACACATGCATAGGATATTAATGTCTATACATTCTGCATACACAATACAAAAGAAGCAACTCTGTAGAACGAGGTTGTACCAAAGACCAAGCACTGCGTCTAGCGATGTGTTACCCGTATTAAATGCTAAATGCAATTAGAAAAAACCAACAAAAAATGTTGCAAATATTAAAAGCCTATATGCCTAAGGATGAGTAAGATTTACTCTATGCCACTTGAGTTAAAATCTATGTAGTTTCCCATCAAAAATAAAATCTTAATGTAATTAGTATAAAGCCAACAAGTTGTGCTAGACAAGAAAACACACAGAGTCTTCTTTTAGAATTATGGTTGACTGACATAATTAACTTCAAAACTATTTTCTGCTTTGCTGCCTTCTTGATTTTACTATCATGTCTTGAGTTAGACCCCGCAAGATTTCTTGATTCCTCCTATCTGAATCGAACTACCACTAGGCCTTATCTCTTAAGAAAGGCCCATTGCCTTCTCTTGAGTCATGTGATCCTCTTTTCTTAGTGCCATGTCCACTTTACTTTTCTTTTGTCGTGATCAAAGAAAGTGTATTGCAATAAAGCAACACAATTATTTGAAGCTATTGCCTGCTATAAGGCAATAAAATGGGGGACTTTTGATAGTGGTTGTTGTCATATACTCTCTTCACGATAATAATTTCCTCTTTGAATACATTGTTTTTCCAAAAAGTTCAGAGAGTCCAGAGGGGTCCATAACAACCCCGGCTGGAAAACCGAATTCTTTCTTCCATTTTCTGGGACCTAGCAACAAGAATTGGTTTTGTCTTCATCCCATTTCTGATTATCAATGGGGTTTTGGCACATGCCAGGTTAGAATAAATATCCTAGGTTGCAGCTTCTGTATTTATAATGATAATAGCATCTTGATAAAGATGGTCTAGATATTTTGAAAAGATTTTTTGAACAGTGTCATTAGGCAAAAAGTTACAAGATTTTCAAATTTGAGGCAAGCACAGTTGTAGGTGGCACATTATCTTGCCCAGTTATGTAATGGTAGTTCCTGTCAAAATTATGCAAGCCCTCATCTCTAAATACTCCCTTTGTCCCATATCCATATCAGTCACTCCAAGCTACTAACATGGAATAATATTTTTTCCAGATGGGACTATAAAAATGGGAGACAAAAAGTCGTTTTTTTTTTCAAATCCTACTTTTAAAATGGGATGATGTATGATTAAAGGTGTGTGTGGTCACTGGATTCTTAAAAAATTCCCCTCTTTCCGCTCGTGTGTGGTGAACTTACATTTCAAATAGTAGGATTTGGAGTGAAGTTGAATATCCGCCATGGATTTTGCAGAAAGTCAACTTTACGGAGAATCTCCTTGTGCGGAGGTAAGGGGCCGAGGTAAGGGGCCGTTTGGGGCGTGATCAGTGGATGTTTTGCTACAATATAGCATCCATGTTTTTTCTATATCCAGCTGAAACACATATTTGCTTATAATCATGCCCCAAACGCTACCACAAGATTTACCCCAAGAACTATCAACTAGAGATATGCCATTTGTGCTAATTAAACTCAAAGATTCACCCCAAGAAATCAGAATTCAAAAAATTATGCTTCTACTTCTCCATGAATCTGTTACCGAGCGTACTCTAATAAAACAAGTGAATAGCAGACAATGTAACGATCACATACATCATATTCATAGCTAGTCACGGCACGTATTTTTAAAATTCTTTATTAAATCAGATTGTAAGCAGAAAATGAGAAGATTATTCTTCTTTATGATAAATCATTAGATTAAATACATCGACTAAGAATTTAAGTTGTGATAACTGGTGTTCATAAATATATGTATAACCATAATAATACAAATACAAATTCGATTAAAAAATGCAAGTCCTCCATGTGCGAGTTTGTCATTCACCTCAAAATACACTAAAAATAGTTGGCGTTCACGCATTATTATAAAATGGAGACTAATGTCTACTTTGAAGCTATCAAGTTGTCCTTACTCTCAATCGTCTAATACGAGATGCTACGTGAAGGCACTATTTTCCTCAAGAAATTGCATCACAAACAGATGTTGAGTATAAAAAAATCAGTGAGATATCGTAACACAATCATCAATATAAATGGTTGCATTAATATTTTATACAATATGGTATTTCGGAACTGAGGGAGTATGTAAATAGCAAGGTTTTAAAAACCGGACTGATCATCGACCCGAAATTCTTACGGAGTAGGTCCAACTCTAGTTGACCTGGTTGCTAACATCAATATAAGAAAAATGGAAAAAAAACCTTCCCAAAATTTTATATGATATAAAAACTTTACATCGTCTAATATTCCATGTGTAGCAATTTAATGAAACAAAACAACCGATCGGCTCCGGTCGAACTGGCCGGGCTGGTCTAGTTTTTAAAGCATTGGTGAATAGTGATTTTTTACCTTATCAGGTATGGTTGTAGGACTGCAGTAAAATGTAAAGCAGGGAATTTTAGAATTAAATTAAAAAAAAATCTCTGCCTGCATAAAAGATGCGATCTATTTACTAATGTCATCACTCCAAAACTCCAATTTCTCACGTAAGGCGCAAAAGGTTCAGGCAACACCGAAGGAAAGAACAATTGTTATCTGTTTACATAATTGCGACACCAAATTAATAATAATTTTGTCCCATATTCATTGTCTGAATAAGACAATCAAAATGAAATCCAACACTTAATTTGGTTTTTTATCAGACAACTAATACGAGATGAGGGAATATATCAATATCTATATTTTTTTCCAACAAAGTCAAACATGGCTTGGAAAATAAATACATACGGTTTCTGGAAGCCAAGCAAACATACAACATACACACTGATCCAGAGCAAATAAGGTAAGATTACAGTAATCAGACAGACACCCACACAAGTCTCCTTCAGCACACCGGAAATGCTAATGCATTCCACGAGGTGTATCTCCATGAGGTCGGCTCTAGGCCAATTCGTATCACCAAGGTAGAGGCCAACACATGGCGCACCACGAAACAAGCAGGCAAGACTAGCAACGAACTAATTATATATAAAAAAAAACTAGCAACGAACTCCGTGAAGAGAGAAGCTGGGGATGAACACCAGTCAGAGTCGTCTGAACCTGCTGCAGCAGGCATACTGGCATAGGATAACATGTTAGGCTGGGACTTCGACCCATCCAATCGGCGAGAGGATGAGGTGCACACATAGCACTTCATTCGGACCTCTACTCCAACTCTCAAGGCGAGACAGAGAGGAGGCACGCCCATACTAAGTGCACACTGCAAGCGCAAGGAAGTCATCACAAGCATCAATAGTTGTGCTCGGCCCCAGAAGCACAGGGATATCCCTGCCACGACACCACCGGAGAAAGATAACCTAGTCATATCCAACACACAAAACAACCAACAAAAAAGGGGAGAAAGTAACAACACCACAATGGAGGGGTATTAGGAATGGGGAAGGTGGGACGCGAGAGGTGGGGGAGGCGTAAGGAAGGCGGCAATCAGGAAAGGGAAGGAAGGGGTAGGTGAACTGGAGGGTTGGTGGTAAGCGGCATGGAAAGATAGAGGGGGTGGTGTCGGGGGAGAGTGGAGACGCGGACAAAACAGAGGGAGCCGGAAGGTGGAGTGGAGGGGGAGCAGTGAGGGAGAGGGCGGGTCTGTGAACTTCTAAATTCACCACAAACACACAAATACAATTAGTTTTGGTGTACAATCTTTTCACAAATCTTCGCTTGGCCTTATAGGTAAATTGACAATCAGTAAATCACAACTAGTGTTGCCTATTTACAACAATCTCCATGAGCTCATTTTCAATAAACACTAAACAACCAATCTCAAGAAACTATTACGCTACAACTGAAGAATGATAGAACTATAAGAAAAAATGATTATTTTGGCTATAAAGACACATTAACTGACAAAGCCTACTTATAGCAAATAGTACATGCATATTGGCAAACTTTACTCAAGCTTCTTCAAAGTACTTAATCGACACATTCAAAAGAGTTCAACTAGAGTTCTAGCATTGCAGGCTATGCGACATACTAGCACATAGCAAGATAAAAGCTAATACATGTCTTCCTAGAGGGAGGAAAAAACAAAGAGAGACATATGATAATGGATTTCAGCTACTTCCAGGTCTCTTGCAAAATCACTTTCCCTCTTCCTCCTGACCATAGCGGCGCTTAAACTTGGCAACTTGACCAAGGTTTTGAGCCATCTGACGCTTTGCTCTAAAATGGTAAACTTGTCCAGTGTGATGTAATTTAGTCATCAATACCTGAATCAATCTTCCACTTTGCGTTACATAAGATATCCATTGCAACTGTGGATGCAAGCCTTTCCTCATCGTCAAATCTATAAAGTCGCATCAATAGAATCTTATCATACAAACTTGATATAACAATTCATTCAGTCTCTTTCAATACAAAACAAATGCAGATCATTCATAAAGAATCAGGACAACATAGAGTCAGTCACACGTCCTCATCTTTCATAAGAATCCAACATTTATCCATTTTTTGACCCATGAACAACAGGCAGATTTCTCCACTTGTCGCTACACAGGGTATAATGCACCAGCGAGATGACCGGTGAGGGTGGTCCGCAAGGTGGACTTGGGATATAGAATATCATTTTCGCTTCTCTGAGATAATGTCCTAAATGCTTGTCAAAAAAGAAAGAAACAATCTGATTATGACTAACAAAAATCTAGCAGTATAACCAGAGAGATGAACACCCCATTTCTTAGTCAATTACCGATATAACAGTCCCACAACATTCAAAATTTTGGAAGATATTACCCATACAACACAGATAGTCACAAGCATAACATATTACTAGATCCAATTTTTCAAAAGGAAATTCAATGAGCAGTCAACCTCAGAAATTTTAGATCCTGTCCGCTTCTAACAGTCACAGAGCTACACAACATCTAAAATCAACTAAGACAAACAAGGTTTAGCGACAAAGATAGTAATGAGAATATACATGCATCCAAATAAGTTGAAAAATCCGACATCATACGCCTGGGAAAAAATCGCAAATTTCTGATCCAACTTCATCAGGAAACACCAGATATTATATCTAGCTGAACAAATAATTTAAAATTTGAATACTCCACTTCTTCAATGAACAATGAGGTTTACTTCATGTCAATTTAAAACAATTATTCCATTTATAGTCTTAAATTCGCATCTTAGTCGAAAAACTATAATTACTCAATTATTCTATAAAATTTCCAATAACCGCATGTTGCAGAACCAGATAGGAGACGAAGAGAAGATATAGCAGGCGGTCAGAAGGGAATGGCGGCCAGTATCGAGGACCTAAACTTTGGATGTGAACTGGCAACTACGGATGAGATGCGGAAGGGGACCTGGATCATAGTGAAAAGTTCAAAACTGGGCTTCAATTTGGACAGGGATTATTTCAGTTTTGTTTGGAAAAATTTGGCATACTCAAGACATGAAAACACCTAAACTAGAAACCCAATTCATCAAAATATTTGATCACTCATCATGAATCCAAATGAAAATGAGGAAATGAGAATAAGGAAAGCATGAAAAGCAAACCAACTCTTTGGAAATAACAACCACTATGCAAATCATTCCAACAATTACTCTGAAGTAAGTGATAAGTAATTGACTCTGAAGTGAACAGATGCAACATCCTGAAAGAAATTACAATTTGCACCACCAAATTCGGAATTCTATCTACATGAGCTGCTTTGACCTATGATTCAGTTCATAATGTCAAAGTCTGAGCCTAAATCCAATCAACAAAAAAAAGTTTGAGCCTAAATGAAAGAAAAAAGGCTATGGTTGAAAGTTGAAACTGTGAAAGTCCACGTCCTTTGTCCCAAAGAAAATATGCTACTCCCTCTGTCCAAAAATCCTGGCAACATTTGAAATAAGTTAAAATTATTGGCCTACAGGGCCCACATCATTTTAAGCCTCCACTTACCCCAGCACATGCACGTCCACGAGGATCAGTTGGCCTCTAGGGTAAATCAAGTCACATAATTTTGGATCCGTAATTTTTCAAATGCTGCCACATGTTAGGCGTGCAAATTAAAGGACGGCGACTTGCTAACACCATATTCTATTATTTTCATAGTAAGATTGGATCTTTTCTTCCCCCCCAATTTACGGCAATTAAAAATGTCATTACGCTTTCTAACTGACTTAGATTGGATTCATCTTCGTGTTTTTCTTTAGCAAAAACTCATCTTTCTATTTTTAATTAAAAAATCATCTTTCTGTTATTATTAATGGTAAAAGCTACTCCCTCCGTCCAATGAAGCTCGTCTGGATTTGAAGTTCGGCCGGGTTAGCTCACTCAAAACCAAAATTACGGGGAGAGGGCCTTCGAATCCAATAAATATCACTCATTTTTGTAATGCAGACAAGTTTCATTGGACAGATACAATAAATGTTAATCCTAAGCGAACAATTGATACCTCAATCCTGAAGTCGTTATTAGTAGCAACATTCAATTTTGATAAAAAAAAAACAACTGATTTTAGCTCATGTTTGGGAAAGCAAATGCCACTACTGATTCTGGACGGAGAGAGTACTGCTCATCTGATCAACCAAACTCACAAAATTCACATAAAATAGAGCATAAGTAGAATCAAGACCTGGAGGAGAGAGCCGGAGCTGAAGAGGTCAAACGGCCGGATCCAGAGACAAAAAAGGGGAAGATCGCGATGCCCTAGCCGCTCGCCGGAGGATTATGAGACGAGGCCAAGAAGAGGGCTGATTTAGGAGGTCAGGGCGAAGCTAGGAGTCTCCGGCGAAACTGGGAAGCGAGGAGAGAGCTGGGACGAAGGGGACAAGCATATCTGGGCTAGGGCATTGGGGAGAAGGGACAATGGCCGAGGCGAGGGCACAAATGACCAGCGACGGGAGTCCCCATTATACGCGGCCTGGCCATCGGATTTCAATCTGACGGTGCACTTTAATACAGGGTGCAGGCTACGGCGCCTCCTCCCCTAGGGGCATGGCGCGTAAGAAAGTTTGATAGTGGGCCGGCAGTTGTGGGCCTTGTGGGCTTTTAAAGGCGCTCATCGTCCAGCCCCAGCCCCGACGATCCCTGCCCCGCGGCAACTCCACCGGCGAATCGCCATGGAAGCCGATCGGCCCGAGCTCGGCCTTAGCAAAACCGTAGACCCCATTTCCCTCAAGAAGCACGAGGCCATGCTCGAGCGCCTCTCCAACCGCCACCACCACTCCACTCCCCGTCCCTCCGCCGCCTCCGACTCCCCTTCCTTCGAGTCCACCCAGTCCTTCCTGGTTGCCTTCTCTCAGCGAAAACAGTCGATCGAGTCGGCCCTCGAGCGGTGCCGGAACGTATCCGATCCCGGCGACTCGAAATCCCGCCTCAAGGCCGATCTCGACGGTATTTCCGGTTCGATTTCCGATCTGGAGAAGTTCGTGGCGGAAAACTCGTACTTTCTTCCTTCCTACGAAGTTCGCGCTTCGCTTAAATCCGTCGCCGACCTCAGGGAAGCCCTCGAGGCGGCGAATTCGGAGCTCCAGCCTCGGAAAAAGTTCTCATTTCGGAACAAACCGGCCAAGAGAGAGGCTGAGAAGAAAGCGGCTGCGGATTCTGTTGCGAATTCAGCGCAAAGGTTTGATCTTTCGGCGCTTGTACCGTCGGCCGCGCCGCGTGACTCGCCGGGGCTCCGCAATGCGTCGAATGCGGTGTTGGAGAGGGATTTGGGGTCTTTAGAATGCGGGGAATTCACAATTGAAGAATTGGATTGTTGCGAAGTTCGATTAAGAGGGCGAATGAGGGCTCTGTTCGTGCACCGGCTGAAGAATTGTAGGGTTTACGTTGGGCCGGTGGACGGGTCGATTTGATTGAGAATGCGGTGGATTGTGTGTTTGTGTTGGCGTCTCATCAGATTAGGATCCATCATGTGAAGCAGACGGATTTCTATCTGCGCGTCCGGAGCCGGCCAATTATCGAGGATTGCTGCAGAGTGAGGTTTGCGCCGTATCGGATGGTGTACGATGGGATTGAGAAGGACTTGAATGATTCTGGGCTTGGTGAGGAGAATGGGAACTGGAGCAATGTGGATGATTTTAAGTGGTTGCGAGCTGCCCAATCGCCGAATTGGTGTGTCCTGCCTGAAGGAGAATGGATGGATGTTGTAAATGTTTCAGGTTTGGAGACCTAGCTCGAAGATGGTTAGTTATTTTCCCTTTCTCTTTCTATTATTATGTATTCAATTGGAGGTTGCGATATCCAATTACCAAAAAAAAAAACAAAAAAAGTTGTGATATCCACCTTATTATGGTCATTTGGAATGAACAATGGCCTGTTTATAAGTGATAATCAGACTTATTTTTTTGGAAGTATTGCTCAGTCTTTTGGTGTTGTAAGCATTTGGTGTAATGGTTATTGAGAAGTTAGTTCTTACGTATGAATGTGTTATGAACTCAATTAGCCTTTCTTACTTCTATTAGGACTAGGACTTCTTCTTTAATATGATTTCCTAGTTAGGATTTAGTACTTCTATTAGGATTAGCTATTTTTACTCTATATATATGTAAGGCCTATGGCCAAAACGGGATTATCAATGAGAATCACAGATTAGTTTATGCTTATTTCTTTTGTTCTAGTTTAGTCTCGTTCTTCTCCGTTGTAGACGCCGTGTCTACATCATTGGATCAGAGCCACTTTCGACCCTGGTTCCCACCCACCCACCCTTACTGTCGCCATGACAAGCGACTGTCGGGTGAGTCCGACCCACTGCCGACGTCCTCACGGACCCTCGTCCGTGACGACTACGGCCTCAGACTTTCACGACGTACCCATTACTACTCTCTCCCATGCGACTACCCGAACTACACAATTAGAGGCAAAATTGGAGCGAGAACTTACCGATTTGAAGACTGTAATTGCCGAGCTTGCGGAGTCCAACCGTCATCGCGATCAGGCGAACCATCTTCGCGATCGTCGCTTTGAGGAACTCCTGCATCGGTTGTCTGCGTCGGCTCCTTCCTCGAGCTATGGAGCCGCTCCGTCCTGGTTTCCGCCGCCATCTTTCCCCGTCGGCACCCATCTGCCGCTGGCCAGCATGTCGCCTTCGCAGGACCTCGCGCCGTCGGGCATTTCGCGACGGCCTCGGCTTCGTCTGGTTTCGGCCGCCCTCGCCTCGTTAGTGCCTCTATTTCGGCCGCTCGTCCGACCACCGACGTCATGGCCGCCGCCTCCTTGCCGGCGCCATCCCCGCCGGGTATGTTGGAGACAGCGGCGGTGTCCGGCCCGTCGCTTGCTTGCCGTGGACCGGCTTCCCCTTCGATGGCGCCGGTGATTCTCCTTCGCATCCCGCCGCCTCCCTCGATCGGCAGCGCCCCCTCTCCAAAGGAGGTGCCTTATGCTTCCCGGTGCTTCTCCAGCCATTGCCTATTCTGAACGGTGTGGAGGATATTAGTATGGATTTTATGGAGGGTTTGCCTACAGTTCAAGGTAAATCAGTTGTGCTTGTGGTGGTTGATCGGCTATCCAAGTACGCACATTTTTTTGCTCTTTCCCATCCCTATACAGCTAAGAGTGTTGCTGAACTTTTTGTCCGTGATATCGCTCGTCTCCATGGGATGCCAAAGTCTATTGTTTGTGATCGTGCCAGGGTGTTTATCTCTTCCTTTTGGCAAGAGTACTTCCGTTTACAGGGCACTACGTTTCGAATGAGTTCTTCTTATCACCCTCAAACAGATGGACAAACTGAGGTGGTTAACCGTTGCCTTGAGCAGTATTTACGGTGTTTCGCTGGAGATAGGCCCCGCACTTGGTTAATCTTTTCTTCCTTGGGCGGAGTGGTCTTATAACACTGCGTTCCATACATCAGCGGGTTATACACCGTTCCAAATTGTTTATGGTAGACCACCCCCTACAGTGCTTCACTATGTGCATCTTCGCTCTTCTATCGCTGAGGTAGACACTACACTTCAGACTCGCGATGAGGTGTTGCGCCAGCTTCGCCTTAACATTGTAGCCTCCTAGAACCGCATGCGCCAAGTTTATGATAAGCACCATGTCGATCGTACATTTGAGGTTGGCGATCTTGTCTATCTTCGCCACCAGCCTTATCAGCAGACTTCGATACATAAACCGAGCAATGAGAAGCTTTCTCATCGCTTCCATGGCCCATATCCTATTGTGAGCGTATTGGTCCAGTCGCCTATCGCTTACAATTACCTCCTGAGGCTCAGGTTCATCTAGTGTTTCATGTTTCTCGACTCAGGAAGTTTATGGGTGATCCTTCTGCTCTTCCACAGGCCTGTTCTGCCACCATTGCCGTTCGATGAGTCTCGCCCAGTGCCTCATGCTATCCTTGAGCGTCGCCGTATTCGTCGTCGTGGGCGTGTTATTACTGAAGTTCTCGTTGCATGGTTACACCGTGCTCCTGAAGATGCTGCTTGGATGCGTGAGGATGATTTTTTGGAGCAGTATCCGAGTTGGTCGTCTTGAGGACAAGACGATGGGGAGCGTGGTGGAATGTTATGAACTCAATTAGCCTTTCTTACTTCTATTAGGACTAGGACTCCTTCTTTAATATGATTTCCTAGTTAGGATTTACTACTTCTATTAGGATTAGGCTATTTTTACTCTATATATATGTAAGGGCTATGGCCAAAACGGGATTATCAATGAGAATCACAGCTTAGTTTATGCTTATTTCTTTTGTTCTAGTTTAGTCTCGTTCTTCTCCGTTGTAGACGCCGTGTCTACATCAGAATGATCTACGTCTAGTTGTGTAATATATATCTCAGAGTAGGTATGAAATATAAATGCTGTCAAATTCTTACAAGCTATGATGTGGTTTATCAATAAATAGGGAGTTCTCTAGTTCTGTTTAGCCTTGTAAGCCTCTTTGAGGCCTGTGTAATGAGCACAAATGAATCTAAACTAATTACGTTAACCGGGGTAAAAATACTAATAATGGTAGAAGCAAGGAGGATATCTGACGTTTGAACTTTCTAAATGACTAATTGGAGGTGGCAGGGCTTCCTAGTATGTCTGATAAATAATCTCTAAGTTGCTATTTTTCTCTATGCATGTAGCTTTTGAAATTGAGAAATAAACACTATATTGGGTTTTTACAATACTGAGAGTGTTTAATATACTATGATGATTTTTCACAAAATAAGTAGTATAATGGTCTTTCACAAAATTTAGAACTAAAACAATTACGAGAGTGATTATTGATAGCTTGTGGAAAAAGCACACAGGAAAGTAGTTGCTGCTTCTCCCTTTTTATACTCCCTCCATCCTATGAAGCCTGTCTGCAATTGAAAGTCAGCTACATTTATTGGACTCTTAATGTCCATACAAAAAACAGAGTGCCCCCGTACAAGACAAGAATATAATTATGTAAGTATGTCTTGACAATGTTGCTTATAGTTAGCAACTAACTATAGGTACAGCAGGATATTTTGAGATGCCAGATTGTCTAGAGACATGAAAAAAATGTGGAGATGAGCATGATTTGCACCACGAATATCAGGGCTGAATTGAATGTTAGTGATTTTGATTAAAGGAAAAATTGTATGATATGATTTGGAAGTTGCTTGAATGAAAAGAAAGTATTGTCACTAAATAATATGTGAGGAATAGGAGGATTATTTTTCAAAAGTTGAACACAATGAAATTCATGTAAAGGTACAGTTTAATTGAGGGAGAAAGGAAGGACTTGATGTGCAGGAGGAAAAATATAAGGCGATAAAGGGTCACCGGATAGAGTTCACTATGTGGCTAAATAGCATGATTAGGAATACTATATGACGAAAAAGTAATACTCCCTCCGTTCCAAAATACTATGTACATTTGGAAATATTCAATGTTTCAAAATACTGTGTACATTTTGCTAAATCAGGTGGCTTCCTCTTTCTAAAATTGAAGGAGACTTGGAAAGATTGACTTGAATTTGATTCGTGAACAAGCATACGAGTTGGATGGGATATCAGGGAGAAAAAGTCTATGTGATTCTTTATGGGCTTCATGGTCCAATAAAAATGAGAATTTTCTCAAATGTACACAGTAGTTTGGAACGGAGGGAGTACAAAACATAATCATCTGAACTGGAATACAATGCAATTCCAATTTTAATAGGATCAAATTTAACTGCTAAAAGGCCAACTTATTTTTAGGTTTATGCCATTAAGCATGAATGGTATGAAATATTTCCTTACCAAGTGAAATGTTATCATGAGTGGATCTACCCTTAATATAAACTGTTTGGCTAAGAAAAATAATTTGTCCATAAGAGGACTTTATGTTTGAGCAAAATGTGGAAAGTAATTTCGTAAGCAAAATGTGAAAAGTAATTTTGTAAGAAAAGGTATACTCCCCTCCATCCTGTTTTAATAGTTCCATCTGAAAAAATGGCTGATTTTTTTGGATGGTGGAAACCCCAACTAATGGGGTGAAGAAGAGGTTCAAAATCCACTTAAATTGATCATATGGAGCTCTAACCGTGACTGTCCTTTTCTCCAGATGGAGCATCTAAAACAGGACAGAGGGAGTATATGCTATAGATAAAATTGAAAAGGAAGTTTGGGCTGGTTAGCTATGTTACATATCACTGCTTAAGGATGATACTGGAACGTTAGTACTGCTATTCTTGATATAAAGCTGATTCTGCTTTCGCACTTTACCCAAATTTCGTTCTCCCTTCTGATCCTTTGCCAATACAATGCTTTTTTTTTTATATCTACAATGCTATTATTCTTCACATGATTAAAAATGTCATTTCTCCTTCTGATACTGATTATCTTTTACAAATTATTACTTTTATTGACACTTAGAAGACAGATTACAACTTGGCCTCCTTAAAAGCCCCAGTGCTGATTGATTTCAGGGTTGTTGGCCATATGGCTATGGATTTTTTCTTCCTCGTAGTTTTTCCAGCTAATCAAATTGTACTCATTGCTCTTATTTTTCAACCACCCCATCTATGAAATCCCTCAAAATTTTACGGATCCAAAGAAAAACTCCCTCAAAATTTTGTCCAATTAGTTTATATAATTTTGAATTTAAAATTATTCTTTGCATTCTTCAAAATCACACGGTTCTTTTGAAAAGTGGACCTATGCGTTATAGTATTTTACTTGTTAAAGAATTATTTTGTATTAATCATTCTTAACGTACTATGTCTGTAGAAGGTGTCTTATTGGCTGTTAAACTTGATTGCTAAAGCCTATTATCGTTTGCATTGGGATTTTATTAAGATGTTCCTATCAAAGTGGGATTCCATTCTCATTGGGTCCAAATGGCAATGTTCTGTATTGCAACTTTTACATATGGGTTTCCAGCAAAAAAAATTTACATATGGGATTGTGTTGAATAGCATCTGTAGTCCAATTTCTAAGCCATTGCACGGATTACGTCAAAAGGTAATCTCATTTGAATAGAATTCTGTTGAATATGATTTTTTTTTTCTTTGCGGATACCCTACATTGTCCCATTAGAATGCAGCCTAAGATTTTACACATCCTCTCTACTTTTATTTCATGTGGTTGCTATCTTAACACTGGCACTATGGTAGTGTAGTAGTGAACTATAATTACAAAAAAAATAGTAGTAAAACTATATAGAATCAGGTCAGCTGTCATTCTAGTTTGCACGTTATGAAGAAGCAAGCTTTGTCACAAGTTACGGGGCATAGGTGCACGGATAAGGGTTTGGGCTTGAAAAGAATTCACCGAAAGCACTGCATCGATCAAAACTATAATGAGGTAATATCTCTGGTCAGTATTTTATCAGACAAAAGTATTTCTGGTCAATAATGCCCATATTTCATTGATGCAGCACATAGAATCTACAATTCGCAGAAATCACGTGTGCTGAGCAGATGTTAGCTTCCGATTTAGGTAGGTATCCCAAACAACAAAAAAACTAAAACTGCATTGAAGTCCCTTTCGGCCAATTAATTTATCAGAAAAGAACCTACTTTGATTTTTTTTTATTATTACTACTAAAAGAACCAACTTTGATTGCAAGTTAGACCAATCAAACACCAACTAATAACTAATGAAAGGACGTCCATCAAACACAATGAAAAAATTCACACACGGTTTAGCCAGATGCCAGCCCACCCCATTACACAATCGGTGGATATCCACCGTCCGTATAAAAGGGGTTTGCCACAGCTCGGTGGATATCCACTGTCTGTATACGGGGGTTTGGGCTGGCTAAACCGTGGGGTGGTGACTCATTCATCCTTTCAGTTGTCTTACTCCCAATAGTTGGTTTTTCAAATCCCCTACCATGACTGAAATGTCACACCAGTCGAACACCTATTAACCAAAGAATATCAGGCAAGGAGCCAATTAATACTGCTCTAGAGTTGGCTTACACCACAATTGGAATGGTCACCAATTAAAGACCAATTAATACTAGATATTCATCTCTTCCGGCGACTGAAATTGTTCGGAGACGAAAGAGCAACCGACACAAATCCATGCCTCAATTATGCAAGCTGTAAGGTGAGGTCCTCGCCCATGGTATTGTTACCAACCAACCCAAATCCACTTCTTCAAAGTTTACCAAGGGAAACCAACACACACACACACACACACATATATTGAAGATATCATAGTCACTTTACATAAAAAAACTAGCATGAGAAGTATTGAGAAAAGAACAATTTTTACATCATCTTGTAGTTTCACACTATGAGTAAATTGCAGATTCTCATTTAGTCAGGTAGTATATGAGGAGGAACAGGACTAGAAATGATGCAACAAGCACTGCCATTCTCCGACTAGATTTGGTTTTAAACACCTGAAACACGGCGTAATTAGCCAATCTGCAAGTGTATCGGGGAAGAACAATCTTTGTGAAAATGGGAAGTAGAAATGGGGCTCTTACCATCTTGAATCGATCCATGGTCCCAGAGAGGATTCCCCTTGATGCATCCATGGCATTGCCCTAATATAAAATCAGAAAACCAACGCTGTTTCTTACATATCAACTAAAGTATGTTATGAGTTTCAAAACCGCATTGCAGGAAGATACACAATTTACAATTTGTGCACGTGCATGTGCCTGCATGCATGAGAAATTTTTTTCATGTGCATGTGCATGTGCATGGTGTGCGTGCATGCATGTGTGGGAGAGAGTGAGGTACGCATAATTTGATTATACCATGCCATCAAGTACACGGTTATGACTCTCCACCTCTTCATGGATATCACCTGTCAACTGTTCAAGGCATACAATCCATTAGCAGGAGTCTCCATGGGCCTAGCAAGCAAAGAAGGAAGTTGAGATTAACAAATGGACAATTTTAACCCAATTTCAGTTCCCTTAGCATTTCCTCCTTTTACCTCAAAAAATGCTCACATTAATGAGGTGTTAATGTTGCCAATATGAATGTCTAATGAAAAACCACTAATGAGCATTCTATTACCAATTCAAATTGTTTCTATCATACATAGACATAATCATAATCATAATCACATAGCGCCTTTTCCCAACTATTTGGGGTCGGCGACACAGATCTTACTCCTCCATTCAAGCCTGTTTTGGGCTACTTCTTTTGTAAGAGATAGTAAAGTCAAATCCTTTTTTATTAACTCCATTCAAGTTCTCTTAGGTCTCCCTCTCCCTTTTTTAGCATCGTTTACATGTATTTCTAATCTTCTCACAAGAGCATCTAATAGTCTTCTTTGCACATGCCCATACTAACGCAACCTACATTCCCTCAGCTTCTCCCCTAAAGGATCTACTCCTAGGCTCTCCCGAATATACTCATTTCTAATCCTATCTCTCCTAATTATCCCACTCATCCACCTTAACATTCTCATTTCGGCTATGTTCAATTTATTTATATGACTCCTCTTTGGTACCCAACACTCCGCTCCATAGAGTATTGCAAGCCTAATGGTTGTTCTATAGAACTTGCCTTTAAACCTTTTCGGAACACGCCTATCACACAACACTCCCGAGGCTGCTCTCCACTTTACCCACCCCACATTTATCCTATGCACCACATTACTATCAATAATACATAGACAATTGATAAAAAAAAATGTGACAATTTATTATTAGAACATAAATTTAAAGAAAATGAGGAAAAAGTTAAAATCTATCGCATGTTTGCAACATGGCCTGATATAAACCAAAATCAAACAATTTCTTCAGTGTCAAAAAGAGGTCACACACAAGGCATCTATTATTGATTTGATTTATGTAGAAATTTATGATGAGCCTAATTCAGGGACAAATCTAGTCATAACTGATATCCATCAAATCTAACCCAACTTTCATACAAAAGCAATAGTTCAAAAACTCATGCAGAGTACTTGAGACTTTCCATCAATGGAAAGAAAATACAGATCGTTACATTTAATGCACCATATATATATGTTATGAAAAATCCAAAAGTACTTGAAAAGAAACCAGTGCGACGGCACTGATGATGCGTGACTTGCATGTAAAAGTTGCCTATGGTAAGACAGAAAAACCATGCATTGCATTGTTTAACCCCATTCAAAGGTGTTTAGGGATCTGAAAAACTGTGGTCATCTCTTCGAGTGAAAGCTGAGTATCTAATAATCTCCTACGATGTATCAGTATATAGACATTCGGATGCCTAGTAGCATGACTTGAGAGCACTTCACAGTCAGCCAGAACATCCCATAATATATTTCCCCTCCACTCTTCAAAATCAAGCAAATATATTCTACAACATTCGGGAGCATATATTAAAGCATCATTGGTATGGATGTATCAAAATAAACCTTTTCCAGTTGAATAGATAAATAGATAGTCCTTTTTCATAAACACAGCAAATTGAACAATAGAAGAAGCATACATATTAATGAGATCTCAACCCAGGTAATATATTGGACGTGTTGCACATCTGGCCAAAATGTCGGAAACATGCATTATCTGGGTTCAGACCTCATGCTAAGGCAGAGCGAGACAAACTTTAATACCAAACATATTTCCATTCAAACAAAGACTCACATGCAAGACCCTGCAATAAGTACCAAGGGTTCCTCTGTATTATTCACATAACCTCAGTAGAACTGAAACCACCCCACCAGGGTACATGCTTAAGAACTGTTTTTATTCAAATAAGGTTTTTTCTCAAAACTGGAAAAAACACATTTCCACGCCTCTTAGGTCTCTACCTAAATGTGATTCTTGCAAGCAGCTTATGAAAAGACCTACCCTCTTGAGAATGTTGACTCTGTCCTGAAGACCGTCAATTGCCCTATCATTGTCATGCTCATCAATTTCATGAGAGTAGTAAGACGAGGTGGCCCTGATCCCACCCTCTTCAATACCATCAAACAAAGCAGCCCTATTGTTACGATAACCTCCCCTGCATTAAACAACCCACCCATTAAACAGTCAGAAGCACCGTAAAATCAACACATGAGCATAACAAACGAAATTTCTCGTGTAATTAGCATGCAGAAAAGACAAAATGTACGACGAGATATTGGTTAAAATTAAACACACATCAAACTTCACCATCTCAAAATAATCTATTTGTCCAAGATGTCTCCCTTAAGCAACCAAAAGCTATTATTTCCCACACACATACTATACCTAATTATCAAGACTATCAACCAAGTATATAATCCAGATATTTACCTATCAAAATCAACCTCACACTCACTATTTTGCACTTAAGGTTTCTAATTTTTTTAGGAGCTACTCACAATAGGCATCTCTGCATGTGATCAATTTCAAAAAGAACAATTCCTTTGCTCTTTTAATTTTAAGCAAATGAAGACTACCGACAATCATCACTGGTAACAAAAGAGGAGAGAGAAGCTGAAGTACCCAAATCCCTCCCTCTCTACGTTTCCTTCTCTGAGCAGGCCCGCATAGCTCTAGAAGTCCCTCTACTTCAAAGCCATGAATTCCAAAAAGTCTAATTTCTCTTCTCTTAACCCAGATTCTTGTTTTGTCACTCCTTTATTGTCATCATTACATCTAACCATTTTTTTTTCTTGCAACTATATTATTTGTTTTAAATTACTTGCATTCTGATCCGGTTCCATTGGCGATGAATTTGGAATTCTTTTTTATATTTTGGCAGATTCTCTATAATTTAAACACTATTGTTTCATTCTAATTCAGGAGAAATCGTCACATAACTTGTTTGTTTACTCGGATACTCCCAACCCACAAGTTGGTATAAAAACAGTGTGCTAAAATTACAAGCTATTGTTTTTCTGCAAGTAAAGTCCAGTGCTTTTACATTGTTCGGGTGCACGTGCATCGCATTATTATTTCTAAGGCACAAACAAGAGCGAGGTGCCTTCATTGGACGGAGAGTGAGGTGCAGGCGTATCGCAGTCTAAACTCTGTTTTTCTACATGCGACTTAAGAGCCCCAAAAATTTCGCTCATTTTGTAATGCAGACGAACTTCATTAGGTGGAAGGAGTACTAACAATCAAACAACCAATTATCCACATACAAAGATCGATCCGAGCCCTAATTTCAGAATCCAAAAAAAAAAATAGAGCTAAGTTTATGCATCAGTACAAGCAACAACAACTGCGAGAAACACAGAAACACGCCACAGACAGCGAGCAAGACGGTACCTTTTGGACAAGGGGTTGTCGGAGGTGACGGTGATGTAGTCGCCGGCCTTGCCGCCGGCCATGATCCGCTCCTGGAGGAACCTTTCCGCTCTCCGGCTGCTCACATCCACCTTCTCGGACGAATTAGGGCTTATTTATCCACATTTCTTTTCGGACGAGACCTTTTGCCCACATCCATCTTGTTCATGGGCTAGTAAAATGTGGACAAACGGGTATGCATTCGAACATATGGACGAGCTCGATTCTAGGGCACGGATTTAATAAACGGGTACACCAGGGACCAATCTAGGCTTGTACAAGTTTTTTACCCGGGCGGCACCTCTGGTCAGCGAGCAATTATCCAATGGAACTGTTCCACCATGTGGCCTGTGGAGATGTTCATCCAGATGACATATGTTAAAATGTGTTAAACATCCAATGGACCTCTCGCCGTTTGGGGCGTGAAAAAGCCAAAATATCCATAGTGGATTTTGGATGTCCACTGTAGCATTCATGTTTTTTCCATATCCAGCGTGAAACACGACCTGAGGTGTTTCAGCTGGATATGGAAAAAACATGAATGCTACAGTGTAGCAAAACATCCACTGTACTTTTAATCACGCCCTAAACGGCGTGTCCCATGGAATAGACTTGTAGGGCGTAAATAAGATCTAGTAGCATAAATTTGAGGAAAATTGCACACCATAACATCTAGTAGCATAAATTTTCCTCAAATTTATGCTACTTGTAGCTTGTTGCACACCATAACATCTAGTAGCATAAATTTGAGGTAAAAACATTAAGTTTTCAATTTTCATCATATAACCATTTGGGGCGTGAAAAATCAGCATCATTCGACTGAAAAAAATTCAGCTAGTTAGGATTTTTGGGATAATCTACTAACAAGGTAGATTTTTGGGAGTGGATGAAACTACTTTTTCATGCCCTAAACGGCCCTTCTCATAGCTTCATTACACAAAATAAGGAGTGGCAAGCCCATAACGAGTAATAGAAAATCCTGCGGTAATGACAAGTACAGTAGATCACCCCCCACTATACATACACCAATCCAATCAACCAAGGTTTTAGTCTAGTTAAAACTTGAAGTTCGTGGTCAATTTTGCATACTTTATAAGTTGGATTTGTTTGATCGTGGTACAAGCATTCATATTCAGACAAGATTGCTTCTTCTGAAAAAGCCAGTCCCTAAGCCAGTGAGCAGCATTCTACTTCGAATTGACTGTGCAGTCGTTATCACCGGCAACGATGACCGTTTCCCTTTTCATAAGCGCGGAAGCACCGATCCATTAACGGTCAGGAAGTTTGAAATATGATACGCAACCGAATACTCGATCATTTTCATTCTCATTTAACATGATATGGGACAAATACATGATCGATCATGACTAAACAATATCCATGTACGTAAATTTTAAATAACAAAGTCAAAAGTCTACTTAGACTATTACATCCATTAAGTCTCACCAGACCAATTTAAAATAAAACACAATCCAGCACACAAGCCAACAAGTTCATATTAGATCACTAAATAAAGCATAATAAAATAGCATCCTCAAATTGCAATTCGCCACAAATCACCATCGAAAATACCATGTCAGTTCTTTTCCTTCTTGATTCCTGCATCAAAGATTGCATGAGTATTCCATAGGAAATACTCAGTAGAATGCCAAGAAAAACCCACAAACAAGAAATTACAGGGATACTGACAATACAACATAAAGAGTAAAGACAAGTTCAATAATATCAGGATTAGTAAATACAGAGTTTACTTACCTGGATACCAATCATCATCAAAGACCCTCAACGGTCAAGAAGATATGATCAAAATTCAAAACTCCAAATGTATAGTGCGTAATGAGAAGACAAAATGAATATCAGCTCCAGACATCCAAAGTGTAAGAGACAACAATGTCTGCTATCAACTCAATCCACTTCCACTATGGATATCAATACCATAACATCCTAGAGGTTCTTCAGAGGAACCCGGCCATGCATCTAGGGATGCTGGCCCCATTGGTGCTTATGGGCACAATGGGCGGAGACTGCAGACCTTCCGTAATATCATACAGTCTAAAAGCACACGTGTTGTCGTCATTGGCTGAACTACAGAGGTTTGTTAAATAATATGAGATCACAGAGGATCTAGCAATGGCTCGTGAGCATACTATGATTCCACTCTAAGAGTGTTCATCAATGACTCTTAGTGGAGAAATAGTTTATGTCAAATTGAATCAATTTAGAAATAACAAGAGCTCTCTTATCTAGAGACTCAGACTACAATCTTCCCGAATCTGACTCAAGAGGAGTAAAACAACAATCTCATAGAAACAATCTGAATAAACTCACATCGGAGTACTCAAGAATTTAAAGTGACCAACATCGAAGAACTCAAACTGAGACTCATCAAAGGTCTAAATACTAAACATCTTCACCGTACCTAGCCCTAGATATGACAATCCCCAAAAATAATGACGCAAGATCCACATTTACAGAAACAGGTCAAGCCATGGTGTACAAAGTGTAGAATTTTTAACAAGAAATTCCTTGGTTATGAAACCGTTCAAGAATCTTGATACTTAAGACAATTAATTTCAGACAGAAGATCTCAGCTCCACATCCCATACTCATAATTTAATATTACTGTAACCAATACCCTCATAGTCTTACATTATAAAATTGGGTCACTTATACCATATTTACCCATAACTTATAGTGATAGTATGAATTAGGGTTTTAGTAGATAATATTGTATTCTGCCCCAAGCATAT
The DNA here is from genome assembly GCA_039654745.1 of Houttuynia cordata. Taxonomy (NCBI): domain Eukaryota; kingdom Viridiplantae; phylum Streptophyta; class Magnoliopsida; order Piperales; family Saururaceae; genus Houttuynia; species Houttuynia cordata. The sequence continues at coordinate 5,046,550 of CM077512.1, forward strand.
CAGACAATTTCTATCGACCACCACTATCTACACAATGCGAATTCCTTTCTAAAATTTTTATCAAACATAGCCTTGAATGTCTAGTTTTTAATACAATAGATGACATATTTTTCTAAGTTTTGTACAATTAATTATTATTTTTTTATTACTTCTCATTAGTGCAAGAACAGTCCTGGCCGTGAGCAAATATCATCATGTACTTCGATTAATTAATGAGTTAAACCCAATTAACTAATTAATCCTTCTTACTAACATTAATTGTCCATCCCTTTAGCACTTTACAGAACTTAATTTTTTTGGAATCCTATGATACCTTCATCTTATAAAGCGTTTTATATTACCCGATTGCATATTACCCCAAGTAACTCCATACAACTCACAATACCCAAAGAAGACACTTTTAATTGTACACTAAAATAGTCATGACATTGTAACATGAATCTAAGAATTTGTCTTTCAATATCAGAGACATGGACATAGAAAATACCAATGATTTAATAAGGTATGCCATGTGATATCATCAATTAGGGTAAATGACATGGAATTGAAAGAACTTACCACCGAATTGATATGAATCAAACAAGAGGTGTATCAAACCAAATGAACAGATCATAACATGATGTTGAAGGGTAATAAAAGATATGACTTTACGTATCAAACCATGCGGGGATATCAATCTAAGCACTAGGACGCAAAGAATAGAAATATGCACTTAAACTAGTGCGACAATTCAAGTGTGCCTCACATATAATCATAATACGTGATATGAAACAAAACTCATGTGAACAGAGCATAGACACACCTTTGAATCATTCAAAAAACATTCATATAATATGATCTATCTCATCATATTTTCAATGAATAAGGTTTGTAGGAAAAAGAAGCATCCTACCTTGTAGATGAAACCGAAGTCTTTACGCTCTTCGACTCTTCCTCGCACTACTTCCTTTGCTTGCGAATTTTTATGATCCAAGGCTCACACCACCACATTTTGTTGTTGGCTGAAAGGAGAAGAAGAGCACGAGGGCACAAAATCTTTGGCACGACCTCCAAGCTCCAAAATGGATGTCAGCTCTTCCATGGTTGGGTTTAAATAAGGCCTTAAATCCAATCCTTTAATCACCACCATTGATCACTATCTCATCTAAGGGTCACGACTTAACATAAAAAGGGAGAGTCATCAGTCAAGGACGTGATCCTTCATTGACTCAAATTAGTTACAATCCCTTTATGGTAGGGACTTTGGCCAATTAGATTAGTTACTATAACAAGATAAGTAACTTTCTCAATTGAAAACCAATTGCACGATCTTCTCCCCTAACACATGGTGCCTTTAATTCAAATTGAATATACCATGCTAAGCCTTCCCATCACGTCTAAAAGCAACCTCTTCAATTATCCCAATTTCCCGAAATTGCAACTTCCTAATTCAATTCAAATTCAAATTGGATTTAAATTAGAAAATTCACTCCAATCTCCACATGATTTGATCCCTTAATTAGTGGGGTCAAATTGGTAGACCACGTCACCCAAGGGTTCAATAAATCCAATAGAAAAGATTACAAAAAGAATCGAATCTGAATTCACCCAAAACGCAGCGATCGATCGGCACAATATACGCGATCGATCGGCTGCACACAAAACCGTGTTATAACAAGGGAACGAAACACTCGGATTACAAATAGACCCGATTGATCAACACTAAACTGGCGATCGATCGCAGCCAACAAAATTTCAAATTTTTTGATTTTTTAAATCTTCTCAAACCACATTTTAAAGTTCAACAATTTAAGGAAATTAAACGCTTACCTTGAGCAAAATTTTCCGCTTAATCCTTTAAAATTTTCATGGTATTACACATATTATTATTATTTCTGTTATGTTATTCTTCGTACCTTTGCAAATATGACAATGAAAATTTTGAGTCAAAGTTTTGATGATCGAATCAAGCAAATCGCTCTGTCCTTAAGACAAAATTCGCTCTCCTTAATGGTGGTTAGGACTCTTGGATGTTTGCTTCCCAAGATAAGTCGATCAACCACGCACTGTAGGAGCACCTCCAACACAGTACATGCAATAAACCATAGTATGTACGCTCTCATAGAAAACAGAGAAAGGAAGAAGACAAAAGACGAGATGAAAATCCAAAATTGTATATTGCAGAAAACCGTTTTCCATGATTTTATAAGAAATCCCGTTGAAGACACTCTTTCCCATTCAAATGGATGCGTCCATTCGATAACGGGAAGATTCTAAGAGAAAACAAACCGAACCTATTTTGTTAATAGAAACCAAACCAAATAAATTAGAAAACCAAACCAAATAAATTTGTCCCAAAATTAATTATCTTGTTGACCCAACCCAACTCAACCCGGCCCGACCAGCCGCGCGTGCGAATCAAGCCGGCCGGACGGCGGGCGCGTGTGGGTTGGCTCACCTAGATGCATGGGTCCAACATGTCTCTCCTCCACAAAAGTGGGTTGGCCTAAAGGCCTAACTTGAAAGGCCAAACGTGTGCCTTATATACCAACAATATCACCTTCTTCTAGACGATGTGGGACTATTTATTCCTTCAACCAATTCACATGTATTATTCTCATTCAATACAAACTGGGAATCTGATGCCCACTTTGTACAATCCCCCACATGAATGAGAATTGGCTGGATAACTATGCAAAATAATGCAGATAAATCATGAAAGCAAATATTGAAAAGATCATGCATGGGGGAAAGGTAGCTTTTGACTTTGAACCATCCCTTGTGAAAACTATCGGGTCTACTGGCTAATCAGTGAACGTGATGCCTTGAACTGTTCAACCATTTGTGTAAACCAAGATAATAAAATTCACACAATCACTTCTCAGACATACTGTGGTTCTCATGATTGTGTTCATTTCAGCCCTGAACAAACCTGGTTTTCATGAGGGCTCTAGAAGATTTAGCCTTAAAATCCTCATAGAAGCGTCCCCTTCACACTCATATAAATGATTTTCATTAAGAGTATCATGCAATACCCCACTCGAACTAATTCAAGCTATGAGAATCATTAAAAATAAAGCTTATCCATCCTAATTCACTATGCAGGCATCACTATCTCATCATAGGAATGAGAACGAGATTTTATCTCAATAGTGATTTCCCATTAATCCCCCATAATTTGGTTATCTCTTTGAACCTAGATCTTGGGATCTCCAGTCAACTAGGCTGGGTTGCCATTATGGTGACTCTTAATGTATAGGCTTCAAGCCCATTCCCCTCGATGAACTGCTCACTTGTGCTTTGGTCAAACCCTTAGTAAGCAGATCCGCAATATTTTCTTTTGACCTAACATACTCAATGGAAATTATTCCACTAGAGAGCAATTATTTTATGGTATTATGCCTCCGACGTATATGTCAAGACTTACCATTATACAAGTTACTTTGTGTTTTTCTTATAGCAGATTGACTATCACAATAGATACATATAAGTGGCACAGGTTTCCCCCACGTTGGAATATCTTCTAAAAATGACGAAGCCACTCAGCCTCTTCGCCTACTCTATCAAGTGCAATGAATTCTAATTCCATGGTGGATCTTGCAATGTAAATTTGTTTAGAAGATTTCTATGACATTGCTGCACCTCCAAGAGTAAAGACATATCCACTTGTGGATTTGGAGTCTTTTGTATCAGATATCCAGTTTGCATTACAGTAACCCTCTAGTACTGCTGGATACCTTGTATAGTGCAGTCCATAGTTCAAGGTATATCTTAGATATCTAAGAACCTTGACTACAGCCTTCCAGTGGTCTGATCCTGGGTTGCTATTATATCTACTCAGTTTACTTACTAAGTATGCGATGTCCGATCTCGTACAATTCATAATGTAATTGAGACTTCTAATAATTTGAGAATATTGAAGTTATGATATGCTCTCTGATCTATACATGAAATATGCATTTTATTATCTCCTAAACTTATATTTATGCTAGTGTTTGATTAGAATTATTGCTACTTTAATATAGTTTTTGATTTTTGTAGGAAACAAGAGTAATACACAGAAATGAGGAGAAAAGTAACTTCAATAGTTAAATATTCATAACTTCGTGTACAGATGTCGGATTTGATTGATTCAAGTCTCTTAAAGTTCAAGAAGTCAGCTTTCTAACGCCACTGACCGCGCGTAATTCGGAGTTCGGAGCGAAAAGTTATGACTATTGGAAAATCGTCCTGTAAAATGAATACTAAACCGATCGATCGGACGTGTACGCGATCGATCGTATCTACTGGAATTTGCGTATTGATGCAAAGCGATCGATCGGCACAAAAGTGATAGATCGCAAAGCGATCGATCGGCCAGAAAAGTGATTGATCGCCGTATACGCAGAATTGAAATAAGGCCTATTTTGACTTGGATTTGGAAGGGGATTTGAGGGTTTTCCTTCACCCCTATATATATGCCTTAAGGGAGAACGTATTGGGCATTAGAGAATAGAGTTTTGAGTCCCTTGGAGGCTAGAGCAAAGGAAGAAGAAGATGATGAAGAAGAAGATGATGAAGATGAAGATGATGGATTCTCTTCCCATGCTTGGCTAAACTCCTATCCAAGGCGTAGATGAAGCCCAATAATCTGGTTGTGTAGTTTCTTTTCTCTCATATTATTTTTACTCTAGTTGGTGTATGAACCTTTGTTATGCAATTAAAGCTAATTCATTGAGTTTATTCTTTGTGCTTGAGAGAGACAAGAGTGGATTTTATGAATTTCAATCCGAAAGATTACTTGCATGTCTGAGAGGAATGTGAGTGTTCTGATTTGTCATATGTTAATAAAGTTTCATTGATTTATGCTTGAGAGAGATAGATCACAATTCCATATGCTTAATTGATTTATGTGTTACGTCCGAGAGGAGAGCACTATAATTTGAATTGACAGGTGTATGTCTGAGAGGAATACACCAGCCAATTGGAAATCTTTATTTAAAAGAGAGAGAGAGACTTTACACTAGTTTATTGTGGTGGATTCGAAGCCTTGGTATTCCGCATATTGATTAAATCTCAGCTTAGTTTAGTTTAAAGTTCACTGCTTACTTAGTCTAAAATCAACACTGCTATTTTCTCTTGAAATTTGGTAAAGTATTCACCGTCCCTGAGGTTCGACAACCCTTATCAATACTCACCGTAGTACAATTGCCTTGTGCACTTGCAAGGGTTTATATTTAAACGATCACTTTTGCTTAAGTGTAATATCACATCCACAAGTGTTCTCACTGGACGATTATCATTCTTATTAAATTTTTCTATGATTTTTGTAATGTAATGAGATTGAGATAAAACATATCCATAAGATGTTGTAGTGATTTTTATCCCTAGTATAACATATGCAACACCCATATCCTTCATGTCAAACTGTTTGTGTAACATCCTCTTAGTAGTTTTAATGATATTATCATTGCTACCAATAATGAGCATATCATCCACATTAGGCATACAATAATGATCTTTAAATATTTAAATCCTTGCAAGTGCACAAGGCGATTGTACTACAGTGAGTATTTAAGGGTTGTCGAACCTAAGGGACGGATGAATACTTTATCAAATTCAAGAGAAAAGTTGCAGTTTTTAATTAATCTAAGAAACCAGTAAACTGTAACTAATTAAATGATTTGAGCTTATATAGAGAATTGCCAAGACTTCGAATCCACCACACAATAAACCAGCTTATCGTCTCTCTCTCTCTCTCTTTTATATAAATTCATAATTAGCTAGCATATTCCTCTTGAACATATACTTGTCAATTTAATATATCATGCTCTCCTCTTGGACGTAACATATAAGCGATTAAAACATGGAACTGTGATCTATCTCTTTCGAGTATAAATCAATGGAACTTTATTCCTTTATAACACCTTAATCTACTTATGTTCTTGGTCGGACACGCAAGTATTCTTCGTATTGAAAGGCCAAACTTGTGCCTTATATACCAATAATATCACTTTCTTCTAGGCAATGTGGGACTATTCACTCCTTCAACCAATTCACATGTGTGATTCTCATTCAATACAAAGTGGGAATCTAATGCCCATTTTTAACACATATTACCACACACATGTCAACTCCAAGTATTTAAAGTGTCGTCGCCATCACATATCGACCTGTTACTATATTTTAATCATAAGAAATGATATTTGTACAAATAATCTATCCAACAAAACTGCGCAACCGTGATGTGGCAGATTTTGGTTGGACTTAGAAAAATTGGGCCATATGAGATCCACTTTTCCCATCCAATAACAAATTGCTATGTTATAGTTAAGGGACACTATTATCGGATTCCTTTCCATTCACTAATATATACTCCCTCCGTCCATAAAACAGTGACCACATCTCAGATTTTAGGGATCCACAAAAAATGACCTCATTTGTTCTACATTTCAATATTTCCTTAGGATTTAGGAATGTGGATTTGTAGTGGTTAGCATAGGTTTGAAATGTTGTGGGTGCCACAGGTCAATAAATTTTTATCATTTTCAAACGAGGCCACTATTATGTGGACAGAGGGTGTAATTCTTGATTCTTCTAGTCAAGAATATTTCTATTACGATTCAAATTTTTCCTCTAAATGGGCGGTTGTATCATCAGAGATTATTGGAGGATAGGGAGGGTGTTTTGTGCTTCGTGGTTCGTGACTTTCTATAAACTTTTTGTTCAGAAAAAAAAATATCATCAGAGATACATTACACTTTCATATTGTTCAAGTCTGATCAGATGGATCTTCAACAAAAGACTATTTCTATTATGGCTTCAGTTTATGTTGCAAAGGGGCGGTTTAAACATTATGAGAAAGATTACAGGCTATTTGTTTAAGGTATGGTCAGATGATGGATCTTGTACAAAAGAATTTGAGCAGGGCATGTCAACCCCTTCCGAGTTCCTCAGCCAGTAGGTCTGCTCAAAAGTGGCTGCCCCTTCTGGAATGTCATTCATCACCCACTCATGCCCTTCAGGGTAGTAAATCCCTGTTCTTTGATGGGGGATCCAGCTCTCCTTGTTTACACACTTCTTTTGTTTGTCATCGCTCCACTTCTTCCATTCCAATCCAGTCAATTCAGTGATTATACCTCGGCTCTGCTTGGCTTCACTGAAAATTCATCCACCATTAGCTTGAGGCTGTGCCAATGTTCAGCTGAAATTAGATTTTAACTGTTTATGGTTGACGGGGATAGGTAAGAGGGCCGCCCACAAACTAGTGCACCGGTGCCTTACGGGCATATGATGTCTGGGTCTTCCCGAAGGGATTGGCAGCAGGATTCCGGATCCCCCGGTGAAGCTTCACAAGCGAGGCCTCATGGTGAAGCTTCACCAGCCAACCACGTAATGCAAATCAAGTGAGAGCACATGACTGAATTACGGATCCGGATTTGACGCATGCCCGTCCTGCCCCAACCAAAGTATGTGTTCCTCAAATTAAACGCACTCCCCCAAAACTTTTTCCCTAGATTGTTCGCCATTTACTTTATGTATGGTTGCTGATTACTTTGGTGGAGCTATACATTTGCCAATTGGTCCCCATTCATGATGACTAATTTCGAAAAACAGATGAAGAAACAAAAAAATGACTGAAAACACCAGGTGCTTTGGAGCAAGACATGACAACTTCACTGCAAGTCCCACCATTGCTGTAACATCAAATTTACCATGCAATTGAACTAAGCAATTGCTCTTGTGCATGAAAAGGGACCACATGAACCAACAAGGTGTTGGTAGGATGGCCATGACATGCTCCCAAAACTAGAAGTCCTGAGTTCGACCCCAACTTGTGGCCACCTACCCGGGATTATATCCCAATTAACCCAGTGCTTATGATGGGTGACAGGGTGAGCCTTGTACATGCTCGAAGGGGTTGGCGACGGGATATAGTGCTTTAAGAAGTTGGTTGCCTTGCCCCTTCTAGATTGGTATAAGGACTAGACACCTCTTGTTATAAAAAAAATGGACTAAATAGAAATTTCCTCGGGCATGTATATTATTGTACACAGTAATGGGGTGAGTTGGAGAATGTACCGAGTCCGGATCTGCTGGTGAAGCTTCACTAGCGAGGCCGCTGGTGAAGCTTCACCAGCAGATGCAGATCAGGTTTCATAATCAACGAAGTGGGGCTCGGACTTAGGGCCTCCATTTCTGAGGCGTGAAGACCTGATCATCCTATCATAAATAAATGAAAGGCTATGGTTGAAAGGTCGGGAAAATAAACATGTAAGGATTTAATATAAGGTTTTTTCTTTTGATTCATGGATTTAATATAAGTTAGCACATAAGAAATTAGACACAGATTAGTCAGATATACCGAAACAGGCAAGGGCTCCATTTTGAAAGCGTTGATCTAACCATTTTGCAGGAGTTGCCAAAGGAGAACAACCTGAGGTCTGAGGTATTGGGAGTTAGAGAGTTTCTAACAATCTGCTCATGGAGGAAAACCTTTGATGTCCCCCACCCCCTTAAATAAGAGACTAGGATCAGGAATTTGATCCTGTCGTACATGTTTTTAGTCCAATCACTAAAGCTAAAAGAAATAGTGCAAAGTTTTTCTCTTACCTCTGTTCCATTTTAATAGTCCTACTTGGTTTTTCACAATGAAATTTTTTATTTTTAAAAAGCAAATCAGATTACTAATGTGGAACGGAGGGAGTATAATTTATCAATCCCATAAATTGCTCACCGTTCATCTTGCGCTTCAATTCAATTGGTAGGTGCCTTCCACCATTTCTATCTCCAAAGTCCAAACTACTATATGTAGAGAAATGCCATCGACGAAGTCACTTTTTGATGGAGAAATATTCGGTGTTTATGGCTCTAGTGTCAACACTTAGCTCACTTTCGAACTTGTTCCATTCCTGCCGATTTTGGATTTTGCGGTGGATTACGGTAGAAAATATGAAGTACGAACTTCCCAAAACGCCATGGAAGATGGGCAACCTTTTGCTTTGTGGTGGAAGGAACCAGATATGACGTACATCTCTCCTTTTGCCTGTTTGAATAAAGATTGTGGAAGATTTACGGAAAGTACTGCTACGATAAGAAAGAATAATGGAAGCAAGAAAAGTACTGCTTCATGACAACTATATACACGCCCGACAATTGCCGGCCAGTTGTTGTTTCCAGCCTCCGGAGTTTCTACTTGCACTTTCTCAATCTCTGTTCACAGAAGCATCGGTTTCAGATGGGTGTGTACCCATTATACCAGAAAAGGTTAAAGACTTAACCTTTATGATGGAACAAAACTTTGACAAAGGCGAATGGAATTGTTCCTGATGTAGATGAGTTAAGACTTCCGAAGATCTAGTCCCTTTCAATGGTTTGGGGTCTTTTAAGTTCTACCAACTGATAAAATTTCCAAATTAACTACACAGTAGCAAAGTTACATGTTGGCATTGCTTCAAAGTTCTATGCTAAGCTCAAGAGTCAAATTCGATACTGTCTGAAATAAATAAAATGCTGACGCGAATTACAGTGTAATAGTATGGCATCCACTAACTCTTTAGACAGGCAACACAGTTCATAGGCTCTGCCTATCCTATTCTTGCATCAATGGTCTCAAAACTTGAAACTGTGTCCTGGTTCTTGTGATATTGGTCGGAGTTATAAGTAACAAGTTTCCTCTTCTCCTCTCTTGTACTATGGCCAAAAGAGAGCTAAAGTCTCAGTTTTATTCAGAATCAGATGCTGCTTGACAAACAGGAAGGTAGTATGTGTCCAGCTGCCAATACTTGCGTTTTACCCCCTCCCAGACCTCATCTCCCAAGCAGTCTTTTACGGGTAAGGGAATAAACTGTGCTGAGTAGCCCAGATGTGCAAGTTCTAAAGCGACTAGCTGACAATATACTACATGAAAAAAGGCATTACCACCACATAGGCCATTGAAGAAAGAATAAATACCACCAGGCTTCAGCAGCTTTGGAAGATGCTGATGAAAGTCTCTCATGTCTTCATAGTATTCACCGTATGTGTCAAAGAAAATCCCTGCGTTGGTCACAATTTTTAGCGTATAATAAATCATCCCCACAATTTGAACAGGGTAACACAATCAGAAATTTTGACCTATATTAGAATCCCTTGCGAAGAATAAGGATCCAACTATGGCCGATTAAAAAAAGGCTGTCACTGAATGAAGTGAAGATGGTTTCTAGTGTTTGAATAATCAATGCAGGAAAAACTGAGCAAAAGAATAATCAATACCGAAAAAGGAAAAAAGCTGTTAGTAGAGAAAAAGAACTTTAATTACCAAAAACAAGGAAAAAAATCTTTACATATATTTGAAATTGTGTTAAGAACAGAAAATGAAACGAAAATCTAAGAAGTACACAACCAAATAGTGGAATTGCTTATGGGAAAATATGAAAGAGAAAATGATAACATAACGAGAATAACAAAACACATAAGGGCAAAATTTATCTGAGTCCTGGGAATTGGCATGCCATAAGTAAAGAGAAAAAGGATGTTCTCAAGGTATGATTGAGAGACCAGACTGTAACATACAATCACAGGAAAGTAGCTTTAGAGAGAATAATAAGCAGAAACTAAGATGCAGCATAAGAAAATGAACATGAAAATAGCAGTCACCAGCAAAACAATATGGCAAACATAGCAAATTTTATAACTGAAATGCACGAGGAAAAATTTAAGAGAGATTTACCATCATAAGATTCAAGTTTTGGAAGAACATCCTGCCAACGGCCAAATATTATCCTTACATTTTCCTTTTCTCCCCATCCAGACTGAACCATTCGGTCATAAACCTTTGGGTGGGCTTCAACGATTGTGTGCATACGAGGAGCATACTGTTGAATCGCAGTATCTATAATTCCCATACCAAATCCAATATTCAGTATGTGTCCACCGTCTTCACTGCAAACAGCCTTTGCATGAGCCTCCATCAAAGGCTTCTCCCAAGCCATCATGACTGCCTTGCTACTAGAGTCCATCAACCTATCCTCACTAAATACTATCCTATCCTCCAAGTATTTTGTACTAGAATCACTACCGTTTTGTTTATTTGCTCTTGCAATTGTTCCGAGAACCAATTCAGCTTGAATCCCTTGGCAATATCGACAAAAAAAATAAAAACATCAGACACTACAGCTAACAAATTGATAAGGAATAGACAACTTTGTGTCAAACGCAACAGAGAATTAGACTCATGCACTCAAAGGTAAACTACATGAATGTCAGTTCACAGGAAATCGACATGTGGAAACAGAGACACTGAATTACGTTAAAGAATCGTACACACAAAATCATACATATTACTTAAGGTAACCTAGTTTAGACTAAGCTGAGCCAACTGCAGTCGAGAGTCGAGACTGGAGACCTTATCAGTGATCCTGATTCTTATCAGCAGAGGCCTCGTACATGATGATTAAAACTTACCTTAATCAAGTTATTACTTTTATTTGAAAAGTACTGACATTACATAAAAAAAAACAATGCACTATCACCAAGTAACATTAAGTGCATAAAATTAGCATTTACGTAAGAAGACACACCTTACCTCAATCAGGTTACTACTTTTATTTGAAAGTACTCAGCATTACATAAAAATAACACAATGAACCAACATTAAGTAATATCAAGTGTGAAAGTTAACATTAGGCAAGACATAAATTCTATGAGTGCCCATGTTATAATCATCTCTATCAACAACTTAAACACAGAAAAATCTCCAATCTTTCATTTGAAAAGTACTCGACATTAATCAGAAATTATACAATGCACTAACAGCAAGTAACATCAACTGTGATAGTCAGCATTTAGGGGCAAGAAGACATAAATTCTAAGAGTATCCATATTATAAGAATCTGTATCAACAACTTAAAGACATAAAAGCACCAATCTTTATCTTCTATATATGCATAGATCCCAAAGAAGATCAAGAAATGCACAAAAAGTTCCAAATTTAGCTTAATTAGCAGAATACATGAACATGCTTCCAAGCTTCAAAACATTACTTCCTCCGTCCGGAATTAGTAGTAACATTTGATTTTCCAAATGAACTGATTTTAAAAAAATTACACCCGGAAAAACCAAATGTTACTACTAATACCGGACGGAGGGAGTATTTTTTATACACTATTAAAGAGAAAAGAACAAGGACCTGCATTGAGGAGGAGATCAAAGGCTTCCTGGTGGCCGTTTTCCATGGCGAAATCTCCGGCGGAGAGGTCAGACGGAGAGAGGGCGTTCCAGGGTGCGCCGGCGGCCAGGAGGGCCTTGACTATCTCGGCGTGGCCGTGCCTGGCCGCATGCATGAGCGGCGTCAGCCCTTCACCGTCAAAGTAAGTAACGTCGGCACCGGCGCCGACCAGCTCCGCCGCCCTCCCAGAGTCACCGGACTTGGCCGCCTGGCAGAGCTGCTCCGCCGCCGCCATTTCTTCTCGTGTTTGCCTCTTGGCCCTTGAGCTATCACTTTCTACGAATATTGGGCTCAACCAGGACCAGTATTTATGGGCCTATCGACTCAAATTTTGTGATGGGCCCAAATAGCTGACCCAACAGTTCGAGTTTTGCATGGGCTTAGATTTCAAGGAGATCCTTGGTCCGGAATGCCTCTCTCCGACCTTTTTTTTAGGGCAGTGATAACCCTACATCATATTCCTACACATTTCTATACACAGCTGATGTGTATGAAAATGAGTGGGTGAACTAATGTGGGGTCACATCAATTCACCCACTCATTTCCATACACATCAGCTGTGTATGAAAATGTGTAGAAAATCTGATCTACAAATATCGTTTCCCTTTTTTTTATACTCCTTCTGTCCTGTTTCAAATTAAAAAAGTTAAATGATTTGGAGGTGTGTGCTCTCTGCTCAAAATCAATTATAACTGTTGTTGAAAAAAAAAAAACAAAGTAGAATTGTTCCAAATTAAGCTATATACACTTTATGGGTGATTCTACCTGGAAAAAAGGGCCATTTGTAACTAAATTTTAGACATATAGCTATACCACTCTATATTCTAATTAAGTTTTTAATACAAGAACCGACCTATAGTATACCTAAATATTTGCACAAATGACATTAATACTAGTATCGTCCCTATTGTATGTTGATTTTATGAAAATTTACGTATTGTTGTATCAGAATCGCTTCATACCCGTTTCTCGTATCCGTACTCATACTTTCTTGATGGCTACTCACCCACTTACGTGAAATGCATGCATGCATGGAGTAACGAGATCATGGAGTAAATAAGTAAATTCAGAGTAATAATTATATGGTGAAGTGCAGGTCCCGGTGCTTGAAGTCTGAACTGGTTGGCAAGACCGTCCTGTTGTATTTCTCACGAAATCAGTGTCTCCCATGCGCTGAATTTGTGCCTAGACTGATCGAGACGTAGGAGGAGCTCAAGGTGACCAAGGGTGAGCCATTGGAGATAATCTTCATCTCCTGTGACTTCGACGAGGCCTCCTTTCAGGAGTTCTATGCCTTCATGCTCTGGATGGGCCTCGCCTACGACGATGAGAGGGTGAAGTCCATCGGCCGCTGGCACGGCCAGTCTCGCACATCTAGTGGCCATTTCGCCCACCGGCCAGACCCTGACCAAAGACACCAAGCACCTGAACGACGTTCATGAGCCTAATGCTTACCCTTTTACCGAGCATAATTTGAAGAAGCTTCTTGCAGAGCCAGCTGCCGGCCTGGAGGAGAAAGGCGAGGAAAACCCAAACATCAAGGAGGGGCATGCTGCAAGGGGGACGTTTGCTCCATATGAAGGTCTCATGAACACTCGGTTTAATTTCTCCATACTTCCATTAGTATTATCATTTTGGTGAAGGGAACTTATTAAGTGCTTTTTTTTTTCAATTTTATGCTAATTTGCTTTTATATGTCATGTGGCCTCTACCACTAAATCTTCTAGTACAACCTTAATTATTCTTGTTCAGCAAGGAACAAAATGCAAGTTGAATTTCGTCATGCCACTCATTAACGGACGGGCTGCACTGAAAAAGCTGTTGCAATTCATAAGGAATGAAAATCTAGTGCACTTCACATGGGATTACCATAGACTCAAATTCCGGAAAAAATGACTTACTTTGTTATAGTGATCTACTAAGTCCCATAGCTTGTGTGCATCTGAGCCATGGGATTTGGATTGTGCGGCTAATACTATAGAGGCCGGAGGTTATTTATAGCCCGCCTGCCCCTGTCAAGTTTCTATCTAACGGTGAAAATTGAGCCTGGGCATAAACGATTGTGCAGCTATTAAATGCGATTCATAAGCAGTAGGCATGAAAAATAATGAATTTGAGGACTTCTTGTAAGGCTTCCATTTTCATTTGCACAGAATCAATTTTTTTACGGTGTACATCCACATTTAAACTTACAATCTTTTTGTGATCTTGCATCTGCATTTGCACGTCTTTCCCTCTTAGAGAGAAACAGGACTTTGGTGTTATCACATTTTTCTGGATACCTTATCATCACAATTACAACCAACTTAAGGAAAGGCCTTTCAACACACAAATTAAGAACACCAACCACTTGCCCCTGCCCTACTTCATGTCCATGTCACGGCGATCGGGCTCCCAACCAAGTGTTTCCCGTCCGACCATTCAAGGCGGCCGAAGCTTGACGTCCCCGATGGTTTTGAGGTTGTCGAGAAGGTCACCGTGTACGATTTCTTCTCATTTTGATCACCAGAGAAAGCCAGCTCCGTCGGCTCAACGGTCACCTTCACACCCTCCGGCGCTTCTACTGCCACCGTATATGTGCCGGATGAGCCTACATTGGTTAGTTTCCTAGTATATTTTGCAGTCAGTACACTACCACTAGAACCACCACTGCCACCACCACCACTACTAACTTCAGTACTAAAGGGGATTGCGAATGACGGGTAGTTAAGGTCCGCGGCGGAGTACGTGCGGCTACTATCACACGTGTGGTTCGTCTTAGTAAGGATGTTAAACTGTTGTGGTGTATACTTAAGGGCACAGAGGAAGTCCAAATAGTCCTCAGCCGAGATATCATACACCAGGCCCGGGTCCAGGGCCTTCTGTGGGTCCACGTGCCCGGCCCCGTGATCGAACGGTGTAGATGCCTTGCCCGTGGCCACATCGCGGATCTTCTCACCGGATTTGTACGCGACATAGGCGGTCGTCATCAGGGCCGACCTGATTGCGGCCGGGCTCCAATCCGGATGGGCCCCCCGGAGGAGGGCCGCAAGCCCACTTACGTGCGGGCAGGACATGGACGTGCCGGAGATGATGTTGAAGCCCACACGGCGATCATCGCCCGCAAGCCCAGTGGGCCCAACCTTCCCTGTCCAGCCCGCCAAGATGTTAACTCCCGGCGCGATCATGTCCGGTTTAAGGATCTCCGGCGAGATCGGGTTCGGCCCGCGCGACGAGAACGCCGCCACCACCGGCGACGGCTTGATCCCCACCTTGGTCCCGCCGAACACAATCGTCGCCATCGGGCTCGGGTCCGACATCAGGTAGTCCTTGATCGCATCGCCTGTCTTCTCGCCGACGCCGGTGCCCGGAAGGAGGTGGGCGTCCGCCACGAGCTCCTCACCATTGGCCGCGGTGTTGGCCAGAACCATCCCGGCGCCGCCCGCGTCCTTCACCACCGCTCCCTTCTGCACCCTCGCGTTTATCCCCCGGTCGCAGAGAACGATCTTCCCGTTCACCTTCTCAGGGATCAGCGTCCCGGTCATGCAGAGGTTGCCGTTGGTTACATTGGTGGCATTCCCGGCGTAGATCAGCTGCAGCGTCGGCGATTCCGGAAGCCGCTTGCCGGAGTAGAGGGAGACGCCAGAGTAGTTCTTCCCGTTGCCGAGACTGACGTAGGCCGGGAAGTCGCGGTCGAGCGTGCCGGCGCCGACGGTTGTGATCCACGGTGCGACGTTGGAGAGGCTGAACGAGCCGGGGCCGGCGTTGCCAGCGGAGCAGGAAACAAGAATCCCCCGTTGCATGGCGGCGAAAGCGCCGATGGCGACGCTGTCGCGGTAGAAATCCGGTGTCCCTCCGCCTAGCGAGAGGGAGAGGACGTGGACGCCGTCGGACACCGCCGCCTCCATCCCCGCGAGAATGTCGGAGCTGAAGCATCCGCCGAGCCAGCACACCTTGTAAGTCGCAACGCGCGCGCGCGGGGCCATCCCGCGCGCCGTCCCCGGCGCGTAGCCGAAGAGGCTAGCGTCCGCCACGACGGCGCCGCCCGCGGTGGTAGAAGTGTGGGTCCCGTGGCCGTCGTCATCGCGCGGCGACCGCGACTCGCGCGACTCGTCGATCGGGCCGAGGGTGGCCTCGTAGCCCTTGGCGAAGAACCGTGCGCCGATCAGCTTCCGGTTGCAGAACCCCTTGGCCTCGCACTCACCCTTCCACCCGGCCGGCACGGGGCCGATGCCGGAGTCGTCGAAGCTCTTGCTCTCCGGCCAGACGCCGGTGTCTAGGACGCCGACGATGACGTCAACATCGGAATTGGATTCCGGGGGGAGGCCTTCATAGACGTCGAGGCCAAGGAACTCGGGGGTGCGGGTGGTGTGGAGGTGGTAGAGGGTATCGGGGAGGACGGAGAGGATGCCGGCAGTGTCGGAGAGGGCGGCAGCCTCGGAGGGGGTGAGGCGGGCGGCGAAGCCGTGGGCGACGGAGTCGTAGTAGTAGAGGAGCTCGGCCGAGTCGGAGACGGCGCGGAGGGACGAGTCGTACCAGAGCTGGTGGGTCGCGAAGCTCGCTGGCTTGCGATGCTTGGCCGCGTGGACGATGTAAGTCTGCGAGGCACCCTGGCTCGCCCCAACCAAACAAAGCACCACCACTAGCAGCGCCGCCGCCGCCGGCGATGTACCAACTTTAGCTCTCACCATCTCTTTCAATTGGTCTATGCCCACAAATCAAAGTGACATAGGGTAAGAATCAATAGAAATCTTTATTCTGTGCCACTTTTCTTCCTCGTCTGTAAGCAGCAGAGGTCTAGAGCAGAGCGGAGCAGAGCAGAGAGAGAGGGGGGATAAGAGGAGGGAGAGTAGAGGAGGGTCGTTGTCGGATGGGTAGGAATGATTGCGTTAAGACAGAAAGAAGACAGCTTGGTGGGGGAAGAAGGAAGGGAGAGGAGTGGATTGGGATAGCAGAGTAGCAAGGTTCACATGTGAGTCATAGACTATAGAGCTTTCTTTCTGTATTTCTAATGTTGGGTCTGTGGAGATTCCCTGGTGGGGCGTGCTTTCTTGCGAAGCTTTTTGATATGTAATTGATTTGATTAATTTTTTTGGGTACTGTTGTGAAATTTGGGGAAAGGTGGAGTGGACAGTGGGGGAGAGTGGAGACCACTCAAACACAGCTCAGGCTGCTCAGCTCAACTAACAATACTCACAGGCCTCTTTCTTCTTTAGCTCAACTAACAATGCTCAGCTCAACTAGTGGGAAATGGTGGTGAGGAAGGATGAAGGGCTGGAGTTTGTCAAGCCTAATATGGTAGCCACGGGTTGAAACTTGAGAGTTGAATTTGGACAACTTGAGATAAGCTACTTTCAAACTTTCATTTAATTGTTTATGTTTTTTTGGGTTGTTGTAGGGATGATCTTTTTGCTTTGTCTTGGTTGAGTTTTTTTGTGGGAATTGTGTGAAAGCCAATAGTGAATTGGAGATGGGTACTTTTGAGTCTGTGGAAAAAGAAATGGGAAAGAATCTTGGTCTGCGTGAGAAAAGAAATAAGGCAGTCGGTGGGGGGAGTGTGACTCTAAACAGAGGTAGAAATGTTTGAGGAGAATGTTTTAATTTTCACAATCATTTGTCATTTCTCCATGCTATGTAATCTAGTGGGAGCAAGAAATTCCGTATAGATAAAATATTGGTTGGTCTAAGCAATAAAATATCGGAGATATATGTAAAAAAATATCGGTGGTCGAAAATTAGTTTTTACCATATATTTTCATAATCTAACTTATAAAATAAGTTATACTAATTTAAATAAAGTATAGATTTTAATATATATATAGAAATGCATAACATGCTGGGAAACAAATGTGAAAGTTTTTTTTTCTTAAAAAATTCCCAACTTTTTTTTTGTAAACATTTTTTTTAAATAGCAAACCGATATATCAGCGATATTTGAAAAAAAAATTCAAAAAATTAATATTTACTTGTTTTGTTTTACCGGGTGTGGCCCAATATCAATATATCGGCGATATATAGAATTCCTTGAGTGGGAGAAAAAGGGTGCTTTGAGTGTCACAACAAGAAAGTTGTGAATTTGGAAGAAAGAGGTTGAATATGAAAAGGGTAACCTTTGAATGAGTTTGGACTTTGTATTCAATAGGGCCTATTTACGAAAAAATAAAAACTCAGTGTGCTTCCCACCGCCCCATTTGTGGAACCAATGACACCTTTTGAAGTGCTTTTAGGACAAGATTAACTTCAGGGGTTCTCCATTCTTCATTAACAACGGCTTTATTTGACTAAATCACCGAGTTGAATAGTTAATCGGAGTAAAAGATACCATCACACTGTCACATTTACAGCTAAGTGCGAAGTGTGATTGTGAGGTGTGGTTCGGGTTCGGTCAATCTAGTACACTCTTCCTCATTTCTATCATGGCATGTTGCTTTCACACCTCATGAGCATTTTGGCTTATTGTGAGAGCTCCTTGATTTTGGAGTGGTTCAAACATCCAAATCTTACCATTTGGATACTGCAGTGTCATAAAAATATCGTACAATCGAACTCTATA
The DNA here is from genome assembly GCA_039654745.1 of Houttuynia cordata. Lineage (NCBI taxonomy): Eukaryota > Viridiplantae > Streptophyta > Magnoliopsida > Piperales > Saururaceae > Houttuynia > Houttuynia cordata. The sequence continues at coordinate 5,065,248 of CM077512.1, forward strand.
TTATTAGCAATATCATACAATTTGAAATTGCCAATCCAGTAAAAGTTAGAATCCATCTTTGCATTTATATGTGTCCACTCAGCTTGATCTCTAAGTCCCTCTTAAGGGCTGTTTGGGGTGTAAAAAAAAGTAAAATATTCACAGTAAATATTTCACTTTCGCTATTTATTTTTAAATTTTTTTCACTTTTAACTGAAAGGACGTGTTTCAGACATCTACAGTGAAAAATCTAAAAATAAATAGTGAAAGTGAATTTTTCACTGTGAATATTTTGGTATCTCAAAGGATCTTGTCTTTGAGAGCATAAACTACAAACTACCACTAAGCACCCAAATCTAGATGTCACGGGCAATCTATTTGTTGGATAACGATGTAAAACAAATTCTATATTAGGGGCGTTGATCGCAATCCATCCAAATGTAAGTTAGAAGACAAACTTTACAATTTGACAGACCATTGATCCTGGCCCAGGTCAGACTGCTGACGCAACATGTCTCACTAGGTGGGAAATTGGTCACTCTGAAAGTAGGGTGGTGGGCGTTGTCTCTTTGCTCGGTGGGTTGTCTTCTTCTAGAGAGAGATGAACACTTGTGTCTAAAAGTTGAATGTGCAGTTTTGCATAAGACAAGATAGGGAGAGAGAGTTGATTTCTCGTTCTGATAGCATATTTTACGTGGAAGCTACATCAATATTGATTCAACTGATTTAAGCATATATTATGTAGATGGACTAATCAGAAAAAAAAGAGAGTTCTCAGACATATCAAGGCAAGAGGAGGTTAACGACATATCAAGGCATTGATAGCGAGGTTTAAGCTATAGATGGTGCTAAATTCATGATAGATGGGCGATTGATTCCTCCTATTATTGACAAATGGGGTGTGTTCTTTGATTGGAATCTTGGGATTCCTCTGAGCTTGCTCCCAATTATTAATGGATGCACATTAAGGTTGGTTGGGACTTTTGTGAAAGATCTTGAAAACCTTGCGTCATTCAAGGCGTTTCGTCTTGAGAAAATTTTCTTCTTCCTGCAATCAATGTATAAACTAATGTACCCAAGTCACGCTTGTGAAACCATGCTGTCTGCCTCACCCAATGAAACTGAAAGAAGAGGGAAGCAATCTTGCACGTAAGTATTTGATCTGGTTTATCAAATATAAAGACACCCCAAGTGCAGTTGAGAAATAACTCTAGGTCCTAAGTTACTGATTTGTCTTTTGGTTTGCTAGCTAGTTGGTAATGTTGGGTCATAAATGAAGCTGGACTTTGGAGCATGTGTTGGCCTCTGATGGAGCCATGGAGATTTTCATGTGGATACACCCAAATTGTAGGTATTTGATTTGCACCAAGGAGAGGAATTTGTGCCACACAAGAAGAACCCATGTGCAAATCTCCATGGACCATCCTAATTCCTAGACATGGTCCTAACATAGATACATCCATCTATGGAAATTACTAATGTCCATACATCAATCCCCCCCTAAAGTAGTCTCAAATTATTTTTTCATAAAAGTCTCAAACTATCTTGGTTATGGTAATAATATACATAAAACAATCCCCCAAACTAGTCTCAAATTATCTTGGTAAACATATGCAGGCAAAAATGTTTCTTATCTACAAGCAGATGTTATAGTTCTATTACTTCGATGTTTATGCAGGTGAATATTGTTAATTCAATGCGTTTAATCAAGATCAAAATCAAAGCAAGTAGGCCTCTCTGATCAATGGGCCGGCCACCGCAAATTACTAAATTGCTAGTACTACTTCTAATTGTGGTAGGCGTTCACCTTACTGTCAGACCACTGACTTTATTTTGGCTAATAGTGTTTGCTAAATGTAATTCAGAGGCTGAGTCATGAATTACATTACAGAGTATGATTTTTTTTTATAATGAGGGGTGTCCAAGTCCTTAGGAAGAATACTTTTTTTTTTGGTAACAGTATGAATCTATTTTCACGTCTTACTAATTTCACTTTAGAGTTTAGGGTCAAACACTAACTTGATTTCCACTATTAACAGTATGGCTAATAGTGTTTGCTAAAATCGTCACAAGTTTTCTTGGCAGACCAACCACAATACTCGTCCATTTTCAGACAAGGTGCATTTTCTAGAAGCAATGTATCTACCATATATGTATACGTATATATATCTAATCTAATAATATAAGTTCTGATTATGAGAATCACCCACTTACTATTTCACTGAAAGTGGTATGCATAGGTAGCAGAGAGATCATTTTCTTTAGTATACATAAAAATGATGAGCCTGTCTTTGCATTGTCCCATGTACCATTTACCTCGCCATATAACCAAAGGGAGTTACTCTTGTGCAGGCAGCAAGATAATTAAAATCAGTGGGAAGACACTCTTTAAACCAAGTAAGTTGAAGTCTAAATCAGTTGTGGGTCCTTGTAGTTCTATAAGTGAAAGATACATGACATGCTAATTAGACCATTTTCAACTTGAAGACAAATTATTAATCATAACATACGGTTGGATGCAACAGACAAACTTTGTCGACATTATCGCATAAATTAATGTTGTAGCCAGCAACGGGCTAGGTATTGTGCAAGCCCCCCCTCCCGTAAGCATTGCTTTGTCTGCCACAGCTTCAGTTATGATCAACATTGTCTTCTTCCCCACTCTTCAAAACATGATAACAACCTTGAGAGTGAGAACAAAGACCTGAGCTGGAGTGATAAGTTTCAAAAGCTATACAAATTGGAGTATCAATAAATAATTGAAGATACATGGCTGTTTGCTAGCTTTATTTAGCAGTTTGCGTGTGGTGGGGCTGAAAGGTCAGGTTCCCATCAACCTAGCTGTTCATGTTGTGTGACAAAATCAGGGGAGGAGCATAGGGAATGATTTGAGCATGCACAAAAGATAATATGTGGCCTCAAGCTTCTGTATTTTTTACATATTACCTGGCGCCAAGTATAGTTTTATCATATTACCTGGTTTTTCTCGTGACTTCTCATATGACCTGGAATTGGCACCTAGAGTACCGAAAATGCCCTTCTTTTACGTTTTTTATGCGTTTTGTTTCCGAAATGCTTCATTCTTCCCAAAATTAACGATTTACAGGATCATCAAGTTGGGGAAGAAGATATTCCGGCAAAGATCCATCCATAATCGCAGTTCAAACCATCGCCGGCGCCGTCCAACCCGAAAAAAAAAATTTCATGCCAAAAAACTGTAAAAACAGCGGGAAAGACGAAAAAAAATCTATGATGAATAGATTTTGATGTAAGAGCAGTGAGAAAGCCCTCACAACTACAAAAATTAAGATCTACATGTAAAGAAACACATATAAAGATCACCCATTGGTGTTCGACTGCTCCTGGACATGAAATAAAAGGATAAAAATGGGCAAAAACGTGAAATACTCGTCGGAGAGCGACAAGTTCCATTTATATATCTTTCTGTAATACTAATGAGGTGGAAGAGGAGGAAAAATAAGGAAGAACGAAAAAAAAATGGGCAAAAACGGATAAAAAATGAGCAAGTTATGACATTTTGAAGATTGTCATTTATCGTGTTGTCGACGACACGACTTGGTTCAAGTCGTGTACTATGCAACACGATAAATGACAATCTTCAAAATATCATAACTTGCTCATTTTTTATCCGTTTTTGCCCATTTTTTTTTCATTCTTCCTTATTTTTCCTCCTCTTCCACCTCATTAGTATCACAGAAAGATATATAAATAGAACTTGTCGCTCGCCGACAAGTATTTCACGTTTTTGCCCATTTTTATCATTTCACTTTCTTCTTTCTTATTATTTTTTCTTATTTTTCCATCCTATATCTTTCTATGATACTAATGAGGTGGAAGAGGAGGAAAAATAAGGAAGAACAAAAAAAATGGGCAAAAACGGATAAAAAATGAGCAAGTTATGACATTTTGAAGATTGACATTTTGAAGATTGTCGACGACACGACTTGATTCAAGTCGTGTACTATGCAACACGACTTGAATCCAAGTCATGTTATATGCAACACGACTTGAATGAAGTCGTGTCGTCGACAATACGATAAATGACAATCTTCAAAATGTCATAACTTGCTCATTTTTTATCCATTTTTGCCCATTTTTTTTTCGTTCTTCCTTATTTTTCCTCCTCTTCCACCTCATTAGTATCACATAAAGATATATAAATGGAACTTGTCGCTCGCTGACAAGTATTTCACATTTTTACCCATTTTTATCATTTCACTTTCTTCTTTCTTATTATTTTTTCTTATTTTTCCATCCTATATCTTTCTATGATACTAATGAGGTGGAAGAGGAGGAAAAATAAGGAAGAAAAAAAAGGGGCAAAAACGGATAAAAAATGAGCAAGTTATGACATTTTGAAGATTGACATTTTGAAGATTGTCGACGACACGACTTGATTCAAGTCGTGTACTATGCAACACGACTTGAATCCAAGTCGTGTACCATGCAACACGACTTGAATCCAAGTCGTGTACTATGCAACACGACTTGAATTTAAGTCTCAAGTCGTGTTGCATATAACACGACTTGGATTCAAGTCGTGTTGCATAGTACACGACTTGAATCAAGTCGTGTCGTCGACAACACGATAAATGACAATCTTCAAAATGTCATAACTTGCTCATTTTTTATCCGTTTTTGCCCATTTTTTTTTCGTTCTTCCTTATTTTTCCTCCTCTTCCACCTCATTAGTATCACAGAAAGATATATAAATGGAACTTGTCGCTCACTGACAAGTATTTCACGTTTTTGCCCATTTTTATCATTTCACTTTCTTCTTTCTTATTATTTTTTCTTATTTTTCCATCCTATATCTTTCTATGATACTAATGAGGTGGAAGAGGAGGAAAAATAAGGAAGAACAAAAAAAATGGGCAAAAACGGATAAAAAATGAGCAAGTTATGACATTTTAAAGATTGACATTTTGAAGATTGTCGACGACACGACTTGGATTCAAGTCGTGTTGCATAGTACACGACTTGAATCAAGTTGTGTCGTCGACAACACGATAAATGACAATCTTCAAAATGTCATAACTTGCTCATTTTTTATCCGTTTTTGTTCATTTTTTTTCGTTCTTCCTTATTTTTCCTCCTCTTCCACCTCATTAGTATCACAGAAAGATATATAAATGGAACTTGTTGCTCGCCGACAAGTATTTCACGTTTTTGCCCATTTTTATCCTTTTATTTCATGTCCAGGAGCAGTCGAACACCAATGGGTGATCTTTATATGTGTTTCTTTACATGTGGATCTTAATTTTTGTATTTGGGAGGGCTTTCCCACTGCTCTTACATCAAAATCCATTCATCATAGATTTTTTTTCGTCTTTCCCGCTGTTTTTACAGTTTTTTGGCATGAAATTTTTTTTCTTTCGGGTTGGACGGTGCCGGCGATGGTTTGAACTACGATTATGGATGGATCTTTGCCGGAATATTTTCTTCCCCAACTTGATGATCCTGTAAATCGTTAATTTTGGGAAGAATGAAGCATTTCGGATACAAAATGCATAAAAAACGTAAAAGAAGGGCATTTTTGGAACTCTAGGTGCCGATTCCAGGTCATATGAGAAGTCACGAGAAAAACCAGGTAATATGATAAAACCATACTTGGCGCCAGGTAATATGTTAAAAGCCCTATGTTTTATCATTGTTTTTTTTTTCCTGTTTTTTTTTGTTAACAAGGGGTGTTCAGGTCATTGGGGTCATACTAGAAGGGGCATGCCAACCTGCCTGTTAGAGCATTATATCCTGCCATCAATCCTCTTGAGCATATACAAAGCCCATACATTGTCTGCATTCAATAAATCGGAATATAATCCCGTGAAGGTGGCCAATTGAGTGGGGTTTAACATGTATCATCTTGACCAAAATTATAATCAAATAAAATATAAATACGTAAAAGCGCGACTGGAAGAATGCATTGCACCAAGAAATACCGATGGATTGTTGTGATCAAATTACTTACAACCTCTTGGATCTCATATATGATGTTAAAATTTCCTACAAGTTTAAGCTGTTAGGGAAGGAACAAGGGAACTAAAGAACAAACATTCTCATCCAAAAAGAGAAGAACAAACAGTAATTCTCAGTTCTAACTTGTGTACCAAACTAATAGCAGCATAGCCTTCTCTTTAACTTGGCTAGGGGAATATGTGAGGTCATGCCATTTTTCATTTTCCTTTTCGCTAAAACAAACGATGATTATCTTAAAAAAAAAGGAAAGCAAACAATCCTAATTAAGCACGTTTAAAAAGTTATAAGTACATCATTTAATAGGGGTGAGAAATGAGCCAAGTCTTCAGGTGCTTTTGCGTTGATTTAGCTTTGAGCTGTTAAAATTTGACTTGAAATTAAACAAATTAGTTAAAAAATGCAATGATCGATCGGTAAAATAACGCGATCGATCATGTAATGATCGACTGTGATAAACTGATCGTTCGTAGTTACTGTGATTTTCTGCAATTTGGTTTTCGCATTGGCCCGATCAATCGGTTTGAAAACGATTGATCGTAGTTACTGGAATATTAGGATTTGTGCAACGCGATAAAATGATCGATCGTAATTTCAGGCTTAATAAGGCGATCGATCGCAAAGCTTAAAACATGATCGATCGGCTGAGTGGTTACAGCGAGTAAATGGGCGTTTCTCTGCGGAAAATTGCGTCTCTTCTTCCAGAATAAGCCTAACAGAGACCTTCTATAAATAGAGAATGATTTTTCTCAGAAAAAGGTTACAGACAATAAAGAAAAACTAGTTCTTCTTTTCTTTTAATTCATCATCCATCATTGAGCAATAGAATCTCCTCTGATCGAGATCCAATCAGTTTGATTTGAAGTGCACCTTTAAATTGACGGTGTAGTTCGTTGTATCTTGGGAACGGAACGCTTTTAATTACCTGTGCACGGAGGGCAGCATATCTGTTTCAAGGACAACGCATTGCATGCCTCGAACCTGGTTCTAATTCTTATACTCTTTCTAGTATTTCATGTGTATATTTGTCAATTGTATGCGCATAATTTGGTAGTATTTTAGCCCTCTTTTATGTGACAATCCCAACAATCTTGAAACAGATATTTCTTGTTCTTGTTGATTGAATACTACTGCAATTATGGGTGTTGACAAATCATTGAAGCCTGATAAATTTGATGGCAAGAATTTCATGCGAGGGCAAACAAAGATGAAATTTTGGTTGACTCAGTTGAACATATTCTATGTGATTTCTGATGCTATTGTGGATAAAACTGTGTTTCTGAATCTGACAAGACTGCTAGTTCGTCTGATGTTGGAACAACCAAGCCTGTTAATAGTGATAAATTTAAACAAGATGATGAACTATGCCATGAACAAATTTTGAGTGTCTTGTGCAATGAATTATATGATTTGCATGTGAATACTAAATCTGCTAAAGAACTATGGGATACCCTTGATAAGAAATTTGGAAAAGAGTATGAAGGGGAAGAAAAATATGTTGTAGGCGAGTATTTTGACTACAAGATGGTCGATAACAAATCTGTTAGATACCAGGTTGTTGGGATACAGAATTTGGTAGCAAAGATCATTGGGAAAGGCATTCTCGTTGACGAGAGGCTCCAAGTTCCGGCGCTTATAGACAAGCTACCGCCCTCAGGGCAGGATTTCCAAGTTAACTTGAAACACAAAAGGGATGCAATGTCCGTTGATGATCTTATGGTGGTCATACAAATTGAAGAAAAGCATAGAGGTAAGATGAAAATCTTACAAGGCTCATCTTCTGGGGTCAAAGATAGTGTTCAAGCAAATGTTGTAGAAAGGAAACCAAAGTTTTATGGCAATAAGAAGAACAACAAGAAGTTTAAGAATCGGTCATTCAAACCTGGTTCAAATATCCATAAGGACAAGAAGTCGAAGGTTTGCTGGTGATGTAAATTTTAATATGATACTCGCAAGCGCACGAATCTATAGCAGAATAGTGGCTACGAGGTCGATCCCTCAGAGACTTAAAAGATATTAAACCTAATTCTAGAGTACGTAGCAAGTAATAATGAAATGTAAAGTTCTAATTTTTATTTTCTTTTTAAGCAATCAATTGTTCAACTAAACTAAAAACACAGAAATTAACTAAACAAAAGATAAAATAATAAAGAAAAATCCTGTTTTGCTGCTTTCAGTCTGTCATGCTTCTCCGTCCTGCTTTGCTCTTTCCTCCACCTTCAGCAACAGTCTCTCAACTGCACGCCTCAACCGTTCTGATCTTTCTCTCGAATAGAACAGAATAGTCCCCAATTCCAGCCAAAGCAAAGCTTCTTTCCCAAAACCTTTGTTATGCTACCCCTCTCTTGAGCAAGTAACTCTGTTCCTCCTCTTCGTTGCCACAGACAAACTGTGCCTTCGAGAACTCCTCTCGTCCTCACTCTCTCCAGCAACAGTTCTTCCCAAATCCCACGCCAGAACACAGCCAGTCAATTCCCTTCGAACACGAAGCCGTCTCTCTATCCCTGAGCACGAACAGAACCTTCAACCAGAACCACCGTCAGCAATCCCGCCCAGAACCACCTCCTTCAGAACCGCCAGAACACCACCCACCAACAGCACGGCCGCCCTCTTCTCTTGAGCAGAACACAGCCGTCACCTTCCACCGACAAAGTCAGCGACTACCACTGCCAGACAGTAACAGCACGGCCCTCACTTCGCTCAACAACCACCAACAGCACCCAGCCGGAGCCCTTCAACCAGCTCTCTATCTCTCCCGATTCCCGCCGCCGGCCTCGACAGAATCCAGCAAAACAGAGCAGCCTTTTCTTTCAAAACAGTCCCCTTTTCGATCCACCACGGCCTGCCGTCCTGAACAGAGAAGCCGCCACCCAAAAAAAAAACCTTTTTCAGCACGAAGCCGCCTCCTCCATTTATAGTCCGAAGAATCGAGTCGACGGCTACCCAGCACCTTCCTTTCCGGGCGCGACCTCAAGCTTTCAAAATAGGAATCTTTTCCATTTTTCAGACGTCGGCCAAATCAGAGCTTGCCATCCTTCCACACAGCCAAATCGAGCCAAGACCGTCACCGTCACATCGCCAGAAATGAGACCCACCGCCGGAAACGCCGTCAACTCGCCGGATTTATGTCGATCACCTGCTCAAGCCTCTTCGTTTTTTGTCGCCTGACTGCAGCCTCACTTCGCCGGAATTTCCTCCGTCGTCGTCGTCCCGCCGTCACAAACAGACCGCCATCCTCGCAGGAGCAAGACCCACCGCCGGCGGTCGTCGGAATTCCACTCCTCTTCACTCTCCGGCAGAACAGAGCCTCGTGCTCTGTTCTGTTCCAGGCTCCCAGCGCTCGACGCCCGAGCCATCGGGCTCGGGTCGCTTTCAGTTTTCTTTTTTTTTTTATTTTCATTTTCTGAACCAGACCGGAACCGGTTCTTTTCAATTCATTTCCTTTCTTTTTCTTTTTTTTCTTTTTCTTATTCAAAACCCGCCGTATCGATCTCGCGCGTCCAATCTCCGATCTCGGCACAGAACCCATTTGACGTGCATTCTCTTTGGCGATTTAGGACTTTTACAACCTGCATAAATATAATTAAATATAATTTAGACACATCATAAATTATAAATCCATTAAACCCAATTAACGCATCTAAATTAATCAATTAAGCACATTTGTTTATTAATCTCCTAATTAATCACCTAACACAGATAAACATTAATTATCATTATTTTAACTAAAAATACGACTAACAAATAGGTAGAAAGGCATATAAAAATGTGTATATTTTGCATATATCAAATACCCCCAAACCTACATTTTGCTAGTCCTCGAGCAAAACAAAACCAAACAAAACAAAGAAGTCTAACTAATCCACTTTCGCAGGAAATCGCGATTGCATTTAGCACATGCAACAAGCCTTTTAAACCCCCAGGTGTCCCTGGCTGGACGAGTGAAGTCTCGTGAGGGTTTGCAGCCATGCTACCCACAAACATGTATTTATGAAATAAACCTATTTAATCTAAGTGTAAAAAGAAATAGAAAATCACTACAAAACAAACAATCCTAATATCCCTTCGAATGCAAACTGCAATGTTTAAGAAAATCAACCACATGTACTTGGATTTATAATCAACTGGAATATAGAAGCCCTCAAGTAAGTGGTTTTATTCTACACCTTCATCTTGGAAATTTCTGCTCAATATGATATAGCATGATACTTTATATAGTAAGAGTGTAGAACATTGTAGCAATACATTCTAAATCTCTGTTTTATACAGATCCAGTGTGACCCATTAACCAAAGAACATCAAAATCAACACAGTCGTCGTAATCTTTAGGTTCATGATAGCACAAATCTGCGCGCCTCCTTCGGGTCCAACATTCTAGGTTTGAGAGGATAATACACCATAGACTTTTTTTTTTCTTTCGCTAGGACTGTGTAAGGCCTGACTTCAAGATGCTCAGGTTTAGCAATGACTCAGGCCAATAACTCCCAGTCAGTTGGCTTAGGCCATTAGGTTTTAAGTAGACCGCTTCGGGCCCGAGCATCAGCCTAAGTTAATCCTATAAAGTCAAGCAGCCCCTTTCTTTCATTCATTTTGTTTTCATTTTTCGCATTTTTTTTTCTTTTCATATTTTCAGCACATCTTTATTTCGTCCAGGCTGTATTATACTCTCAACCTATTTCCGGTTCCAATCCCTTGCCATAGCCAAGTAAATGGGCTATCATGATCTTTTAAGCTCAACAGACAACCACATATCATCCAATGACTCTGACTAAAGATATCCCACTGTAAATTAGCATTCAACAAATCTCTAGACTGTATTACTTTATGTAACTAGTGTGTGTGAGTGAGTTTTTCTTAGTTCAAGCACTTATTCCAAGAGGACTGTAACAGAAAGATATGCTCAGTTAAGTTCTCTATCCTCCAGTATACTTACTCACACTTCCAATGCAAATTAATCTCTTAAAAATTGAAGTATGCATCATAAAGGGATAAACTATCAAAACCTAAGAAAAATACTAACAAACAACAATAAAACTAAGTAAATTTTTATGTGTTTTTTTTTTATTATTATTATTATTATTATTTTATTTTAAATAAAAACCAAAGGAATACTACTTTTCTTTTCTACACCCCCAAACCTAAACGAAACATTGCCCTCAATGTTTACCAAAATAAATATCACAATGACGAATAAAAGAAAAGGAGTGTAAGGAAAGAAGTCACCTGAATGGAGATGCCTCATGGTAGATGTAAAGCATTGAAACACACAAACTAAGAATGAGGAGTAAGTACAAAATATGGAAAAAAGAAAATACACCCCCAAACCTAGATTGTAGCATCCCCACACATGTATCAACAACCTAAATATTAAACAAATAAAAAGCTATCAAGAACCAAAAATTTGGGTTGCCTCCCAAGAGCGCTAAGTTTTACGTCTTCAGCCAGACGTAACCAAAAATCATGTAGGAGCATTAGGTTCATCCAAATCTAGAACAGTCTCCTCGCTCTCAGTAAAACCCTCTAAATATGGTTTCAATCTTTGCCCATTAACTTTGAAAATAGTTCCATCTTTAGGGTTTTGAATGTCAACCGCTCCATGGAAAAATACTTTTTGCACAATGAAAGGTCCAGACCATCGGGAACGGAGCTTTCCTGGGAAGAGATGTAATCTGGAGTTATAGAGCAAAACTTTTTGACCGGGATCAAATGACTTTCTCAGGATTGACTGATCATGAAAAACTTTGGTCCTCGCTTTGTAAATCTTCGCATTCTCATAAGCCTCATTGCGAATTTCGTCTAATTCATTGAGCTGCAATTTTCGAAGTGTTCCAGCCTTGTCCATATCAAAATTAAAAGTTTTGATGGCCCAATAAGCACGATGTTCTAATTCCACAGGTAAATGACAAGGTTTTCCAAATACAAGTCTATAGGGAGACATGCCAATTGGTGTCTTAAAAGCAGTACGGTAAGCCCACAATGCATCATTTAATCTGTCAGACCAATCCTTTCGGTCGGGACGAACCGTTTTCTCAAGAATGCGTTTAATTTCCCTATTTGAAACTTCTACTTGTCCACAAGTCTGCGGATGATATGGAGTTGCAATTTTATGAGTAATGGAGTACTTTTTCAGAAGTGATTCAAAAGCTCTATTGCAAAAATGTGTACCACCATCACTTATAATTGCTCGAGGGGTTCCAAAACGAGAAAATATGTTTTCTTTCAAGAACCGAACCACCACTTTGTGATCATTTGTTTTGCAGGGAATGGCCTCTACCCATTTGGAAACATAATCTACAGCAACAAGGATATAGAGATAACCAAACGATGGAGGAAATGGGCCCATGAAATCAATACCCCAAACATCAAAAAGTTCAACAATCAGAATGTTGGTAAGGGGCATCATGGACCTACGTGATAATGTACCCATACGTTGGCATCTGTCACATTTTGTGCAAAATTCATGAGTATCTTTGAATAAAGTAGGCCAATAGAAACCACTCTGCAAAATTTTTGCAGCAGTCTTTTTCGCACCGAAATGGCCACCACATGCATGAGCATGGCAAAAAGAAATGATACTATCAACTTCATGCTCCGGCACACATCTCCTAATGATTTGATCTGGGCAATACTTGAACAGGTATGGATCATCCCAGAAGAAATGCTTAACCTCGGCGAAGAATTTGGATTTATCTTGTTTTGTCCAATGTTCAGGAAGTTGAGTTGTGACAAGATAATTAACAATATCAGCATACCAAGGCAATTGAGAGACAACAAAAAGTTGTTCATCAGGGAATGACTCATTCAAAGGTAAGTGTTCCTCAGCAGACTCGTCAATAAGTCTAGACAAGTGATCAGCAACAACATTTTTAGAACCTTTCTTGTCTCTTATCTCAATATTAAATTCTTGAAGTAATAGGACCCAACGAATTAAACGAGGTTTAGTGTCTTTCTTTGAAAGAAGATATTTCAAAGCTGCATGATCTGAAAACACTATGACCTTGGATCCTAAGAGATATGATCGGAACTTGTCTAAAGCAAAAACGACAGCCAACAACTCTTTTTCTGTAGTAGAATAATTGAGCTGAGCGTCATTGAGAGTTCTACTTGCATAATAGATGACATGGGGTATCTTATTCACCCGCTGCCCCAAGACAGCTCCAACCGCATAATCGGATGCGTCACACATAAGCTCAAAAGGTAAATTCCAATCCGGTGGTTGGATGATGGGTGCAGATATGAGAAATTGCTTGAGTTGATCAAACGCTTTAGAGCAATCATCATCAAAGACAAAAGGAGTTTCTTTAGCAAGCAAATTGCACAAAGGTCTTGAAATTTTGCTAAAGTCTTTGATGAATCTTCTGTAAAACCCAGCATGGCCAAGAAAAGATCGAACCTCCTTTACTGATTTTGGTGGAGGCAGACTTGAAATTAAGTCAACTTTGGCCTTATCAACTGCAATTCCTTTATTTGAAATAACATGTCCCAAAACTATCCCTTGACGAACCATAAAGTGACATTTCTCCCAATTTAGCACAAGATTTGTTTCTTTACACCTTGTCAAGACAAGAGACAAGTGGTGTAAACATTCATCAAAAGAGGATCCAAACACCGAGAAGTCATCCATGAAAATTTCAAGAAATCGCTCAACCATATATGAAAATATGCTCATCATGCACCGCTGGAATGTGGCGGGTGCATTACATAACCCAAATGGCATGCGGCGATATGCATATGTTCCAAAAGGACAAGTGAATGTGGTCTTTTCTTGATCCTCTGGAGCAATGGGAATTTGATTGTAGCCTGAATAGCCATCTAAAAAGCAATAGTAGCTATGACCAGCAAGTCTCTCAAGCATTTGATCAATGAATGGCAAAGGAAAGTGGTCTTTCCTTGTGACCGAGTTCAATTTTCTGTAGTCAATACAAACCCGCCACCCAGTGGTCATTCGGGTGGGGACTAATTCATTATTATCATTTTTGACTACTGTGATTCCTGACTTCTTAGGAACAACCTGAACGGGGCTGACCCAAGTACTATCTGATATGGGGTAAATGATGCCAACATCTAACAATTTTAGCACCTCGGTTCTGACGACCTCCTTCATATTAGGGTTAAGTCTGCGTTGCATTTCACGGGAAGATTTTGCATGCTCCTCAAGGTAAATGTGATGCATACACAGAGCAGGACTTATACCCTTAATGTCTGCTATTGTCCATCCCAAAGCTGTCTTATGTTCGCGAAGAACATCAAGTAACTTGCCTTCCTGTTCTGAATCAAGGTCTGAAGAGATGATAACAGGCAAGGTATCAGAAGAACCTAAAAACGCATATTTAAGTGTATCAGGTAATGGTTTTAGGTCAAGTTGGGGTGGTTTTTCAATAGATGGGACAAGTTTAGACTCGGGAACTGGAAGAGGTTCCACCCTGGCTGTCCATTTGGTCGGGTCCAAAATAGGGGTAGAGTCAAGTAATGCATTGACGTCTCTAATGGACCCTTCGATGTCAAAGTCTAAGCCAAAATGAGTTAAACATGTCTGGAGGGGATCATCATTTAAAACAGTTTGCAGGGATTCCTCTACCAAACTTTCAATCATATTCATTGCAAAAGAATCATCCGTCTCTGGGGGTTGTTGTCTAACATTAAAGACATTGAGTTTGACTTTTAAATTGCCAAACGACAACTTCATAACCCCATTTCTACAATTTATTATGGCATTGGATGTGGCTAAAAATGGCCTTCCCAAAATCACAGGAATCTGACTACCAGGATTCTGCACAGGTTGGGTATCTAAGACAATAAAGTCTACTGGGAAGTAAAATTTATCCACCTGAACCAAAACATCCTCAATAACTCCGCGTGGGACTTTAACTGATCTGTCTGCAAGTTGCAGTGTTATGGTAGTCGGTTTCAACTCTCCTAATCCAAGTTGCTCATAAACAGAGAATGGTAACAAATTTACACTAGCTCCTAAGTCCAACAATGCCCTCTCCACAGTATGGTCTCCTATAACGCATGAAATTGTGGGACATCCTGGATCTTTAAACTTAGGAGGAGTGTTATGCTTAAGAATTGAGCTAACTTGTTCAGTGAGAAAGACTTTCTTGTGTGCATTCAATTTTCTTTTCTGGGTGCACATGTCTTTTAAGAATTTTGCATAAGCGGGAACTTGCTTAATAGCATCGAGCAACGGAATATTGATTTGCACTTTCTTAAAAATTTCCATTGTCTCATCAAGTTTGTTCCCTTGAGATGTTTTTGCAAGTCTTTGAGGAAAAGGTGCCTTGGGTATATAGGGTGGCATATGGCTAGACTCAGGACACGAAGAAGCTTCTAGGCTCTTCTTCGATGTATTAGGACTCACATCTGGTCTAGTGGTGCTCTCTTGGTCCTCACCCTTTCTAGCAGTTGTGTCTATGGCAGTCTTAGGTAGTTCAACATTATTGTCAATTTGTTTTACACTCCTAAGTGTAGTTATGGCTTTAACTTGCGCTGGAGGTTGGTCTTGACAAGAATTAGATCCCACTTCAAATTGTCCTTTGGGATTAGCTACAGGTTGACTAGGGAACCTACCTTTTTCTCTCTCATTTAATGCAGAAGCCAATTGACCCATTTGAAGTTCCAGCTTCGCAATTGCTTGCGAGTTGGCATGTAAAGAATGTTGGGTATCTTTTTGAAATTGTAGAGAGCTTTGCATGAACAAATTCAAAGTATCCTCAAGAGATGGTTTCTTGGGTTGTGTAGGGAATGTTTGAACTTGTTGAGGGTAAGATTGATTGGGAGGGTACCCTGGAGGTCCTCCTTGATGCGGTCCTTTGGACCATGAAAAATTGGGATGCCTTGCCCAACCTGGGTTATAAGTTTCCGAATATGGGTTGTTGCCAGGTCGAGGAAAGGCATTTATAGCATTAGCCTGATCGCTATTGTATTCCACTCCAGAGGTGTTAGAGGGACAGTTTTGTGTGACATGGGAGGGGTTAGAGCAACTAGCACACACATTGACATGTGATGGCATTTGGGGCCCACCGGCAGACATCAACGCATCAAAGCGTTGTGTCAGGCTGTCTATCTTGGAAATCAAATGTGCATTATTGTCTACCTCATATACGCCTCCTTTCTTTTGAAAAGGAAACGTTCTGTCAACTCTACTTGAGCAATCCCATTGCTAAGAGTTCTCGCATAGAGTCTCAATAAAATCCCATGCTTCTTCAGCACTCTTCATCATAACTGACCCACCACTAGCGGCATCAACCATTTGACGGTTCTGAGGTGTTAAACCGTCATAGAAGAATTGAACTTGTTGCCACTTTAAAAATCCATGGTGTGGACACTTAAGGAGCAAATTCTTCCATCTTTCCCAACACTCATAAAAGTGTTCACCCTCCTTCTGCATGAAATTTGTAATTTCTCTACGAAGGGCATGAGTTTTATGAACAGGGAAGAATTTGTTCAAAAATTTTTCAGCTAATTGATCCCAACTCCTAATTGTTCCAACTTCTAAAGAGTTCAACCATGCTTTCGCTTTTTCTTTCAAAGAAAAGGGAAAGAGGCGCAACCTAACAGATTCATCAGAGAAGTTTTGGAATTTAAATGTAGCACAAATGTCAAGGAACTCTTTAACATGATTATAGGGATCTTCTTTATTGGAACCATAGAATGTGGGCAAGAGTTGCATCACCCCTGGTTTCAACTCAAAGTGGTGTGCCGTGGTGAGCGGCAACACTATGCAGGAAGGTGAGTTGAATTGAATGGGGGATGAATAATCTTTTAGTGTCTTCCTCACATTCTCATTTTCCATGTTACCTAATTGATTTGTAATTTCCATTGTATGTTTGAGTCTTGCTTTAAAAGTTCTTTCAATTTCTAGGTCAAGAGGTGTAAGCTTTTCACCCAGTGACCGACGACCAAGCATACACTAATTAACGGCACTAAAAATTAAATACCTAGAACAAACCTAAAAATCACAACTAACACAAGCATGCAATCACAGAAAGCAATATAAAAATACCAAGCACCTAGAAAAATTAAAAGAGAAGGTAAAAGAATGCAAACGAGGGGAAGGGGTGGCCCTTCCAACGTTGGCGAGAATTTTGCGTCTTCTCTTACTCCTACACAAAAAACAAAACACTGATAAGCAACAAAAATTAAACTAAATTAAACTAAAACTAAACTACTCTAAGAATTTGGTAAATTATCCTACACAGCCCCCGGCAACGGCTCCAAAAACTTGATGTAAATTTTAATATGATACTCGCAAGCGCACGAATCTATAGCAGAATAGTGGCTACGAGGTCGATCCCTCAGAGACTTAGTAAGATATTAAACCTAATTCTAGAGTACGTAGCAAGTAATAATGAAATGTAAAGTTCTAATTTTTATTTTCTTTTTAAGCAATCAATTGTTCAACTAAACTAAAAACACAGAAATTAACTAAACAAAAGATAAAATAATAAAGAAAAATCTTGTTTTGCTGCTTTCAGTCTGTCTTGCTTCTCCGTCCTGCTTTGCTCTTTCCTCCACCTTCAGCAACAGTCTCTCAACTGCTCGCCTCAACCATTCTGATCTTTCTCTCGAATAGAACAGAATAGTCCTCAATTCCAGCCAAAGCAAAGCTTCTTTCCCAAAACCTCCGTTATGCTACCCCTCTCTCGAGCAAGTAACTCTGCTCCTCCTCTTCGTTGCCACAGACAAACTGTGCCTTCGAGAACTCCTCTCGTCCTCACTCTCTCCAGCAACAGTTCTTCCCAAATCCCACGCCAGAACACAGCCAGTCAATTCCCTTCGAACACGAAGCCGTCTCTCTATCCCTGAGCACGAACAGAACCTTCAACCAGAACCACCGTCAGCAATCCCGCCCAGAACCACCTCCTTCAGAACCGCCAGAACACCACCCACCAACAGCACGGCCGCCCTCTTCTCTTGAGCAGAACACAGCCGTCACCTTCCACCGACAAAGTCGGCGACTACCACTGCCAGACAGTAACAACACGGCCCTCACTTCGCTCAACAACCACCAACAGCACCCAGCCGGAGCCCTTCAACCAGCTCTCTATCTCTCCCGATTCCCGCCGCCGGCCTCGACAGAATCTAGCAAAACAGAGCAGCCTTTTCTTTCAAAACAGTCCCCTTTTCGATCCACCACGGCCTGCCGTCCTGAACAGAGAAGCCGCCACCCAAAAAAAAAACCTTTTTCAGCACGAAGCCGCCTCCTCCATTTATAGTCCGAAGAATCGAGTCGACGGCTACCCAGCACCTTCCTTTCCGGGCGCGACCTCAAGCTTTCAAAATAGGAATCTTTTCCATTTTTCAGACGTCGGCCAAATCAGAGCTTGCCATCCTTCCACACAGCCAAATCGAGCCAAGACCGTCACCGTCACATCGCCAGAAATGAGACCCACCGCCGGAAACGCCGTCAACTCGCCGGATTTATGTCGATCACCTGCTCAAGCCTCTTCGTTTTTTGTCGCCTGACTGCAGCCTCACTTCGCCGGAATTTCCTCCGTCGTCGTCGTCCCGCCGTCACAAACAGACCGCCATCGTCGCCGGAGCAAGACCCACTGCCGGCGGTCGTCGGAATTCCACTCCTCTTCACTCTCCGGCAGAACAGAGCCTCGTGCTCTGTTCTGTTCCAGGCTCCCAGCGCCCGACGCCCGAGCCATTGGGCTCGGGCCGCTTTCAGTTTTCTTTTTTTTTTTATTTTCATTTTCTGAACCAGACCGGAACCGGTTCTTTTCAATTCATTTCCTTTCTTTTTCTTTTTTTTCTTTTTCTTATTCAAAACCCGCCGTATCGATCTCGCGCGTCCAATCTCCGATCTCGGCACAGAACCCATTTGACGTGCATTCTCTTTGGCGATTTAGGACTTTTACAACCTGCATAAATATAATTAAATATAATTTAGACACATCATAAATTATAAATCCATTAAACCCAATTAACGCATCTAAATTAATCAATTAAGCACATTTGTTTATTAATCTCCTAACACAGATAAACATTAATTATCATTATTTTAACTAAAAATACGACTAACAAATAGGTAGAAAGGCATATAAAAATGTGTATATTTTGCATATATCAGCTGGGTCTGTGGGAAACCGGGACATTTTACAAACAAGTGCAAAGAGAAGAAATGTCAAGACCATAGTCATGGTGGGGCTGCATCTTCTGCTCATATTAACATGGTTACTTCAGATGACAGGTTAGTATTCATGGAATGCCAGCTCGCCGATATATCGGCGATATATCGCCGATATATCGGTATCGGACACAAACCGATACTATTAAGTATCGATTTTTCCATTTTTTCCAAATATCGCCGATATATCGCCGATATATCGGTTTCGGACCGATATATCGGCCTTTTTTGAAAAAAAAAAATTATTTTTTTTTAAAAAAAAATTTCGAAAATTTTTTTTTTTTTTTTTTTGGGAAAAAATAACTTTCATGTTTGTTTTCTATCCTTTTATGCATATTTTGAAATCTATTCTTTGTTTAAATTAGTATAACTCATTTTAGAAGTTAGATTTTGAAAATATATGATAAAAACTAGTTTTTGACGACCGATATTTTTTTACGCAATATCTCCGATATATCTCCGATATTTCGTCTCTTAGGCCGACCGATATTTTACCGATATCCGATACGACATTCCATGTTAGTATTAACTAATTCTGAAATTAACTTGGCATGTGAATCTACCGATTGGTGGGTTGATACAGGGGCAACTGTTCACATCGGTGTTGATGTTTCTTCTTTTTCTTTCTATCAGGAAGTAAAGGATAGGACTATGACGATGGGGAACTCCTCTGAGGCTAGAGTTTATGGAGTTGGAAATATGGACATCTGGTTTACATCGGGGAACACGTTGACTCTTCGTAATGTGATGCATGTGCCCAGTGTGAGGAAGAACCTAGTTAGTGGAGTACTTCTTAGTCGAGAAGGATATAAATTAGTGTTCTAGTCAAATAAAGTTGTAATAACTAGACATGGTACTTTTATTGGCAAAGGCTATGTGTGTGATGGCCTTTTTAAACTAAATTTGGTTTCTTGTAATAACTCTTTATTTCAAGTAGATGAATATTTGGTTTATCATGTTGATTCTTTTGATGTGTGTCATAAGAGACTTGGACATGTGAATTCAAATACTATTAAAAGAATGATGAATCTTGATTTGATTCCGAAATTGCATGATGTAACTAGTGATAAATGTGAAATATATGTTCAAGCAAAACAACCTAGGAAACCTTATAGGTCTATTGATAGGTCTACATGTTTGCTTGAGTTAGTTCATTCTGATATATGTGAGTTGAATGGATTAATTACTAGAGGTGGTATGAGATATTTCATTACATTTCTGATATATGTGAGTTGAATGGATTAATTACTAGAAGTGGTATGAGATATTTCATTACATTTATTGATGATTACTCTAAATTTTGTCATGTATACTTGGTTAAATCTAAAGATGAGGCTTTTGAGAAGTTTAAGATCTATAAAATGGAGGTTGAGAATCAAACGGAGAGGCGAATTAAAAGACTAAGGTCTGATCGTGGTGGGGAGTATTGTTCTCTTGAATTTGCAAGTTTTGTGAAAATCAAAGAATAATACATGAGACCAAGCGCCTTATTTTTCTCAATCTAATGGAGTGGCAGAAAGAAAGAATAGAACTTTCATTGACATGATTAATTCTACGCTTTCGTCTTCGGGTCTACCTAAGAATTTATGGGGAGAAACAATTTTTTCTGCTTGTATGATCTTAAACCGTGTGTCTCATAAAGGACAAAATACAACCCCTTATGAATTAATGAAAGAAAGAAAACCGAGCTTGAAGTTCATTAAGGTTTGGGGATGTCTTGCCAAAGTGAAAATCCCAAACGTGAAAATGGATAAGATTGGTTCAAAAACATATGATGCAGTGTTCATTGGTTATGCACAAAATAGTAGAGCATATCGGTTTTTAGTAATTGGGTCTGATCGGCAGGATTATGCACCTAATACTATTGAAGAGTCCGATGATGCAACATTATTTGAGAATGCATTTTCTATGAAGGAAAAGAGTAAAGCGGTAGTGCATAAAGAAGATGGCTCATCATCTTCTATTCTAAGAATTGAAGATTTGGATACCAATGTAGAGGTTAGGAGATCTAAAAGAACCAGAATAGAGAAGAATTATGGAGATGACTTTTATACTTACATGGTAAAGAATGAGGATCCTTTGACTTTTAGTGAGGCTATATCATCTAGTGAATCTTCTATATGGAAGGAGGCAGTACAAAGTGAGATGGATTCAATCCTTCCACATGGGACGTGGGTTCTAACGAATCTACCTCCAAGGTTTAAACCCATTGGGTGCAAGTGGATCTTTAAAAAAAAATATTATCCTGATGGACCCATTGAAAAGTACAAAGCTAGATTGGTGGCTCAAGGGTATAGTCAAAAGGAAGGTCAAGATTTCTTCGACACGTATTCTCCTGTGACCATGATAACTACAATTAGAGTGCTTATTGCATTGGTAGCTCATTATAACCTCGAGATCCATCAAATGGATGTCAAAATAACATTTTTAAATGGTGAATTGGAGGAGAAAATCTATATGGAGCAGCCTGAAGGTTTTGTAGTTCCTGGTCAAGAAAGAAAAGTATGTAAGTTAGTGAGATCTCTCTATGGGTTAAAACAGGCTCCTAAACAATGGCATCAAAAGTTTGATGATGTTCTTCTTTGTAATAATTTTGTTGTGTATACATCGAATAAATGCTTATATTGGAAGTCGTTTAATGATTGTTTTGTGATGTTATGTTTATATGTTAATGATATCTTGATTTTTGGTAACAATGTGGATCATATCAATAAGGTTAAGGGTTTCCTTAACGAGAATTTTGATATGAAAGACTTGGGTCTTGCCAAAGTCATACTGGGCTTAAAGATTGATAGGACTTCTAATGGAATAGTTGTGAGTCAATCACATTATGTGGAGAAGATTCTAAAGAAGTATAGTTACTTCGATAGAAAACCTGTTAGTACACCGTATGACTCAAGTGTAAGACTGAAGAAAAATCCTAAGGAACGTGTGTCACAACTTAGATATTCACAGCTGATAAGAAGTTTGAGTTATCTGGCAAACTGCAGTAGACCGGATATATCCTATGCTGTGGGAGGACTAAGTAGGTATACTAAGAGCCCTAATGAGTCTCATTGTATTGCTATTGAGAGGATGTTCAGATATCTAAAGGGAAGTGTAAATTACGGTTTACATTATTCTAGGTTCCCTGCTGTATTAGAAGGATACAGTGATGCTAATTGGGTATCAGATTCTGATGAAACAAAGGCCACGAGTAGTTATGTGTTTACACTTGGTGGTGGGGCAGTTGCATGGAAATCTTTCAAGCAAACTGTAATAACAAGGTCTACTATGGATGCTGAGATAGTAGCACTTGATAAAACTGAAGGAATGGCGGAATGGCTTAGGGATCTATTAATAGATATACCATAGTTGAATAAGCCAATTCCTAGAATTTTGATTCACTGTGATAGCCAATCAGCTCTTGATAAGGTTAAGAGTAAGAATTATAATAAGAGGTCCTCTAGGCATATTAAATTGAGGTATAAAATCTTGTGCAAGTTGACTACATCGGGAGTCATTACCTTAAGTTTCATACGATCAACGGATAATTTGGCTGATTCGTTTACTAAAGGGTTGTCTGCAGGACAAGTCTTTAACTCATCTAGGGGAATGAGGCTGAAAGCCTATGATTAAGTCATCGTTAGTAGCAACCCAATCTTTCTGAGTGGAGATCCCATGATGAAGATTCAATGGGTAACAACAAGCTAATGCGTGACTTGGAAAGCACTATTATAATAAATTGTATGCTCGTTCCCGTGTGATGATGAGAGTGCTCTACTGCATATGAAACAGGTTGACGAAAGTCTTAATGAGGTCAAGGCTTAAAAAGCAGGGTATTGTTATGCAGATTACTCTTGGAGACTGTCACCTATATGAGTGTCACTGAGGTCGCAGTTAAGGAGAACAAGGGCTTATTCTCTAATGTGCAACTCATGAAAAGATACAAGGCGCATGGCCGTAAAGCACTACCTCGAATGATCTCGAAAAGGGAGTTACTCTAACTGTTTCGTTTGTGAAAGCTCTTGCTCTAAGGTTCAAGTTCAAGACTTAGTTCACTTCGAACTTATGAGAGTGACGGCTTACCAAACTAGGTGTAGGTTCAAACCCGCAAGGTACCTATCGCCGAAAACTTAGAGTACTATTGCTCAATGTCTCATTCATGTGTCGTATGTATTTTAGTGTGTAGACTGGTTTAATATCAAGTCATGGTGGAGATTATTAAAATTTGACTTGAAATTAAACAAATTAGTTAAAAAACGCAGCGATCGATCGACAAAATAACATGATCGACCGTGATAAACCGATCGTTCGTAATTACTGTGATTTTCTGCAATTTGGTTTCCGCATTGGCCCGATCAATCAGTTTGAAAACGATCGATCGTAGTTACTGGAATATTAGGATTTGTGCAACGCGATAAAACGATCGATCGTAATTTCAGGCTTAATAAGGCGAAAGCGATCGATCGGCTTAAAACACGATCGATCGGTTGAGCGGTTACAGCGAGTAAATGGCCGTTTCTCTGTGGAAAATTGCATCTCTTCTTCCAGAATAAGCCTAACAGAGACCTTCTATAAATAGAGAACGATTTTTCTCAGAAAAAGGTTACAGACAACAAAGAAAAACTAGTTCTTCTTCTCTCTTAATTCATCATCCATCATTGAGCAATAAAATCTCCTCTGATCGAGATCCAGTCAGTTTGATTTGAAGTGTACCTTTAAACTGACGGTGTGGTTCGTTGTATCTCGGGAACGGAACGCTTTTAATTGCCTGTGCACGGAGGGCGGCATATCTGTTTCAAGGACAACGCATAGCGTGCTTCGAACCTGGTTCAAATTTTTATACTCTTTTTAGTATTTTATGTGTATATTTGTCAATTGTATGTGTATAATTTGGTAATATTTTAACCCTCTTTTATGTGACAATCCCAACATGAGCTGCTCTGAGTTGGTTCAAGCTCACATCAAGCAAAGTTAATGCCAAGAGCTTTTGCGTTAATTTAGCTTTCAGTTGCTCTGAGCTGGTTCTAACTCACATCAAGCAGAGTTAATGCCAAGTCGAGCCAGCTTAACTTCATTAAAACTTCCTTCTTTGAAACCAGTATTATCTAAAAATGCACAAACATAAATATCCTAAGAAACGTAGTCTAGGAAGCACGGATACTAAAAAACAGAAGTCGTACCCGTATCGTATATGTATCGTTCCGTGTCCCCATCGGATATGGTTGCATGCATGTCCTACCTTCAGACACCAACTATAAATTACTTCTTCAAATCCTTATTAAGTAATGTAAATATTAAACAAATGCAATATTTTGCGTTGTAATTAATCTTCTAATGCAAGAACTGACCTAAAATTTACCTAAATATTTATAAAAATTAATATTCTAATATGGTCATCTTCCCTATATATTGTATCCTGATTTTTGAAAAATTGTCTTATCTCCTCACCCGTATCATATCGTATCCGTGTCTTGTATCCATATTTGTACTTCCTTGAATGTTGCATTTCCTCTGTCCGGAATTAATAGCAGCAGGAAATTCATTTAGCAGACAATCCACAAAGGGTATCTTTACCCCGTTTTATCTTTCATGATGGATTCATTAATATAAGGAAAAACCAAAAACATAATTGCATTAAAATATTTTTATTGATTAATCAGAATTGCCTTCCAGGACTTATAATTGTAAAGTCCAATATACATGCATCCATTATTGGATCTTCTGAATAAACAGTCAAGAAGAACTTCTAAAAATTGAATATTAATTTTCACATGGAACTCCGTCCGGAAGTAGTAATAACATGATGTTGCTACTAATTCCGGAAGAGGGAGTAACATAAATATCTTATCTCACTAATAAATAAAAATGAAATAGTGAAGCCGAAAGCTTTTGAAACATGCATGAAATATAACATATTCATAAAATGCATGAAATATATACATTTTCAAGCTGAGTTTTTATAACCAAACCAGGTCGACCCAATGATAAGATCAAACTTGGCATTTCCAAGCTCAGATTTGAGCCACAACTCGAACCAGTTTAGCTTTGGCTAATCTCATTACCTGCCATAGTCATTTGAACAAGATAGATAAGGCTTCAAATTTGAACATTAAGATGAGTGAGTCATTTTGATCAATTAATTGGAAGAAAAAATTGTGTAGCCTTCTGTTCTCAATGCCTGCACACAGTACAGGGCATTTTCACATATAGACCGCAACACAAACTTTTTCTAAATTTGGATGATTATGAACTTTCAATCCTTGCTTCTCAATATTTATTTCTAGAAATAACTTTTTCTATCAAAAGGAAAAAAATTGTTACATTTTTTAGGACCTCCCAAGCTTTGATACCATGGTAGAACCAAATCGCCTCCGCCTGCTCAAGGCGCATGTTAGAAAATATGTGCTACTAACTATTTCCATATATGAATACAGCTATCCTTTTATGCAGAGTCTCAGATCAGGCTACATGTTTATAAAAAATGCCTCCTAAATCGGGGAAGTCAAGGAAACAGTTCTAGCAACCCTAAACAAGCTTTGCTCCCTTACTGTCCTGGACCTCCAATCTAAACAAGCTTGGTTGAATGTTCAATATAGTATGCTGCAACATGTTACATGATTTCTTAAACAAACTGTGGCCTTAACCCCAATTTCATGTAATTATTATATATAGAGGTACACCAGCTGGGAATTGAGGATGCTAAGGCATTTTCGTTTATATTTATCCTTCCATCGACAAAAAAAAAATTGTGCCGATTTAAAATAAAAAAATAAAAGAGAAAAACTATTCAACATTATTCTGTCCATACTTTGTCTTCAGGGAGAGCGGGAGGGGTATGCGGTTGTGTATTTTTTTATGTGACATACTCCAGTCTATTGAAGCGTGTTTGGATTTAAAAATCTGCGGGTCCAACATTACATGGCTGGATTTGCTCTCTCGAGACAAAAAAACACAGAAAGAGAGGGGGGGTCTGTTTTTTTCGTACAGGTTAACGTTGTACATGGAGTGTGGATGTGGTCTAAGGGCATTTAACAGGGTGAAATTCAAGAGCTTTAGCTTAATTAATCGCACAAATCCCACATTTTTGGCAATCTGGCATAAATCATAGGAGTAACTGAGAAAGAAACACCTGTAAATGCCAAACTGTAAATTGTGACTGATCTGCACTCTCATGCCAATGGCTCTGCTCACCAGAACTCATAACACACACATTGCCTATGAGCCATTTGAACCCTACAAATACCCTATCCTGCTTCACCACTCTAACAAACCATTTCCAGCCTTAGTCTGGCCCAATCTCTCCCCTCTTCAATTCTAACCTTAATCTAGTGAAGACTAGTCTTGATCAGGTCCCCACTTCTATCCTTTGATCCACTTCAAAGTTCTTGGTCATATTTTAAGGAAATATTGGCTAACTAAGAAAAACAAATTAGCATGGAAGGCTCCAACTGCAACATTGTCTCTTGGTCCCTCATTCTCTTGTGTTTTGTGGCTTTAGGCAAATTTGGTGTTGAAGGGGTCAGGAAAGGGAAGCAATTTGGATACGAGGGATATCATGTTCACCATGACCTTGGAAGAATTGCGACTTACCCTGGCTATGGCTTCGGAGGGAGGACCGGTTTAGGCTATGGCAGAGGGATCGGCGGTGGGGGCTACCGGTACGGGATTGGACGAGGCGGGCTAGGCCAAGGTGCTGGATCAGGTTATGGGTCTAGGGGTGGCTTTGGTAGTGGTGGTGGTGGTGGAGGCGGCTTCGGAGTAGGCGGTGGCTTTGGGTCCGGTGGCAATAGTGGGAGTGGTTGGGGTGGTAGTGGGGGGTTTGGGTCAGGGTCCAGCGGGAGTGGCTACAGGTCGGGCCGTGGGTCTGGCTATGGTAGTGGTGGCTGGGCTGGAGCAGGCGGCGGTGGCGGTGGCGGAGGTGGAGGCGGCGGTGCAGACGGTGGTGGGGGGTCATGGCCAGGCGTGGGTTCAAATGCTCCTCCTGTCAAAAATTAGTTACTAGCAGTTATGTTGGTTATTTCTGTTATCTGTTATCCGTGTCTTAGTAGTGTTCTAGCTTTTCATCATGTGCTGTTGGTCCGGACAATAACAGGCCCAAATGTTGTGGTTGTTTTGGATCTTTTCTGTCCATTGATTTGAATAATCCAAGAAATTGAACGGTGTCGATCCTCCAAACCTTTGATTAATGGGTAAAAAATTTCTCGAATCTCCATTCTATAAGAACTGCAAATTGTCCATCCTTAGAGAATGGGCCCCCATTGTTTTCAAAATTTGAGCCCTGCTAAGCCCACTAAGCTAGGGAGATTTTACGGGGCCCATTCATGCCCTTAGAGAATGGGCCCTTTATTCTTTTACCTCTGTTTTCTGAATTCAGATTGGTAAAAGAAAAGTTTACTTGGAAGTTGGACCTGAATCCATTTCAACCCAAAAGCAACCTGGATTGAATATTTGTCTGGCTTGGGCATGAAACAGCATCTAAATGATTAATCATGTTGATCACGGTTTACCAAAATAAAAATTATGTTGATGAGGGATCTTAAAAGGAAAAATCTGGAGAATTTTCAAATTAGTAGAATGAGGAAAATAATAAGAGATAAAAGAACTAATCAAGAGACTTATAGCGCGACGACAGGACCATACCAAGCAAGGTTTTGAGTTCAACCACCACTCCATTGTATCTCGACTTTATTATTACAGGTGATGTTTGGATGTCGGTGTTCTACGAGGTTAATTGTCAAAATCTTTTTTGGTTCGGTCCTAAAAACTTGACACCTGGAAGAAGAAGAAGAAGCATACCAACAACAAGCTTGTATCTTTTTCTTAAAAACAAAAAACTCTATTACCTTTGGGTGCGTTTGGGAACGCGGATTTGGATTTAGAGGTCTAAAATCCAAATTCCCTGATTGGATTCTATTTTGTTTTTAAGAATTTGGATTTTTCCAAAATCTCCCATAATTCCCGAATTATCCCCTTTTATCACTGAGGTGCAGATTTGGAAATGACGTCTCAGAGACGTCATTTACAAATTCTCAATCGGGTTTGGGGTCGGGGAGAGTCAAGACAGATCCCTAACCCCACCCACCTCCACCTCCTTCCTCCTTCTCCTTCGATCGCTCCTCCGCCTCCCTCCCTCCTCCTTCTCCTCCTTAGAGACAGGGGAAGGCTGGAAGAAGAAGAATAAAAACCCGAAACCATGTGGTGGTGGTTTCGGCATTTCGTCTTCTGTCGAGAAACCCTTTGACCTGGTGAACACCCACTTTCCTTATTCTCCTCTGATGATGGTTCTATAAATCCTTTTTTGCCTTGCGCTATTCTAAGATCTTCGTCTCTATGGCTTTTTGATTTGTTACAAACAGGAAAAGAAGATCGTCTATTTCACTGCCGGCCTTGTCTTGTGATCATCTCAGATATACCTCTCTTAGGTATTATTCCCTGCCACCCAGGTTATTGATCATTTAAAATTAAACCCTTGCAAGTGCACAAGGCAATTGTACTACAGTGAGTATTAAAAGGGTTGTCGAACCTCAGGGACGGAAGAAAGTTTGCAGTTTAATTAATCTAGAGAAAGCAATAAAATTTAACTACTTTAAAATGGATTTTAATTAATATGGAGAAGTGCCAAGGCTTCGAATCCACCACACAATAAACCAGCTTATCGTCTCTCTCTTTTGAATAAATTCCTAATTGGCTAGCATATTCCTCTTGGACATATACTTGTCAATTCAAAATATTGTGCTCTCCTCTCGGACGTAACACATAAACAATTAAAACATGGAACTGTGATCTATCTCTCTCGAGCATAAACCAATGAAATCTTATTCCTTTATAACACCTTAGTCTACGTACGTTCCTCTCGGACACGCAAATATTCCTCGGATTGAAACTCACAAGAATTCACTCTAGCCTCTCTCGAGCACATAGAATAAACCTCAATAAATTAACAGTGATTCTATAATAAGATTCATACACCAATCAAAGTAAAATTAAGATGAAAGAAAACGATACAACCAATTTACTCGGGTTTCATCTACGCCTTGGACGCGAATTTAGCTGGCCATCAGACATGGAGAACGCTATTGATCTGATGGAGTCATTATGCACTATTCACCGAAAAATCACTGTTCACTACTGTAGCAAACACTGTTCATCGTACAGGGGCACTGTTCATCGTCTCTCCCAATTAGCCGTGCACTGTAGCTATTCAAATCTTAGTCTTTTCCGGCCAAAGTCGCAGCTTCCTCTTCCCTCCTCCAGCCTCTTTCTCTCTCTCTTCTCCCTATTCACTCCTTCCGGCCAAAGTCCCCAGATTCCGGCGACAATCCCACCGGAAATCGTCTGGTTTTTCTCTCTGTTTTCCAGCCGAAACCACACCTGTAAGCTCTGAAATTTCTCCGTTAAAGCTCTCCCCTTCCTTCTCCCGATCTGTTCTTCTTTTATAGACCTCCGCCAAGTCATTATTGACTCGAATCGAGCCCAAATCCGCGTCCCAATCGAAGATGAAATCAAATTTCTAGTTTGAATAGGAGTCGGGCTCTGTTTTCATTCCGTTTCTATTTTTGGTTTGCTTCCCGAACGAACACGGTTCTCGTTGTGGGCTCATCCCTCTGCCGTCCATCGCCATCCTCCCCGCCTTCTCCGTCGCCGTCACCAGCCTCCCGTCGCTCTACCTCCGCCGTCGTCTCTCTCAAACAGAGCTCTGTTCGCTGTTAGTTCTTTGGTTTGTTATCCCCATCCATTTGGTTCTCAGCCAACTTACTAATGCTACCTCTTTGGTTGCTCTTTGTACATCCTAAATTTTCATTCTTTCTATACTATCTCATTTTTATTCACTACCGATTTCATCGACAAGTCATTAAGGGTGTTCACGAGCTGAGTCAGCTCGCGAGTTTTTTCGGCTCGACTTTTTTCGAAGCCAGCCTCGAGACACCCTCTAACTTGACTCGGCTCAACTCGAAAAAACTCGACTCATGTTAACTCGAAGCTCAACTTGACTTTCTTTTGTGAAGAACGTCCATAACCTTCTACTATGCAAAAGATTGACCCATTTTGGCTTACCTTGGTTGGATGCAAAGACTATCCCTTCTTTTTCTTTTTATAGAGCATATAGAGCCTTAGATTCCTACTCTTAGACGATGTGGGACTTTCATATTAGTATATGACAATGCTAAAGCAAAAAACAAAATTGACTTTTATAGAGATTCAAACTTGATCCTAGTAGAACTCAATGTCCAACTCTACCTATTGAACCACAAATCAATCATTGTTACAATTCTTTATTTTATTATATTATCCTTATGAATTTTTTTATAGTTTATCCTTTCATCAACTATCGTATTTTTCACGTTACTTTTTCATATCTTCTATCTTTTGCCGTTTAGTCTAGCACACTTACCCTAGCAATATTATTATCATACCCATACTTGGTTATTTAGGTTATATGGGCAGTCACTTAGTTTCATATCCCAATATTCATAAGATTCATATTTAAGGGGATTCCAAAGTTATTATCTCACTCATAAATGACAAAAAGTTGAAGGGACCATGGTACATTATACAATATTTGTAATACATTTGAAAGTTTAAAGAGGATTGTCTTAGCCAATAATCAAATGAGTTATTGGCCTTCCCTATGTTTATTTTCTCTGTATTTTTTGTTTATTGTGTTATATAGTAAATGCTCACAACCAAACTACCCCAAAGCGCATAGAAAATTTAACCAGTCATTGATGGCAGATTGGCAGGTTTGGTTGGACCGCGGGCAAAACTGGATTAACCTAGGGTTTGATATTATGAAGTAACATTAGTGAAGTTGACCAATGGGGTGTTTGTGTGATGGATAGAACACGCTTCTTTTGAACAGAGGTGTTTGTGTGATGGATAGAACAAGCTTCTTTTGAGCAGAGGTTCTGAGCTCGAACCCCCACTCCGTTGGCCACCCACCCGGGATTATATCCTGATTTACCCAGTGCGTATGATGGGTGGGCCTTGGGGATTGGTGATTGTTAAATTTTTAACTATTTTTACTTGCAATCGCGCAAACCTAGTTATAGACTAGTGGCTACGAGATCGAACCCAAAGGACTTGTTATGATTTAACCTAGTTCTAGATTAAGCTTAACTAATTCTAATAAAGGAGTTGGTTTTGTAGTAAATAAAGAAATAAACTTTAGCAAGAAATCTAATGTATGAAAATACTAAGGCTGCAAATCCACCTCTAAACAATTAATTACTACTCTCAATTATTATTAACTCATAAGTTGATATGAGACGGGAACTATGTGTTCTTGGTGCAACACACAAGTTACAAATTAATGCACTCAATGTTCTGGTTGGACAAAAAGAGTTCATTCACTGTAAATTAATTCAGCTAACTCTATCCTTGGTGTGGCATAGAGTTAACATAACCCTATTCCATGGTTAGACACAGGAATTTCTTTAAAATCAAATTTTATAAATAATCACACAAGTTTCGGTTAGAGTACTAGGAGAAATAATATGAATTTGCATTAAGCACATATAAAAAAAATCATACCAACTATAATTAAATGAAATAATTAAGAGTAGCAATACAAGCTTAGGGCTTCATCTAAGCCTTGATAATAGATTTAGCTAGACATAGAAATAGGAAAAGGAACAACCTGTTGTGGCGAATTCATTGGCGACATCTTCTCTCAATTGCAATCGGTTCTCTGCAACAATTTTGTTCCTTTTCTCTCGAGCAGGCAACAGAACCCCTCATATTAGTCCTTCTTCCTCTCTTGAGCAAAGAAATTCCATCTTTATCATTTTATCTTCCCCAAAGCAGAGTCCAACACCCAAAATTGAAACCTTCCCTTTCTCATCCCAAATCAGATGTCTTTAAAACGTTCAATTGAACCAAAGATTGGTACTTACCATTTTGGAATAGATATGTAATTCGCTTTTTTTTTTCGATTCCCAAAATCCAAGCTTTCCAAATTGAGCTTATTTCCTTCCTATTGCCCTGTTTGCCATGTTGTGCTCTTGATCATGGCATCGATCGCCTAACCCAGAACCACCATCACCGTTGCCCGATCGTCGCCGTGGCACTCGCCTTTGTTGGTTGCCATTAGCGCTCGAACAGAGCTCCTGTTCAACTGCTCTAAACACCCAAACCATTGGCTCGGGTTTCTTTTCTCTTTTTCAAACCGAATCGACCACTGAACCGGTCGGTTCAGTTCTATTTCTTCTTTTCCTTTTTTTTTTCTTTTCATTGGCTAAAACCCGTCGCGTCAACCTCATTTGTTGGATCTTCGATCTCAGCACAGAACCCGTTTGACGCGCTTCACTTTTGCTATCTACATCTGGAACTCTTTAAACCTACATAAAATTAAATTAAATTAGATACATAATAAAATATAAATCTATTAAATTCAATTACTGCATCTAAATTTTATAATTAAGCGCATTTATTTATTAAACTCCTAATTGCTAACTTAACATTAATAACCATTATTTATCCTTATTTTCACTTGAAATTACAACTAACATATAGGTAGAAAGGCATAGAAAAATGTGTATATTTTGTAGATATCAATTGGCGGCGGGATGTGGTGTTCTAAGAGGTCAGTTTCCTTGCCCCTTCTAGTCAGGTCCTAAGGACTCGGACAACCCGGTTTATAAAAAAAATTCATTAGTGAAGCCCACTTTAAATATATAATAAATATTTTTTGTGCACAATGAACATAAAAAAACTTGCAGTGCAGTTGGTTACTGTGTGTTGATATATTAGACTTGTGTTTAGGTTCGAATCTTAGCAAAAATAATTTTTGCCTATAATAACTTTTTGCCGTGAGTTATAAAAAAAACTGCTCGAGCTCCAAGCTCGAACCTGAGCTCAAGCCAGGGTCGAGCTCGAGCTCGAGCCAAGTTTAGGAATTACAGGGCGAGTCGAGCTATGTCAAAACTCGACTCGGCTCAGCTTGTGAACAGCCCTACAAGTCATCCAACAACACAACTTGTTATTGAGTTGGTTGTCGTTGAACTCACATATATTTTTCTAGATTCTGTTTCTACCATACCATTTAATATCTTTTTAGTGGCTTAACTACTCCTACAGTTGTATTTTATCAAACTGTAATTCAGTGTTCAATGACGAGTAGTCCTACGACACATAACTTATCACTAACTCTGACATAGTACAAAATTGTAACTAACCAAACTCTATAACTTTCTCAAGTCATGCATTACTTCTATATTCCACATAAGATAATCAAATCATGTCTAGCAATCTAATCATCATCACAGCTTCATAAATCATGCATCTTAGTTGCACGGATAAACATGATCCGATTTTCATATATACATTTTTCATGTGATCATTCACATTCGAACCCACATCTTTGGGTATATGGAGACTTACCTTACTCTTCCTCAATCGACACACATACCAAAAAATCATTAGTAAGACATAAAACTCCATTCTTAGGCAAAATCATCAATCTATCATACTAAACATGCAATCAACTTCCATACATGCAATTTTCATATAAACATGCATTACATCTAGCATGTAACATATTACAATCTTGCAGTTGATACCCCAGACTAATCACAAGGGGATATCAATTTTACTATTTGGTAATTTAGTTTTCCTACTTCGGATCCACGCAACTTAAAACTGAATCCTCATTTCTCATTCTTCTCCCTCCAAAACCCTAGCCTCCTTGAGTCATTTTAATCTAGGGTGTCTAAAACGTGCAATTAGAAAAAGTTAGTCACATACTTATACATTTCCATATATATAAGCACGAATATAATCATTTTCGGATTTGACTGCATATCCTATGATAAGTAGTCCAACGACAACTAACTTGTGGTATGCTTCTTGTTGTAGAAGTGCATAACTGCATTTAATATTTATTTTAATACTTACATTTTGTGGGACTTACAAAGCGTATGCACAGTTGATTTTTTAGATTGACGGCTCCCTGTGCCCCTAGCATAAAGCTAACTTGTACCTAATAATTTCTCATGACAAAAATGTTAAGGGCCGTTTGGGGCATGAGTAAAAGCAAAACGTCTACAGTGGATGTTTTGTTACCCTATAGCATTCATGTTTTTTTTTAATATCCAACTAAAACACCTTAGGTCGTGTTTCACGCTAGATATGGAAAAAAACATAAATGCTACAGTGGACATCTAAAATCCACTCAGGATATTTTGGTTTTTTCACGCACGAGACGGCCCCTTAGTCATTGAATGGTGAAATACACACTCAGCCTGGTGCCATCAGGTGTCAGTGACTATAAAGCCCATAAGAACCCCCGACAAATGAGTGACTCTAATAAAGCCCATAACCTCTTCCCATATGAAAATTGACGTCACGGCAGTATGATTCGTCTACTTTGGATTGTAAGCATGGGACAAAAAAAGGGTAATTATGCTTTTTATTTAAAGCAACATAATTATGTTATTCTGGGTGGGGGCAGTGCCAATGGTGGGTGGTGGGGTGTTGGGATTAATGTCGAGGGCGTGCTTCACAGTTCACAGACAGCAGTGGTGGAGCTCCAACAAGCAGTAGTCCTTGGGTGGGTAGAAGTGACCAAACTTGTGCAACATGTCTCGAGCACTTCTCGGACATAGACGATGATTGAAGATGCTTCTGCAGGGGTAGAAGAATAGCTAAGTGGGTGGTGGCGGAGCTTTGGGGACAGTGGCGACACAACTCTAGTAGGGGCAGCACGGGCGAGCACTAGTGGGCAGTGGCGATCTCTAGCAGATGGTAGTTTTCGGTTGGTGGTTGCAAACTCCAGCGACAACAACTTTTCCAGCATGTGACGGCCAGCAGGTGGTGGCGGCGATGGCAAAGCTCCTCAGGCGAACAAAAGAATGTTCTATTTTATTTAATTTCATAGAAAATGTATATCAGTTATTTAATTTCAGCAGTGATGGAAAGAAAGTGGTTGAAATGTATAAAGATGTAGATGGGACATTTGCAATTACATCACAATGTAGGAGTGTGTACAAATTTCTTTGGATAATCCTGAAAGGAAAGTGAAAAGAAGTAACGTCCATATGTAATGATTTCGATAGCAACACAATACACGGCTGTTCGATACACGCAGAGAAGGATTTTTAAGGGATAGAAAGATCATTTCTCTGAAAAATATATTTGTTCGCATCACAACCTATTCACTCAACCGTCTTAGTTCATATGACCATATGTTATAACCATTCTGATTTTAGCCGTTTTGGTTTATATGTCTATTACCATCCCTGATTAAAAATAAACTCTGATTTTTTTATAACAAAAATGAAAGTCTCCAAAATGTTACCTGTACATCATTGTGCCAAGTCAATGCTATCATTGAATCCTTAAAACTGAGAAAGCAAAAACTTAAATCAGTATGCCAAACCAACCAAAGAAAGCCTCACAGTGATTTGACATAACCATCGAAACATACAATGAACAAAGAAATAAATTACAAACTATCTGAATAGCAGATCCTAAGACATACCAAGAAGGAATATTTCTCAATTCAGCTATTCTCGTAAGTCATTCTTACAATAAAATTTTTATAATCATACTAATTCTGTAACAATTAAGTCTCTACAATCAATAAAAGTTAGTTAAGCATGCAACAAGGAAATATGAGATATTCCATTAGCAATCTTCAAAGTGCCACTTTCAACTATATATATGAATGAAGACTTTATTTTTGGATAATCCACATCGATGCGGACTTAAACTAGCCTCTTGACGTAATTTATGTTTGTAAACTTTCATTTAGTTGCCTTATAACGTATAGACACTCTCAGCATATGTATATTTTGAGATATACAATAATTAAGACCCAAAGCAATAAAATCATTCTTTTACTTATACAGGAGGTTAAGTCCAAGCCAACTTTGTCTGAATCAAGCTGATGCCACCTATTCAGACTCCCTTGATATCACTAATATTCAATATTTATGAAAGTAAAATAACCTCTTACATATAAAAACAATAGTAATGATAAAGACTAGAATTACTCAGAGACAACATTGAGCTAATGTCATTTGATTATTCGCCATAAACTAAAAAATGTATCTAGTAGAAATCGAAGTTGTCAAAACCAAAAGGATTAGCAACCTTTCCAAACATTATTTTTGTCCTGCCATTAAAAAAAAGGCAAAGGGAACTCAAACCAACAAAACTGAACCTAAATGAAAGAGTTAGAATAAGGAACGCAAGCAAACAGATCACCTTTCCATTCCAGCGCAAGGAGGAGGTGTATATATGTGGTCGGAGGTAAGGATTCCTTTGACAGCCAAATATTCAATTACCTAAGGCAAACACAGAATTAGATATCTTCTTGCGTGACATAAACATACACCAACTAGATGACATTAATGCACTTATTATTTCCAGTGAAACCTACTTATCTAAGCACTAACCAGAGTGCAAAGCATATTATTGTACCATTTGAAACAGAAAACCATGTGCACCACATGTCAGCTCAAACAGGGAGATACCAACCCTCAAAGACAAACAGAGACTAAAAATCCAGAACTGTTATAGCTTATTCACCAACCTTTAAAAGCTTCCGAATTATAGGTATTTTGTTAAAGTTCCTACGGTTTTGCTTCATAATATTGTGCAGCATTTGCAAGCCTGCACAACAGACAATGAAGTCATTTGTCTACTTGATTTTGCTCACCTCCTTGGAATATCAATATTAGCATCAAAGAACAAAGACAGTTAAATACCAAAAAACAGAAACAAACCATTTTTGTTCACTATGTCAAGCAAAACGGTGCGTGACTTCGTTTTCAAAAGTGCATCCAGAATAATAGAAAGATCTCTTGTGCTGCATAAGCAAAATAATAATGTTAAGAAGTCAACCCACCTACAGAAACAAATCAACAAGGCATGCAAAAGAATTCTAGTTACATAAAAGTCACAACCTTTGAAAAGTCTCGCCATTAGCATCGAGTTTCGCCGCCGCCTTCTTGTCCGTCGCCTTCCGCCGTCAAGATCGCCGCCAACCCAAGCTGCCGTCGGAGCTCAGCCCAGCCTCGCCGCCATCCTTCGCCGGCATTCGAGCCTGTTCTGCTTTTGGATGCTCGGGCCGGTTTTTTTTTCTTTTAACTGAACCGGACCGGAATGGAACCGGTTCATATTTCTTTTCTCTTTTTTTTTCTTTATTAAACAAAAACCCGTTGTATCGATCTCATCCATCCAATCTCATCTTGACGGTTCTTCTCTTTAATTGTGCCTCTTTCGCGTGCGATATTTCCAATGATCATAAGTTTTTGCTCAGAACTCCGAATTGTGCACAGTCAGTGGCGTTGGAAAGCTGGCTTCGTGTACTTTAACATGAAGCTTAAATCAGTCCCATCAGAGATATGCAATTAAAGTTATGAATATTCAATCATTAGAGTCACGTTTCACCCCATTTCTGCATTTTACTCTTGTTTCCTACAAAAACCAAAAACTATATTAAAGTAGCATTTATTCTAATCAAACACTAGCAGAAACATAAGTTTAGAAAATAATAAAATGCATAATTCCTGTATAGATCAGTTATCGTATGTCAAATATTTCTGTTTTTTCTCTGTTCTGTGCATAATATTTTTTTTTAAAAAAAATTGGATGCTGTTAGTTCTGCATTTTCGTCTTTGTATATTCTGTGTTGTTGCTGATATTGCTCATATCACATTATTTTCTGATAAAGGCATCATTTGTCTAGTTGTGTCCAAAGGTCGAGAAGATTAATTGGAAGTTTGTGGAGTTATGTGTAGTGGGTTTCTATTAATTTTATTAATTGTGTTAGAATTAAGGAAAAGCTGAACTTTTTTTCTACTCCCTCCGTCCGGAATTAGTAGATACATCTGGCTTTCCAAAATGAACGAAGGGAGAGAGTATTATTTTTTTCTCTGTCTTTGTAGTTTTCTGAGTTGTTGCTGATATTGTCCTCATCACCAATATATACTTCAACTGATTCCTCACTAAGATATTTATGAGAAAGGCATCATTTGTCTAGTTGTGTTATAAGTTGGATAAGATTCCTATATACCAGAGAGAGTACTCCTTAATCTCTGTTAACTTCACTTCCTAGTTAGCTGATTGAATATGAGTCCCAAGCTACACCAACCATTAGATGAGGGCAATGGGTTCACAATCATTGTTTCATGAACCTGCAAAAATGTTTATCTTCTTTTGCAGTTAAGTTGGATGACGTCAGATATATAGTTTCTTTTTAATTTGTTATAGTTCTTCAAGTGATGTCTATGCTATACACGCTGAGCTTTTCAGATGGAATAACTAGGATCACAACTAGTTGGAAAAATATTAGTGGGTACAAGTTGGGAGTTTATACATGGTTCTCGAACTATTGCTTACAAGGAAAAAGGATGGGTTGATGAAACGCCCTGCATGTAAGGGTTCTAGCTCAACTCTCACGAATAGAAACCAAATCATATCTAGTCATTATCCATCATCAGCTTGCTGTCAATTTTGGGAAGGGTAAAATTTAAATTGTTCTCTATCTTGCAGTATTAAATATTTTTCTATGTTAAGCTATATCAGGGCCAATATAGAGTTTCTTTTTCTGCACTGTTTATAAATGTAAAACTAATCTTGTGGACATTTTTTTCTTGGATTCTTTCTTACTTCACATGTAACACCCAGAAAATTCGTATGTCAACTAAAGGTATCTATTTTAGGAAACTGGTCTAAAATAGGAAAGTTTCATTTCCTGATTTGATTTATGATTACGTGATGTGCTTTGATGTGTTATTCGATTTAATGATGTGATATAATTTGTTAATCGCATGGCTAATAGTAGTAGAAAACCAGGGCACGAAGGTTGGTCCTGGCGCAGGACACAACCTGGTGCTGAGGCCAGCCTGACGCCAGGGTTCGAGAACACCTGACGCCAGGAGAGGGACCAGGTGCCAGGGCATGTGTTCAGTGGATTACTCTTAATTAGTAAAGTGAATTTGGTTTTGATGTGTGGTTAGTGATGCACGCGTGTTGATCTAACCCAAGCGAAGGTTGATAAGTTGTAATATATACTCGGTAAGTCCGAGGTCGAACCACAGGGAATGATGTAGAATTATTCCTAACTAATTTAAAACTACTTAGCTTAGCAAAATAAAATTCTTTTCTGAAAATCTTGTAGAGAGATTGTAACTTAATTAACTACTAAAATGACGATTAAAAATTCAATTAAAACTAATTAAAGATAGGAAAGATAATCGATGAGAGATATCAAAGCTTCAAGGATTAATTATTTAATTAATATTCTACGTCTATTTAATTACGCAATTAGATTCAAATAATGATTTGACCTAATCGGAAGATATTTCATTCACGTTCATCATATCCATTAACATAAAAATATCGATTGAAAGTTTATCATTAACAAGCATAGTCTACTAATCACAGGGAATTATAAGCATTCGCCGTACCTTACGTTAACGACAAATCAAATAATTGTATAGATTATGACTATTTCCAAAACATCGAATTCAATCAAATAAGCATTAAAAACTTCTTCATAGACGAAGAAATATCAATCAAATAACGTCACCTTTAGCTTTGAAAAAAAATTTAGCTATTCATATTCATGAGAAAAATCAAATTTAGAAGAAATTGCATCGGAAAAATCACTATTGCAGAACACTATTCACGAATCACTATTCATCGTCTTCCCCGAGTGTCTGTTACTGTAGCAATTTGCGAAATTACTGTAGCAGATGCAAAAATCGGATTTTTCCTTCTCTCTATCTCTCTCCCTTCGATCCTTATTCTTCCTCTTCAAATCCCAGCGAAAATCACGAAGAACACGGCCCAAAACAGCAAGAACAAAGCTCTGTTTTTTCTGAAAAATAGAGCGCCCAAAAAACCAGTTTCGTCCTCTGTTTCGTCCCAAAATCTCTTCCAAATCGCCTTCTGAATCTTCTCCTATTTATAGGCATCGAGTTGAGAGTCCTCTTTGCGTCGATTAGTCCTTTGGATAAGCTCAAATCCTCTGTAAAATTGAAACAACCCAAATCCGCACGATGCTCTGTTTCGGTTTTTTCTGTTTCATATCCCATTCCGACACGACTGCCGCCTCTGAGCTCCACCTGCTCTTGCCGATCAGCCCTCCGTCACCGCCTTGCTGCCCTGCCGGCATCCAGAACCGCCAGAGTCTTCCGCCATCGCCGCCAAAATCCATGCTCCTCTGCTATTCTGCTCCGCCGTCTCCAAGCTCCAGCCAGCCGTGAAGTTCCGCCGCCAAAAGTGCCGCCATAGCTCGCCCATCGCCGCTAGCCCGCCGCTCAGCCCCTGTCCAATGGCCGCCGTGACTCCTTCTGTCCTGCCGGCGCTCGAGCAGAAGCTCGAGCGCTGTTCTCCTTCGACACCCGAGCCGAACGGCTCGGGTTTTTTTTATTTATTTTCTTTTTTTCTGAACCGGCCCGGACGGTTCTCATTCTTTTCCTTTTTCTTTTTTTTTTCTTTTTCTTTAATTAAAACCCGTCAAAACGATCTCAACCGCCAAATCTCATCCGAACGTCCGTATTCAAATTTCACGCCCGTCTTCTTTTAAATAGCTCATCAATGGTTCAGATTTTCCAATACGCGTCATATCAGCTCTTGGGTCACTTTGGCATTTCGAAACACGTCTAATGCGCACGTCTGCTAGTGATCTGCAATTCGCATTTTCAAACCTACAATAACAAAACAAAACTAAAATTAGACGCATAATAAAAATATAATTCATTAAATCCAATAATGCATCTAAAATAGTTAATTAGAGTAATTTAATTATTAATCCCCTAATTACTACCCTAATCACAAATAACCCATTTTATTTATGTTTTAACATAAAAACTACACTAGCATATAGGTAAATAAGGCATATAAATATGTATATTTTATGCTTATCACGTGTTAGTACGACGAGTAGTGCAACCACGGGACGTCAGAGACCTGTGCGCGTAGGACTCAAGCCAAGACGCAAGACCTGGGCGCTGAGCCACATGGCACTGGCCCAGGGGTGATTTATGAGCGTGGGTAACCTTGCCATAAGATGATCTTCGGATGGTGGGAGCGAATCTTGGAACAAAATCTACGATTTAACCTAATAGCGATAAATATGGTAAGTATCGCAGAGGATCGGGAAGTATCAATTCGGTTGAGATAATTAGGGAAGATAAATCTTAATTAAAAAGAGATAAATATTTAATTTTTAATCAACCAATAGGAAGGGGACGTCTAGTTGGTTGGCCTAGATATGGTAGTTTCTTAGTTTGGAACGAGATATGTAAAGTATGATTAAGATTGTAAGTTCGGCCAGTACTATTTCTGTATCGACAGTTAGACGTAATTAAATCATAAATAATTCAAGGAAAATCGGAAAAATATAAAATTAGTGGGGTTAGAAAATAGACTCATATAGCTAACTCCAATACAAATTTCAAAGTATAAGTCCAACTGTACTGACCGTGGGAAGAGTCGTAAGTAGACTGTTATGCATATGATAGTGTGCTGTAATTAGGATTAAGATAGTGAACGAATCTTATTAGAAATTTGAAATCCTAATTAAATGAGGAAAACCCAATGGATTAACATGGCTGAACGTCCCTTACTAATGAGAGAGAGCTTTTAATTGGTAGTGAGAGTTTGGATTAGGAAGGAGTCTTGATTTGGAGATATCCTAGTTGTAGTAGGTTTTGGGTCTATATAAGCACAAGAGAGAGGGCTGGCTGGTATTTTTTCAAGCCAAATCCTTTGTGAACGTCCCAAGACTCTCTCCTTCTCCTTCTCCTTTGTTCCAGCAAGCTTTATACCTTTTCCTTCATCTCAAGAGTCAACGATCGAAGTGTTAAAGGGCGACATCGTGTAGAGGAATCAAAAGCCTTCGCGAGGAAGCAAGAAGATACTACGTTTGGACTAGGTAGGATGATTTTTCCCACACTCTTAGATCTGAATTTCATACCTTGTTCAAGTGCTTCTTGTGTCAATATATTGATTTATGATTGTGAGTCTTCATGAGAGTCAATCGCTATGTACCAATCTTTTGAATTATCCAGTTATTACGTGTTGTTGCTTAATCGTGTGAACCTTGATGTTCCAATTCCTAATTGTTACACATGCTAGCCCAATGATGAGAAGTTTGAATTATTTGGAGTCTTATTTGAAGCTTCCTTGTGTCTCTTTTGGTCTCTGACATTGCTGTCCAAAATTTCATTGTCCTTAATTAGTTGTCCAATTTGCCTAATTAAACTAGAAAAAGGGTATGTGTGTGAGATGAATTAAGATAATGAAAGTACACCTCAATCCTTATAAATATTATGATATATCATACCTAATAAAGTTCTGGAATAAGTAAGATATGGAAGATATTCAAGTATACTATATATTATTGAACGGATTACGGGGTAAACACACTCACAATTTGATTAGAACTATGATTAAGGGTCTCGGCTAGAACTGTTTCTGCACTGACGACCTTCAGTAAAATATTTATAACTAATTATATAAAAATCATAAAAATATGCCGTTTATTGGGTTGTAAACTAGACACATAGAAGTAATCACAGTAAGATTTTTAGAGTCTAATCCCTTCTGTTTTGACGTTGGTAAGGGTCAGAAGTTGACTAATATGTAAAAATAGAACACTGTAATTATGGTAAAGGTTGAGAAAACTTTATCAAAACAATAGCCTATGCTATAATAAGTATACTAAGAACTTTATATGTATTATATAAGGCTTTAAGTAAGTATTACAGTAGGATGGACTAAGTATAATACTATAGTATCATGGGCTAATGGTGAGTGGTTTGATGTTCATTAAGTCTTATATGTTCCACTGGTGATA
The DNA here is from genome assembly GCA_039654745.1 of Houttuynia cordata. Lineage (NCBI taxonomy): Eukaryota > Viridiplantae > Streptophyta > Magnoliopsida > Piperales > Saururaceae > Houttuynia > Houttuynia cordata. The sequence continues at coordinate 5,108,153 of CM077512.1, forward strand.
TTGACTCGATTCGTGTTTCCAATTGGAAATCGGACCATCTATTTCTCTTTGACCAAAGTTTAAAACCTTGAAGTCTTATCATCAGGTATTTGATCAATGCATTTCCATTCGTTTGAGAAACTTCAGTTGACCTGTTATTGAGTCTGTTTGAGTTAAGTCTTCTTCGAAACTAGAACTTGATATTCTTCATATAACTTGAGTTTTCTTGGAGTCTTGAAAGGCAATTCTTGATCAAGTCTTTCTTCATAAGTCTTATCTAGGGCTATGCATGCGTAACATGGTCATTGTTGAGAGTCTTTGCTATTCTATTTCATACTCCAGAATGTGAATCATATGTTGTTAAGAGTCTTTGCTGTTCTATTCATACTCCATGAGTCAGTCATTGATGTAAGAGTCACCCTATTCTCAGAAAGTTGAGACCTCTGCTCTTGTTGAAACATTGTCCAGTTTGACATTGACCTATTTCTCCACTAATTGTTCGGTGGAATCATAGTATGCTCACGAGCCATTGCTAGGTCATGAGTGACCTCCGATATTTATAGAATTTTGATTCCTTATTGCCCGAAGGGAGGAAAATACGTACGTTTAGGCTGTATGATATTACGGAAGGTCTGCAGTCTCCGCCCATTGTGCCCGTAAGCACGGATGGGGCCAGCATGTCTAGACGCGTGGCCGGGTTCCGAAGGGAGAACCTCTAGCATGATTCTGGTATATTTTACCCTTCGAGATCGGTAAATTCAGCGAGCATAAATTGTAACTCTTTGCACTTTAGATGCCTGGAGCCTTTGGTATTTTGACCATTCTCTCCTTACACTGGTATTTGTTTGGAGTCGTATAATTTATTGTCCTTGCTCTATACTTGAGAGTCAGGAAGCTTTGATGTTCGGAGTCTTGGATTATAGTAATTTCTCTCCTTACACTTTGGATGTTTAGGAGTCTTCATTGATGATGTTATTTCCTCTTATAATGGAATTCTTGTTGCTCAGTTCAAATATTCTTGATTATTCAACTGTCTCATATTAAACCCTATTCTTTGTCCTATATTGTATATTCTGTTCTTGTGGGTTTTTACATTCTACTGGGTATTTCTTCGGAATACTCATGCATCCTCTGATGCAGGCATGAAGAAAGTATAGTTATGGCAAGTGCAGATAATGGAAGACTCGAAGACAGTTGTGGAAGATAAAACTATCTTTATTATTTTAAATTTAGTGTTAATATATTTGACATGTGGGCCAAACCATTTTAATGATTTTGATTTTTAGTTATTTTAGATGACTTGTATTATGGATTAATTTAAGATTATTAAGTTCTCATTTCATATGTGTTAATGATGTTATTTAAAGACTTAGTTGTGTTATGTCGAGTACACATCTATTCATGGTGATGTATTAGACGGGATGTTCGAGTATTCGGTCACATCTCAGGATTTCTGGCCTCAAACATATTCATGAAAGAAAAAAAAATGTCTTCCGCACTCTGACGAGGCCGGGAATTTTGGGGCGTGACATCACATTCCCTATATCTGTCACCATTGAGAGTTTTGTTTATAGCTTATCAATTTTCTTTGTTTACAACAAAAATTTGCTACATCAGCATTGAGAGTTTTGTTTGGCGTGAAAATATTGGTGCTTATTACTGTCTACATTCAATTTTAAGTGGCTGAATTAGCTTTAAGAACAAATCTATTGGCTTCTATATTTCCACCAATATGTTCTTTCATTTAGTTTTAAGTGATATGATTGTCTTTTTAAACTTATATGCTTCAACAAGTCTTAACATTACAGTGCTTTTGTATGAAGTAGGGATAGGGAAGGAAAAGCAAATTCAGTCTCAATCTGCAGGAATTACAACACGTGACTATACAAGATGGTCAAAATGGATGGTTAACTATTTGATATCACAACTACATATCAAGTGGTAGATTCACACCTTTGAGGCTTCGCCTCGAAGGTGATCCGTCATTAATTGAGATGCTTTTTAAGTTTTAGTCCTGAAGAAAAGGTGTTTTGGATAAAGGATCTCCTTGACCAACCTCATCTTTAGACATGGGAACAACTTGAAACTACTTATATCTCATCCAAGATAAACTACCTGATGAAAACTTCTATTCATGGCAATGTATCCTTTAGATTTAACTTGTACTTCCACTTACTACGAACTACTTGATGATTCATTAACTTTTTAATTTTTGCTTGAAGGTGATTAAATGATTGTGATGCCAATTTACTAAAATGACATGTGGATTTTTGCTTGTGTAAAGTACTTAAGTTTCTATAGGTTTATGAATTTGTTGTTCAGTAAATGGATCGATTTGTAATGTTGAATGATGAAAGACTTCTACTTTTGGGCATTGTGTTACAACAGGAAAAAACTCTTATGCTTTGGAATTGAGATATTTTATGTTTGATGAAATAGTGCTGTGAACTATAGTGAGATGAGGAATCACTTTCCTAAAATATTGAAATTAAGAGAAAATCTAATAATGCATGAGAAGGAGACTTTTTTTCTCACATGTTATGTTCTTCTAGTGAGAGATGTGAACTCTAGTCATCTTTTTTATGTTGGTTGGTCAACTTTGGTTGCTAGAGTGAGCTGATGTAAGATTAATGATAATGTTGTTTAATTAAGTCAGATCTTCATGATAGGAGCCTTTTGTAATGATGTTAGTTGTATTACTATAAGATTTGATCATTTTGATACAAATCTTAATTTTTCGTCTAGCGGGGAACTACTTATGCGTGCGATAAAGGAAGGGGGATTAAACCCAACAAGGAACTTTCCATGAGACTACTAAGAGCTTTACGTGGGTGTACTTAAAGTTCAAATCCAAATCCAAATCTACCAATATAAGTTCCCAAACAAGAAATTTAACAGTCCATGCAGATTTGTAAATCCACAGTTAAATCCCATCAGTTGCCAAACAGTGAATACATAAATACAAATCCTTATCTTCAGTAATTTAGAAATCTAAGCATTCTTATATCCTTTGGCAAAATCCAAATCTGCGCTCCAAACGCATTATAGTGTTTGAATATTTCACTGCTTCCTTCATCCGGAATTATATTAACATAAGGGTTTTAAAAATTTTAGTTCATTCTGAAAACACTTACGTTAATAATAATTATGGATGGAGGGAGTATTTAAGGATGTCAATGCATAAAGGAAAAAAATTTGATACGTGCAGCGGCTCACATGACAGTGGGTGATTCTCCTCTGCCTATACGATGGCCCATGATGTCTCATTGCACGCCAACACCTGTGAGTGGGAACATACAAACAAGACTCTTATTAGGGCTAGATCAAAATTTTCATCTCATTCCAAAGCTAGCCGATTAACAAGAATCTTGCTACCCTGATGTTAGGTTTTTACGTGATGAGGATACGTGCTGTCGTGTTGATGTGGAACTGTTGACATGTAAGTGCTGACAAGTTAAGCCCTAAACCTTGGATGAACTCTCCGGCCCTTCCTTTCCATGACTTTTGCACTCCCGCATGATTCTTGGCCGATGATTCAACAACTTTCCTTATTCTCCCCTCGGTGCAATCAGCCATCCGACTGCCTTCCTCTCTCCCCCTCGGTTCTTCATTATCTTCCCCTCGGTACATTTCGCCGTCTGCCATTTGCCTTCCCCCGGTGCAACCCACCATCAGCCACCCTCCTCTCCCACTCGGAAAAGTGGCCATGAAAGTACTGGAAAAGTCAAGTTAATGCTTTTAGATTATAAAAGTTTGTTTTTTTTTAAATATGAATTGTATGATTAGGAAACTTTTGTAATGAGGAAACTAAGCAAAATGCCATAAGATGTTTGTAGAGTTGCAGAGATGACACTATTAGTTTGAGTTAGTTATTTGTGATATGATTTGTATTTCTTCAATTATTAAATGCATGCACGAAGGAAGAATAATTATGTTTTTTCTACATCATAATAACTTATATATTTTGATTAAACTATACAAACTTGTTCATTAAATTATGGATTTCTTTGTAATGACTAAATTGTATGGAAGGATGGCTCATGTGTTCCTTTATTTTGACTATATTACAGGCTAATGGAAATGGTGAACCTTGAAAATAATTGTGAACCACATCTTGTTGAACATATGGACAACGATGAAGAGGAGGCAATAGTTCAAGTGTGAATACGAAAGAAGATGGAGTTCCTGTAGTGGGAATTATGTTTGCTACCATTGAAGAAGCATTTGATTTCTATAATCAATATGCACGACATCTTGGTTTTGGTATAAATAAAAGAGGGTCAAGGACAAAAGACGACAAACCGTATGAGTATGTCTTTGCTTGTATTAAAGAAGGGAAGCCAAAGGTTGTTGCAGATCTAACATCTCAGCGGCAAAAGTTGCCAGCAAAAACTCAATGCCAAGCTAAGATAATATTGAGGTTTCGTGAAGATGACTTGCTACATTTAGAGTACGTTGTCTTAGATTATAACCATCCTTGCAGTCCAAAAAAAGCTCGTTTCTTCAAGTTTCACGAAAAGTTGTCCTTGCATGTCTAGAACCAACTTGAATATAATAACAAAGCTGGAATACCACCTGTAAAATCATTTCAAACTCTTGTTGCTCGTGGTGGTGGATATGAAAATTTACCTTTTATGGAGAAAGATTGCAGGAACTATATTGAAAAGGTAAGACGTCTGACAGAGATGTCGTTACCTTTTCAGACAATTTGCAATTTGATACTGTGGAGGAGTTGGAGGAGTGTCTTCAGGCAATTTGCAACTAAAATGCATGGTTGAAGGTTTAAGGTTCATGGGTTCAAAGTTGTGATGGGGGAGGAGATTGATAACAAGTGGTAATTTGTTGAAAAGATGTCAAAGGCCCAAAACCAAGGCTATGCGAGTCATTAAATGGCCGAAGTGAATCTCTAAGTGCTATAAGAAAGAGCACCAAACTTGATAATTAAGGTACATCATGAAGGAAGGGATGCATATAATCTTATCCTCTAGCATGTGGGCAAGGGGAACTACCATGAAAGCAGTTGACTCAATCATATTACCACTCAGATGGTATAAATTATTTAAGAAGATTCAGTTATATACCTATAAAATGGATACCATACATCGGTAGGAAGGGAGTTGTCATTTTTCCATGCAACATAACCCCACATAAGGTGATGGTGCCATGTTCCCTTTGTTTAATGTTGGGAAATTTATTGGTAGGATGGAGTCCCCCAGGATCAGTGGGAATGTTGATCAACCTAGCAATCATGTCTATAGAGATCTGATGGGTATCACCATCAAGAGATCTTATAGAGTTTAAATATCTTTTCTTGACTTGGATGATGGCTAAATATCAGCTTTTAACCATTGAAGTATAAACACTTCCACCTAAATGCAAAATAGTGGGCCAACCCCTGGAGTTGAGATCCATTTGAATTTTTATTTATTAATGCATGACCTGGAAGTATGGTGCAACTAAAGATAATGTTCATATTATGGATGAGACTGGGAAGTTTTTGGTTGGCAACCAATAGCTTGGAAACATATGGGACGAAAGGTTATGAAGCACTTTTGATAGGGTTTTATTTTTGGAAATTTGAAACTAGAGTTTGGGAACTAGAAGATTGATTGGAACAAGAAGGATCAACTATATCCTCCCAAGGTATGAGAATGATTCATTTCATAAAGGAAGGACAGAAAGGTCATAGTGAAATCTCTAAGGTTCATAAGTCAAAATAAATATGACAAGGGAAAAGATATGCTATCAAAGTGAGTTTCAGAACTAGACTAAACTCTAGGATGAGCTATTGGGGAATATGGAGGAAGGATGTCATGAAAAATTTCAGTAAGCAATTAAGTGAAAGCTTAAGGAGATTAAGAATACCAAAGTTAAAAAATAGGAAGAAAAGAAGACTTACATGGCTGGAGAATAAAAGAGTAATTCAATTGCTCAAGACGGAGAAGTTACTTTTTACTACATGGATGAATAAATTTGGAGAGGTAAATCTTTAAAGTAAGGGAACTAAGATCCAATTGATGAATCTGGAGTAATAACAGTGAGAGTTTGTTTTATTGCAAGAAACAAATCTACATGGAGAAGATTAAAGATTAATAGTAAGAAAATGCTTATCTAGAACCTCCTTGATGGGAAAGAGAAAGTTAAGAAGCAATTTGAGAATTTCCTAGAAGTGAAAAAGCTATTCAAGAAACACAAGATGTTGGAAGGAGTTTAGATGGTGATAAGAGGAAGCAACCTTATAAAGGAGGAAGTATGATGTAATTGACCAAGTCCTTCAAAATTTTAGGGATGAAATTCATCTTAAGAGGGGGAGAATCTAATGGTCAAAGATCTCTCAATTACAACATAAATGATATTTTGGATATATTAGAATTAATGAGAAATTGAAACAAAAGAAAAAGGAACAGAATTGGCTAAGCAGACTGTCATCGGTGAGCTGTCGGTTAGCTAACAGGTAACTGATAGTGTGCAGTGGTTCTGAAAATTTTCATCAATGAGTTGTCGATTAGCCAACATGTAACCAACAATATGCAATAGATTTGAAATTATTCAAATCAGTGGAGGGTTTTTCAGAGCTTAAAATGGCATACTCTCTTCGTGTTTAGAGGTCAGTGAGCATTTTCCAAGAGGAGGAAGATGCAGCCGGAGTGGAGAATTGAGGGTTCTATAAGGGGAAGACCAAGGACTTAGTAAAATCAGCAAGGCTTCAAGGTGGTGGAGACTAAATCAAGTAAGACCAGAGCTTGGAGACGATGTAACATTTAGTATTGTGTGTATACATGATGTTTATATCCAAGTTATGGTTATGGATGATTGATTAGTGTTGATATGGTTATGAATTAAGATGAAATGATGGATATTACGAAGTTAGTATGATGTTGATGCAATTCGGAGAAAGGTAAGTGAGATAAATGGTTATGATGCTTATTGTACTGATTTGTGGTATGTTTGTATGGATGAAATAGTTATTGGATTTATTGATGATAGAATTAAAGGAGAAACAGATTTTGGATAATTGTCGGCATAGTAATTGTGATATAAACTAGTTTAGTTTTAAATTGGTATTGAATGGTGGACAAGGATAGAATGATTGAAGTATTGAAATAAATGGACTACATGGGTATAATATATTTAATTGATAAAATTTAATATAATAAGAAGTGAATAGTTAGAGAGAATGAATGAGATTAAGTAAATGAGTTAGGAGTGATTGATGAGTTGAAACTTGTCAAAGACTCATCATATAGCTCATCTTCTTATGACAAATGATTGTAGCTAAGGTATGAATCTGCAAGGAGAGAAGAGATGAATCTACCTAAGAGAAACTCATGCTCTAATAATATGTTAAGCTTAACGATGATGCTCGGAGGGTTAAGTGGCATGTGTTTGGTGTATTGGATACAATACACTGTTATTTGTCTTGAACGAGTCTCCGTCATAGGAAAAAAGACGGGATAGTTAGTTGTACGCAAGGTGAAGGAGTCATATGATGAACCAAGACTAATTACTCATTATTTGAGTAGTAGCCTTTAGTTATCTTTTTAATTCTTTTTACTTGTAATTGTAGTATTACAAGGTCGATCCTCAGAGATTGACTAGTGTGATTGAGAAATCAGTTCAAAGTAGCAAATAAATGAAATCAAGAGTGAAGTAAAGTAGATAATTCAATAAAATAAAACACTAAGGCATCAAGGTAGGTCATTGTAACATCTAATGAGGTACTTCATGTATCAATGTTTCTCAATTAGGGGCGAATGAAGATTCTCCCTAATTGGATAATATGAATATTAAGAACGAACAACAACACGATCACTTTGGTTGAAATAAGGATTATAAAATTTAAATCTTCAAGAGTTCTATGTATCAAAATCACAAAGGATCAAGAAAGAAATCAAGTATCCTATGTATTAAGAAAACAAAGAAACGAGAGATAAATAATAAAACATCACTTTAAATATCCAACACATAATTATAGCCCAATAAATAACATGAAAAGAACTTCATTAAAGTATCACAAATCCCTCCCTCTAGCCTTAGCTAGGGGCTTAGCCAACCATTACAATAAAATAAAATAAAATAAAATAAAAAAACAATGAAGAAAAGTTGAGGAGAGAAAGAAATGGTTGTCCTTGGAAGAGGTAGAGAATTTGATGATTTGAAGAAGAGCTTGGGTATTACTTATATAGTGGTTGAAAAAGTTTAACAATGGAAAGGCTCCAATCAGATTTCCTATCATTACTCCATGATTGGGTCTTGATTGATTTTGAGCATCACTAATTGATTTTGTCCAGCTTTCAATCAAAGAATGTTGCCTTTTCTTCTTCCAATCACAGCTCTTCATGGTCATTTCTTGATTGCCAGAATTATCTCATAGTTGATTACCACTGATTTCCTTGATTAGCTCATAGTTGATTGCCACTGATTGCCTTGATCATCTCATAGTTGATTGCCATTGATTAGCTTATAGTTGATTGCCAATGATTGCCTCCAGCAGATCTTCACAATCTTTTAAGTACGGGCTTTAAAGCTTCAAGATTAACGGTCGGCCCATCAAAGAATTACCTACAACACACAATGGGCTTACATAAGTTGATATTAAATTCACCACACTAGATCCATGGATATAAAAATAGTTATGGCTAATTTATTTCTGCACATTTAAAGCCCAAATAACATTGAATGTCACATGTTAATGCCTTAACTTAATAAATGCCCATTTTGCCTAAAATTCTATCTAGCCTTTAACTAACTATAAAATAACATAACAAACATGGAGTTCAAGGCATATTAAATTAACATAATTTTGAGCACATCAAATACCCCCCAGCTAGCATATTGCTAGTCTCTAGCAATTCATGCGTTATTAGCAAGAAGAAAACAAAAAATAACACAAGAAAAGAATGCCACTTTTGCAGGCCTCGCGACTACATTTAGCACATGTAGCAAGCCATTAAACCCCTAGTGTGACCTAGTGGACGAGTGGTGTCTCGTGAGGGTTTGTGGTAAATCTACCCACAAAATTCGTGAACTCATGGGTTGCCTCCCACATAGCGCTAAGTTTTACGTCTTCAGCCAGACAAGGACATTGTGAAGGAAGGAATTAAAGTAGTGGGAGTGGAGTATAAGATAATAAATGTAAAGTAAGAGTAAGAACCACTTCATCCCGACATAGCAACATCAAGGCTCCAAAACACTCAAGCACTGGTTTTCGAAAATCCATTTTTAAGTATATTCCTGATAGAGTCCAAACGATTAGTTTTCTTTTAGGGGAACTTTTGAACCAATGTATCATTTAGTGTAGTGTGATAGTGTGGACCAAATGACTAGAAATCAGTCGCCTGCAGTGGTACTGCTCATCCACTCACCAAGAGATGCTCGAATAACCAAAGAACAATTCAAAACTAAGCAACCTGTCTGGGAGGGCGAGTGGTTTGGATGTTCACTTTAATACCTTGTGGGCTTTATCTGTGATATTCCAGCTTGCTCGCTTTGCTACAACGACGGCTTCGCCCTATCTTCCACAAAGGAACAAAGGAACATTATGTCACGCCCCAAAATTCCTGGCCTCGATCGGAGTACGGAAGCCTTTAAGTAAACCAAATAAAAGCCGAGATAGGAACCTTGGGACGCGACCGAATACTCGATCACTCAAGCTAATTACATCGTTACAAAAGAACGTGTAATCGACATCACCAGGAACTCATAACGAAACTTAGAAATTGAGAACTAAGAACTTCTTCATCAAATTTTAAATAACATTGTCAATGTAGCAAATGGATCCTACTGAGATTATTACAGCATATTAAATAAAAACTATCAACTAAAGCAAACATCAAATCCAGGCACACACTGGCCAACACTAACGAAATTCTAACAAAATGCAATAGAGTAAATAAAGCAATTCTTCAAGACATCTCCCACGCATCTGCTACGCCTTTCTGAACTGCAAAATCCTGACTTACTGATCTTTGAGGCCTGCATTAGAGGATGCGTGAGTATTTCATAGAAATCCCCAGTAGGATGTAAAAACCCACCAGGAAGATAAAATAGGTTATGAAGAATAGATCACTCGGATAAATAGGAATAAACACTCTCTGAAAGATCATTCATAGGTTTATGTTGCATCAAATAGCAAGGTCAGATGATAACAGTTCCAATGGAAAAGTATCAGAATGAATAATCTCAATATGACTCCAAACAAATATCGGTGTAAGGAGAGAATGGTCAAGACACTCAAGGCTCCAGGCATCTATGGTGCAAGGAGTTACAATTTATGCTCGCTGAATTTACCGATCTCGAAAGGTAAAATATACCAGAACATCCTAGAGGTTCTCTTTTTGGAACCCGGCCACGCGTCTAGGCATGCTGGCCCCATCTGTGCTTACGGGCACAATGAGCGGAGACTGAAGACCGTCCGTAATGTCAACCAGTCTAAGACGTACGTATTTGCCTCCTTTCGGGCAATAGGGAAACCATGTTCCATAAATATCGGAGGTCACTCATGACCTAGCAATGGCTCGTGAGCATACTATGATTCCACCTTTTAATAAGTGGAGAAATAGGTCAATGTCAAACTGGACAATGATTCAACAAAAGCACAAGTCTCACCTTTATGAGAATAGGGTAACTCTTACCGCAATGACTCCCTCATGGAGTATGAAACAAATAATCAAGGTTTCTCAACAATATATGGCTCTCTCTCAAGGAGTAACAAGAAGATTCACATATCTCGCATAATGAAGAGAATAATGAAGACTCACAATCTGAGGAATAATGAATTTCACTCTTAGATTACACGTCATGCATCATGTCTTACCTTTGATAGGGATATCTCTAAGTATGGAATTGTATTACTTTTAATCTCAAAACACCTCTCTAGGAAAGTTTGATCTCCAATTGGATACTCAAACCGACACCACGATAAACCATAGAAACAAGACCAAATTGACTCTTGTGCACGCTGACTCGTCCTAAAGTCTTAATCTTTTAAACTTTTTCACTTATTACAGTGACTCATAAGTAGTTTTATCTTACTGTATTAATATTAATTTAATCAGATTATATCATATTATGAGTAATAATACTTACTAGTACTTTAAAACCCTAATTCCAGTAAACTGTCTTATACTGTACAGCCCATTTTCGACTGACCCTACTGTCAACACAGAAGGACTCTGACTCTGAAAGTTTAATCGAAGATAGCCCTATGAGTCTAGTTTATAACTCCACTGACGGCATATTTTTATGATTTTTATACATTTAATTATGATTTTTAAACTGAGCATTGTTGGTGCAGAAACAGTTCTGGCCGAGAGCACATTACTTACTTATACTAGGTAATCATGTACTAACACCCATTAACCATGATAATATAACATTAATACCCTTAATTACTCCCATCCTAGAGTAATTCTAGACTCTGGTATGTTCTGGAACTTAATGATTATAATGATTCTAATTGATGATAATACCTTAAACTAGATTCAAGGCATCAACCTTGATCTAATTAAGCTTTTAACATTATTAATACATCCCTTAACCATATTGGATAATTAAATCAGGACATAACAGAATAAAGAAGATAACTTTCATGACCTTCCACGTTCAAGAGATATGACCTATAGATATTCCCATCAAAAGTAGGCATATGTGCATCAACATGAAGCATTAAACAAGGTATGACATTATGAGCACTCTTATTTATCAAACAACGAGAATCTCTCATGAAACAAACATTAGGCACTCTTATCTCTGAGATAATATGAATAGGATCATAAATTAATCACAATATGAAAGGACCAAAGAAGTGCAAACCGAATTGGTTAGGAAAAAACCATCCTACCACTTAGATGTATGCGAAATACACCTCCACGCGTAGCTCGTCACTTCTCCTTCACAACGACGCCTCCACACCTTCGATCGCACGAGAAAAGAGGTTGAGGGAAGAGGTAGAAGGTTGCTGGAATTGGTGTCAAGGCAAGGGAGAAGGGCTAGGGCTTTGCACAAGGCGTCCAAAGCTTTTGGCGTGAAGCATATGGGCGTCCTCCTCCTTGGCTTTTATAGCCAAAACCTCCTCCAACTAGGATATCTCCTAATTCGATCCTTCCTAATCCCAAATCCCAACTAACCAATTAAAAGTTCTCCCTCATTAATAAGGGACGTTCAGCCATGTTAATCCATTAGGTTTTCCTCATTTAATTAGGATTTCAAATCTCTAATAAGATTCGTTCACTATCTTAATCATAATTACTGCACACTGTCATACGCGTAACAGTCCACTTCCGACTCCTCCCATGGTCAGTACAGTTAGCCTTAGACTCTGAAATTTTTATTGAGTTAGCCATATGAGTCTAGTTTCTAACCACACTAATTTTATATTCTTCCGGTTTTTCTTGAATTAGTTATGATTTATTTACTACAGACTGTCGACACAGAAATAGTACTGGCCGAGCTTACAATCTTAATCATACTTTACATATCTCGTTCCAAACTAGGAAACTACCATATCTAAGCCAACCAACTAGACGTCCCCTTCCTATTGGTTGATTAAAAAGTGAAATTTTATCTCTTTTTAATTAAGCTTTATCTTCCCTAATTATTTCAACCGAACTGATACTTCCCGATCCTCCGCGATACTTACCATATTTACCGCTATTAGGTCAAATCGTAGATTTTGCTCCAAGATTCACTCCAATCCTCTAAAGATCTCCTTGTGGCTAGTTACCCATGTTCACATGACTCCCTGGGCCTGTGCCACATGGCCCTGCGCCCAGGTCTGTTCGTCTAAAGCTAGAGTCCTGCGTACACATGACTCTGGTGTCCCGCGGTTGTACTACTCGTTACACTATCTCGCGTAGACCACGTATAAAACCAAAATTAACTGATTAATTATGAAATTCAAATGGGTCTCATCCACTTGAACACATGCCCTGGTGCCTGGCCCCACTCCTGGCGTCAGGTGTTCTCAGACCCTGGCGCTAGGCTGACCTCAGCGCCAGGTTGTGCCCAGCGCCAGGACCAACCCTCGTGTCCAGGTTTTCTACTACTAATAGTCATGCGATTAACAAATCATACCACATCATAAACATCAAATAACACATCAAAGCACATCGCACAACCAGAAATCAAATCAGGCAACGAACTTTCCTATTTTAGAACAGTTACCTAAAATAGAAACCTTTAGTTAACGTACAAATTTTCCGGGTGTTACACATTATGGTTGATTTTTTTTTTTGATAAACACCGTTGACTTCAACTCCAATCATCCCTCTACAATAACATCTTCTCATCATCATTCAAATTTTTTTTTAATAGGCAGCCCTCTTCGACGTACCCGGTCTAATTCACTGGTTGCTTTCCATAACGAGATTACCCCAAATATTTTTTCTTCTTCCCCAGCCAACCAGTGAACAAGGAGGTCAAAGTTCATTGAACTTGGTGTCTCCTAACACTCCGAGTGAGCAGTAGAGCAACAACCACCAAAATTGACGTCAAGTCTAGAAATTAGTCAAGTGCAAGTGATGATTTTTTTGCATTTTAAACATCAGTTTCTAAGATCCTCTTCATGAAAGTTAATAACAAGGACTCATCATAAAAAGTTAAGTTAAAGTTTGAGAAAAAATAACCAAGTGCTATCATAATGTAGAGCAAAAAAAACAAGAAGAGCACAAAGAAAAGATGAAGGTTATCTCAATCAAAACTATAAACAGGAATTATCAAAACTCACCCCCCAACTAGGATAAGACATTGTCCTCAATGTATTAACCGATGTTTTTTTTTTTAGAGAAACAAATAAAGAGCAAAATCAATCATCATAAACAGGATCGTCCACAGTTGTGGATTCAACCTCTGGCACAAATGGTTCTAAGAACGGTTTCAAATGTTGTCCATTAACCTTAAATGCATTACCATTCTTAGGATTTTCAACTTCAACAGTTCCATATGGAAATACAGTTTTTACTATGAATGGACCTGTCCAACGAGATCTCAATTTTCTAAAAAAAAAGATGAAGTCTAGAATTATACAAAAGAACTTTCTGATATGGTTCAATAGTCTTACGAAGAATATTTTTATCATGAAAATCTTTCATTCGTTCTTTGTAAATCCTAGCACTTTCATATGCATCATGTCTAATCTCATTCAATTCATTAAGTTGCAATTTTCTATTTAAGCCAGCTTTCTCAAGATTAAAATTCAATGTTTTAATTGCCCAATAGGCCCTATGTTTCAGCTCTACAGGCAAGTGGCAAGCCTTTCCAAAAATAAGCCGATAAGGAGGCATTCCAATCGGGGACTTAAAAGCAGTACGGTAAGCCCAAAGGGCATCGGTTAGTCGTAAGGACCAATCTTTGCCATTTGGATTCACCGTTTTTTGTAAAATATTTTTAATTTCCCGATTTGAAATTTCCACTTGGCCACTTGTCTGTGGGTGATAGGGTGTAGTGACTTTGTGTGTGATTCCATATTTTTTCATCAAGGCCTCAAAAGGCTTATTGCAAAAGTGCTTACCCTGATCACTTATTATTGCTCGAGGTGTTCCAAACCGGGAAAAAATATTTTCTTTTAAAAAACGGACCACAACTTTGTGATCATTTGTTTTACATGGAATCGCTTCAATCCATTTAGACACATAATCCACAGCAACTAATATATAGAGATAGCTAAAAGAAGGAGGAAAATATCCCATAAAATCTAAACCCCAACAATCAAAAACTTCAATAACAAGAATAGAGTTAAGTGGCATCATGTTCCGACGGGATATGGCTCCTAACTTTTGGCAAGGTTCACATGCTTTACAAAAATCATGAGTATCTTTGAAAACTGTCGGCCAATAAAAACCGCATTGTAAAATCTTAGCAGTGGTCTTTTTAGCAGAAAAATGACCACCACAAGCCTCAGAGTGGCAAAAAGATATCACATTAATATGCTCAGAATCAGGCACACATCTTCGAACTATTTGATCAGGGCAATATTTAAAAAGATAAGGATCATCCCAAAAGAAGTGTTTTACCTCCGTGAAAAACCTGTTTCTATCTTGTTGAGACCAATGATCAGGAATTTTACCTGTGGCTAAATAATTGGCAATATCAGCATACCATGGAAGATGAAAGATACCAAACAACTGTTCATCTGGGAATGAGTCCTTGATTGGGAGTGTCTCTCGTGGATTAGCAAAATCTAATCTGGATAGGTGATCAGCCACCACATTCTCTACTCCTTTTTTGTCTTTAATGGTGAGATCAAATTCTTGGAGTAGGAGGATCCACCTGAGTAGTCTGGGCTTTGCATTCTTTTTGGTCAACAAATATTTCAAAGTAGCATGGTCAGTAAAAATAATAATCTGGGAGCCAATCAAATAAGATCTAAATTTGTCAAGAGCAAAAACCACAGCAAGTAACTCCTTTTCTGTAGTAGAGTAATTCATTTGAGCGCTATTTAGGGTTCTACTTGCATAATGAATAACACAAGGTTTTTTATCCTTTCTTTGGCCAAGAACGGCTCCAACAGCATAATCACTTGCGTCACACATGATCTCAAAGGGAATACTCCAATCGGGTGGTTGCATTATGGGAGCAGAAACTAATATGTTTTTAAGCTTCACAAAAGCTTGTTCACATGCCTCAGTCCACTCAAAGGAGTGTTCCTTTGAAAGAAGGTTACATAATGGTCTAGATATAATACTAAAATCTTTTATAAACCTTCTATAAAAACCAGCATGCCCCAAAAATGATCTAACATCTTTTATTGTTTTTGGGCTTGGCAAATTAACAATTAATTCAATTTTGGCCTTATCCACTTGAATTCCCTGCATAGAAACAATATGACCAAGTACAATCCCTTTAGTGACCATAAAGTGACATTTTTCCCAATTCAAAATAAGATTTTTCTCTTCACATCTAATCAAAACTTTCTCCAAATTATTAAGACAATCATCAAAGGTATCTCCAAAAACAGAGAAATCATCCATAAAAACTTCCAAAAACCGTTCTACCATGTCACTAAAAATACTCATCATACATCTTTGGAATGTGGCTGGAGCATTACACAATCCAAATGGCATCCTTCGATATGCAAAGGTGCCAAAGGGACATGTGAATGTTGTCTTTTCTTGGTCCTCAAGTGCAATATCAATTTGGTTATACCCTGAATATCCATCAAGGAAACAATAAAATTGGTGACCGGCCACCCTCTCTAATATTTGGTCCATGAATGGTATGGGGAAATGGTCTTTCCTAGTGACAGTGTTAAGTTTCCTATAGTCTATGCACATACGCCATCCAGTGGTGACTCTAGTGGGGATCAATTCATCATTTGCATTTTTTATCACAGTGACCCCTGATTTCTTAGGGACCACTTGGGTAGGACTTACCCACTGACTGTCAGAAATGGGATATATGATCCCTACATCCAACAATTTAAGGACCTCTGCTCTCACAACCTCTTTCATATTAGGGTTCAACCTACGCTGCATTTGTCTACAGGGTTTAGCATTATCTTCAAGAAAAATTCTGTGTGTGCAAACCAAGGGACTAATCCCTTTAATGTCAGCTATGGTCCAACCAATAACACTTTTGTGTTCTCTAATGACATGGAGCAACTTTTGCTCCTGTGTGTGGTCCAATTGTGAGGAAATAACTACAGGGTATGTGTCTCCCTCCCCTAAGAAAGCATATTTAAGCTCATTAGGGAGAGGTTTTAACTCCAGCTTTGGTGTTTGGACACTTGAAGGGAGAGGAGCGCTATTGGGATGAGGTAACTCCTCAAAGCGGGCCTTCCACTTATTTGTGTCCATCATAGGGGTGGACTCTAACAAAGAATTTACATTATCAATTACAAAATCATCATCCAAATTAAAATGAGAAACACAAGCATCAAGAGGGTCAGAAAAAGGAGATATAAGAGCTTTATCATTTACAAGACTTTCAAGCAAGTGTACTTCATGCACATCATCATCATCTCCTGGTTGCCTGCAAATATTAAAAATGTTTAGTTCCAATGTCATATTGCCAAAAGAGAGTTTCATAACACCATTTCTACAATTAATTAATGCATTAGAAGTAGCTAGAAATGGACGACCTAATATGACAGGAATCTGTGTACAAGCATTCAAAATTGGTAATCTCCTTGAGAGATTAAGTATGAGCTTATGAGAAATAAGCAAGTGTCAAAAATATGTATGTTCAGTTTTATAATGTTTTGATTATTATGATATCTTTAACCTGTGTGTGAGAAGTTTAATTGATGTGAATGAATCGGCAAGTTCTGGAGTGCACAAGAGAATTTAACATGTGGATGATGGGTACTCAGCCTGAGGTGGCTATGGCCACCCGGCAGGAGGTTAACCCAGTAAGAAGTTTCCTTAGAAACAACCCTCATGAGGCTCAAGTTGTGAGCTGTAGAGGCATAGAAAGTGGTCAAGATGAATTTGTGTGACACTTCAATGGTAAAATGGTTTATTTACATTACTTTGATATGTATGCAATTCCTTTTATTAGATTCTAGATGAATTAAATACTTATTATGATGCTTTGATAATTTAATATATGCTTAGTACTATTCTTGCTAAGTATAGTAAATATTCATGCATTCCTGTGGATGTAGGTTTCACTTTGGAGAAGCGGACGTGGGCATAACACTTTGTGACCTGTTGACGTTACGAGGTTCATCTTGTAATGTCTGGTTAATTATAGTGTTATGTAATCTTTAACTTGGTACTTTTAGTCTGTAGAATTGATATACTTAGTAAGGATGTTGGATTTGAATTTTGTAATAATATTGTAAGTAGTTTTTTGTTATGTTTTCATTTTTAGTTATAGGTCGCAGGTCAAGACTATTTATCGCATTGTCTTATTGTTTATTTTATTGCAGCATCATTTTAATTATAAATTTGGATTTTTGGTTTGATTTAATCAAATATCAAAATCATGGCCTATGACATATTATCTTAAGACAAGATAAGAGGCTAGGGCATGGACTATAAGTGATGAAGTTAGGCTTCGATAACGATAGAAGAGCCATAGAATCTCATAATTCAGTAAAGCAACTACCTATGCCCAGCTAGACCCTAAACCCTAAACTCGAAATCTGTATTACTATTACTCCGATGTTTTGAAATGTTTGAGAAAATCCAGTGTAGTACACTAGATACATAATTTATTTATTATGGAGATTAAGGATCTGTTGCATTTATATTCCGTCTCATATAAAATAAGTTTTTAAAAATCTTGGGTGTTACACACATAGTATGATCATCTAATTAATCCACAACATGAACCAAAAATTATTAACAAAAGACAAAAAATATCTTATATTATACAAAAACGTGTGTCCTACCATGTATTTATAGGCTAAAGGAACACAACATAAAGGGAATGGGTCACAAATAACATCATATGTTGTATTTATAGGCCAAAATAACACAACATGAAGTGAATGTGTCACAAAACCATGTCCTACTTATTGTATATACAGACAAAAAGTCCCAGAGGGCACTTCTATTTTTTAGCCATTTCAAGTCAGTTTCTTAGTCTATCGCATGTTTCTTTTATGATTGCAGACACAAAGGGAATTAATGTGTCACAAACTCATGCTCTACGTTTATAGATAATGGAAATTCAACATAAAGTAAAATAAAAAAAGTTCAACATAAAGTAGATTTGAAGTTCTAGCAAAACAATATTAGGAACATATTTTTTGATAAATATCTATGAAGGGATGATGCAGACATCCTTCCACTGTCATTGCCATCAATAGTGAGCTTCTAGCCCCTTCAAGCCTGCCTGGGTAAACCTTTGCAGGAGCAACGGCAAGACCATCAGGAGCTAGATGGAGATGGTTGCCTCTCTTGGTGGCAGATCCATCGGAAGCAGCACACCACCATGATGACCACACCGACGGCAATAACAGTGCAGGCAATGGCCAGGGTGATGATGGACACCGCGTTCGTGCTTAGGCACATGTCCTCATTGCCGGTGAACTGGTTGCACTAAGGAGCTATGAGGAAATGTGGAGGAACTAAAACCACATGCCATTCATGGTTTGAGAAATATTGCAATTGTCTCAATGACACAGTAGAAAGGAGTGCATGAAATTTTTTGTTGATCATTGACTAACTCTCATCGACGCATGTCAATGGTAGATTGCCGATGGACATTACAACAGAATAGATGTGAAGGATTTCGATGTAAGAAGTAATTGTACGGTTGTAATAATATTAACTAGTGTGGTACAATAATTATGGAGTTGTCTTATAACCATAAGGATGAGGACAATAAACTAATATGCATAGACATTAATAAGATGTCATAATGTACATAATAGAAAGAAATAGTGGGATGATGAAGGAATAAGAATAAGTACTTATGGTTCATAGCACGGCCTAGCAGAAGTAGAATTGAAAAATAATTCACGTTGCCACAAGAGATATATATGAAGAAGGCCCAGGCTATGATTGGCTTTCCTGGGGGCCCAAGAATCTACATAAGATTCAGAATGCATACAGGGTTACAATGAAGTTCATGGTTCCCATATACCCAAACAGCAGGGAACCATGAATTCTTTTAGGGACTTGTGCTTGACCAATGGGAGTTGAACATAATAAAGTATGTGCTGAGGTAATTTCACAAGAGAATAACCCTAAGAATGAGTCTTGAGAGTAGATCGAGGCTTAAGGTAGAGCAACTCTATTTGTACTACTATTTAGAATGAATGTGGTAGGAAGAATGGTAATGTTGAGTTATTGATTGATATAGTTTTACTATTGAATGTATTGACTATTGTTATGTGTGATATTAATTATAGATTTTCCTACCGAGTAGTCCATACTGAGGTTCCCTTTTTGTCTAGAGGTTGTGATGAGTAGGCATAGGAGCTTTGGGAAGCGGGCGATAACAAAGAGAGGTAGCTGAAATAGGCGTTATATCTATCTAGATACATTTCATTTTGAATAAATGTAGGCACGTGTGTGTGCCAAGAACAACTTATTGAATAAATGTAGGAACGTGTGTGTGCCAAGAACAACTTATTGTAATAAGATACTAGTTTATTATGGTTCATATGATGCATCGACTAGGGATCCTGTTTAGTCGACAATTTGATCGAATAAAGTAATATAGGTTTCAATTATGAATATGTTCAAAAATGATTCTAGGTAATGCTCTAATTATATGTTTATTAGAATGTTTTGAATGCTAAATGGGCTCGAGCTTCAGCTCAGGGATTTGTATTTGAATCATTCCAGCTCAGGGATCCATTTCATCGCGCAGTAGTTCTTGGCAGACACACGTGCTAAATGGGATCCATTTCATGCTAAATGGGCTCGAGCTACAAGAATGATTGCATTTCATCGCGCAGTAGTTTTACATGAAAAAGTGTTTGAAAACGAAGGCATTCCTGTAAATATGGTAGATTCATGATTGTATGTATGCAATTTTGATGGTGATGCTATATCTCAATAGAATATTTTGATGGACATGCTTGTGATGCGATTGATGCTAGGTTATGAGGAGAAAACCCTATAGATAGATCTTTGTGAATTACTAATGAGATCTCGATGAAATGCAATGAAGTGAATGTCTTTGATTGCTTCTATGACGAATCCATGGTTATGTGGTGATGAATGATGTTGGGAGTTATAGAAATCCCTTATTATACCTTGATGGTAATTATGTTGATTGTTGATAATAAGCATAGTGGGTATAGTATTGTTGTCTTCTTATTTGTGAAACGAGAGAGATTCTCCTTCGGATTCAAAGGGGACAAGGAAGGCTTGAGTTCCAAGCCTGATTGTCTCTCTCGGGCTCATTGGCAGGAGAAGTTATTACTTGCGCGCCGCGCATGGTAACAGTGTGATGAGCACGTCTCCCTGTTTGTGGGTCCCTTCGGGGCAATCATTACAAGCAGGGGAGAGGTGCCCATCACCCATTGGTGATGAGCACACTGTTCCCCCTGCGCGGCGCGTAGCCAATAATTTTCCCATTGGCAGCCTCACTGACACCGTGGGTGTCGATGACACAAGGAGAAGAATGCCACTGTCAGGTTTATCAACAGCCTCACTGACACTTTGGGGTGTCGATGGCCTATAATGAAGTACAGACCTAGTGCTGCTTTTCACTGCTACGGAGAACTATTGTGGTATGATGATACTATTTGTACATTAGCAGTTATGCTAGATTGTGATGTACATGTGGATGGAATCATGTAGTTGTAATAATCATTTAGTGTGTGGTGTATGTCAACCTTAGGAAGGGATGCTGCGACAAATACACATAGAGACATTAAGATAATCATGTTAATAATTTACAAAGAGGGTGTAGTAAGGATATGAGACTTAAGTGCCCAATTTCTAGATGTGAACTAAGATGATACATGCCAAAGAATCGCAAGAAGGAATGTCCACGTAAGGGTGTGCTCTGTAATTAGAGCACCTCTAGTGTGATCCTTTGGCGGGAGCACCAAGGCCAAGATCTTCACGAGATCTTTTGAGTATGCTGAGATAGCTTATGTAAAGTTCACGGTTGTAGGAGCCCAAACAGAGACAACCGTGAATCCCCTTCATGACTTGATCTCCAGTGTTGGTTGAAGAGGGTCAAAGACGATGAGAGACAAAACTAATTCCTTAAGAGAATAGGTTCTATTGAACACGCCTAGAGGTAGAGCTAGATGAGAATAAGGGATAAAAGATCTTAATAATTGTGTTAGACGTATTTCCATGCTCTGATGGTGGTTGTGCCTTTATGCTAGTACTATATGTTATTGTCTTTCCTACTAGGTATAGAATACTCAGTTTCCTCTGTAAGTAAATATGGGTTCTTGTCCCATTTTACTTGTCTTGATTGAGAGGAGTCGGCTCTCTCGTGCGCGTGTAGGCATGTGGAGTAGTTAGGCTTCCGTGGGCCCGGTCCACACTAAATTGGAAGAGACACTGTAATCATCACCGATCCGGAAATCACTTATTTGGAATTAGCCGTTTTGGTACGACCAAAATGGAATTGTCAAATATGAGTCACCATCTTGGAAAATCTGTTGAGCAATTTCGGGAAACCGAAATTGGCATGATTTGTAACGGATTTATGCCTTATTAAGGGCAAGAGAGGGGACGCCCTCAATGCCATGAGAAAGGGCGACTTTTGGTTGCAATCAGAAGGATTTTGGTGACCTTGATTCGTTGGGTGAAAAAGCTAATTCAGGGAATATAGCTTTTCACAAGGTTCTACACTCGATCGGTGAAGGATTTGGTGTTCTCGGACATAATCAAATCTGTGGAGTGATTCGTAGGCACAAAGGCCGAAGGTTGGTGTTTCTAATTTCATAATCTTTGAGCTTTATTTGTTGATTTAAGGAAAACCCCCAAATTTGAGAACCCACATCAACCGGATTCAAATCCTAAATTCGCTTCCGTTGCGGCTCGATTACCCTACATTGGTATCGGAGCCTTGATTCCGTGGTGGTGTGAGGGTTCCAAGAAATTTGTGGGAATTTTCCTCGCGGTTTTTGCCGACTGAAAATCTCGATTTTTACAGTCGCGATCGATCGGCGTCAAGAGCGATCGATCGCGCTAAGGTAAAATCGGAGAAGACGACTGGTCACGATCGACAGCCATCGTTCGGCATCGATCGTTAAGTCTCTTGAAAAGGGAAAACGATCGATCGGCTTCGATCGGCATCGATCGCCATCGTTCGGCATCGTTCGGCTTCGATCGGCATCGATCGCCATCGTTCGGCATCGTTCGGCATCGATCGCCATCGTTCGGCTTCGATCGGCATCGATCGCCATCGTTCGGCATCGATCGGCGTCGATCATTGATTTGCTTTGAAAAAGGGAAACGATCGATCGGCACGAATTGCGATCGATCGTATCTACTGGAAGTTGAACAAAATTAACAGCTGAAAGCTGCGATCGATCGGGTATTTTACACGATCGATCGGCTGGATAAAATTTGAAAAACTAATTAATATTGAAGCAGTATTTGTGCCACTTGATTATATAATTGTTGATAGTAATTAGTGATTCAAACTGTGCTATTTTTTACACTGATTGTCCTGTTCCATTGATTGTAGATTTTTATCTTCAATTTGATTGAAACATTTGCTGATTTCATAAAAGTTGCAATGGCTTCCCGTATGGTCTCCAGTGAGTTGGCAAAGACTGAGAAGTTGAATGCCACCAATTTTGTTACCTGGAAGAGGCGCATCCGTCACATTCTATTCCTTGACGACTTGGGTCATGTACTAGACCAAGTTATTGAACCTTCGGGTGATAGTAGTACTCCTGCTCAAAAGAGAGAGTACGAGAAGTTCAGGAAGGAGGATGCACGAGCAAGGACCACGATGCTTACCTTTATGGAGCCTTCTATGGAGTTGCTTTTTGAGAAGCACAAATCGGCCAAAGAAATGTATCAGGCCATTGAGAGGAGGTATGGAGAGCATACTGAGGCACATATCAGGTTGCTCCACACTCGCTATACCAACATGAGGATGGAGGAGGGCAAGAATGTGCTTGAGCACATAAATGCCATGACTATTATTGCTAGTGAGTTGGAGATGCTTGGAGATCCAATTTCATTGGGGGTCCAAGTGTCTACGATACTCACTAGCCTCCCTCCATCATGGGAAGCAGTGGTGGTGGCGTTGAACCTGAGTGACAAGAAACTCACTCTCGATGACCTTACTGCCAAGCTGGGCTTGGAGCAGGAAAGGAGAGAGCATATGAGGGCCTCTAATGCATCTGCCAACCTTGCTCACCATGTTGGCTCTAAGAAAGGTGGGTCCTATGCTGGCACTTCAAAGAAGAACTTCAAGAGGAAAGGAAAGAAGCCTCAATTCCAGGGTGGAGACAAGGCGAAGAATAAGAAGAAGGGAGCCTGCTTTACTTGTGGCCAGATGGGTCACTTTAGCAGGAACTGTCCTAATGGCTCCCAGGGCAACGAGAAAAAGAAACAGCAGGGTGGAGGAAAGGACATTGTTTGTATGATTTCTGAGGCACTGATTGTGAACACTAACACTAGAGGTTGGTGGCTTGACTCGGCTGCGACCCGTCATGTGGCAATGACAAAGGAGTCTTTTGCTGAGATGAAAGAGAATAGTCCCGGAGAGCACAAGATCTACATGGGGAATAACACCTATTGTGACGTGCTGGGGATTGGCTCTGTTCGTGTTCCTCTCTTAGGAGGAAACACCCTGGTCCTCACAGATGTCTTGTATGCACCTACTATTCGTAGGAATCTGATTTCAATCCCTCTTCTGACTCAAAAGGGATTTGAAGTCAGGTTCAAGGGTGGCAAGGGAACTGTGGGGCAGAAGAATAATATTTTATTTACTACTTCTTTAGTTGATGGTTTATTCAAACTTGATGTATCCAATGATTTTGCTAATAATGAAATGATTGATTCTGAGTATGTTGCTTGTGTTGCTGTTGATAATGCATTGTTATGGCATTTACGCCTTTGTCATGTGAATGCGACAAAATTACACCGAATGTCGGGTAGTGGGTTACTACCTAGAATAAGTGATAATTTGCGCACGTGTGAGGATTGTCTATCTGGCAAAATGACTAGGCTACCCTTTCCGAAAGGACAACGAGCAATTGACCTTTTAGAGGTCATTCACTCAGATATTTGTGGGCCTATAAACGTCAAGACTCAAAGGGGTATGATGTATTTTATTACATTTATAGATGACTATTCAAGATATGATTATGTGTACTTGTTATCGAGAAAGTCCGATGCCTTAGAAAAATTCAAGGAATTTAAGGCTGAGGTTGAGAACCAATTAGGACGGAAGATTAAAGTTCTGAGAACAGACAGAGGTGGTGAGTACACATCTGATTTGTTCAAGGACTATTGTACAAACCAAGGAATAGTACATCAGTATACTTTACCGTATACCCCTCAGCAGAATGGAGTCGCTGAAAGACGTAATAGGACATTGATGGACATGGTAAGGTCCATGTTAAACCACTCTGAACTAGGAACGCAGTTTTGGGGTGAAGCACTAGACACCGCTGTCTATGTACTAAATCGGATACCTTCTAAGTCGATCAAATTGACCCCATATGAGTTATGGACGGGAAGACGTCCAAACTTTTCGAACTTGAAAGTGTGGGGGTCAAAGGCCCATGTGAGGGTACCTGATCAACTAAGAACTAAGTTGGATCCCAAGACCATAAAATGTAATTTTATAGGTTATTGTGACCATTCGAAAGGGTATCGATTTGTAGTACATCATGATGATGGGACAGTGGGGGTTATAGAGTCTAGAGATGCTTATTTTCTTGAGGAAGATATAGACCTACAAACTCCTAGTCAGAAAGTGGAACTATTTGAAATTGAGAAAGAGAAAGTTACTGTCACTAGTAATGAACAAGTGATAGGTAACACATCCAATGAGGATGTTGAAATTCAAGCATCAAGAGAGCGTAGACCTTCAATTTTGTTGAAGGATTACTATGCCATGCTTGGTGAAGATGAGATATCGATAGACGAACCTGTACTTAGTGATCCAGTCACATTTGAGCAAGCGATGTGTAGTCCAGATTCCAAGGAATGGCAGAAGGCTGTTCAAGAGGAAATGGATTCAATCTTGAAGAACAAAGTCTGGGAGATTGTTGACTTACCAGATGAACGGAAACCCATTGGGTGTAAATGGATCTTCAAGAAGAAGCTCAAAGCTGATGGATCAATAGAGAAGTACAAAGCTAGACTTGTGGCGAAAGGTTTCACACAAGTAGAGGGCATAGACTTCAAGGAGACTTATTCTCCAGTGTCCAGGTTCATCTCGATCCGATGTTTGTTGGCAATTGTGTCATACTTAGATTTAGAGTTGCACCAGATGGATGTAAAGACTGCCTTCCTAAATGGTGATTTAGAGGAGGAGATTTACATGGAACAACCCGAGGGGTTTGTTGTTTCCGGAGAGGAAACTAAAGTGTGCAAGCTTATTAAATCATTGTATGGACTGAAACAATCGCCAAGACAATGGTATTTCACTTTTCACAAGGTGATAAGTGAATATGGCTTTGTGGCCAATGACTATGACCATTGTGTATACTCCTTTAGAGATGGGAGTAGATTTATGATATTGTCACTATATGTAGATGACATATTATTAATGGGGAATGACACTAGTATGATTCTCAGTCTTAAAGAATGGCTCAAGACCCAATTTGAAATGAAAGATATGGGTGAAGCATCTTACATCCTCGGGATGAAGATTGAGAGAGATAGAAAAGCGAGGAGGCTAAGTATATCTCAAGAATCGTACATTGAAAGTGTATTGAAACGCTTTGACGTGATTGGTTGGAAGACCATTGATTCGCCCATCTATAAAGGGACAGTCTTGTCCGAAAGAATGGCACCTGCATCAGACGAGGAACGTCTGAAGATGCAATCTGTGCCATATGCGCAGGCTATTGGCAGCTTGATGTATGCCATGAACTGCACTCGACCTGATTTGGCTTTTGTAGTAAGCCTTGTGAGTCGATATCAGGCTAACCCAGGTATGCAACACTGGCAAGCTATAAAGCGGGTGTTCAGATACTTGCTGGGTACCAAGGATATGAAACTCACATATCAGGCTGAGAACCTGTCATTGGAAGGCTATAGTGATTCGGACTATGCCGGGTGTAAGGATGACAGGAAATCCACTGCCGGTTATGTTTTTATGCTTGGTGGCGGCGCCGTGGCATGGGCTAGTAAGAAGCAGAAATGCGTTACTAAGTCCACGATGGAAGCTGAGTTTGTTGCATGCAGTTTAGCAGCTTCCGAGGCAGTTTGGATTAAAGAGTTTCTAGCTGGGTTACAGCTAGAACAGTGGACTGATGCTCCTGTCCAAATTTATTGTGATAATTTGGCAACTGTGTCGACACTCCGTAATGGGGAGATCAGTTCAAGAGCTAAGCACATAGAGGTGCATTACTTTTATGTGTTTGACATGCTACAACGGGGAAAGTTGACAGTGAGTCATCTTCCTACGGTTGAGATGTTAGCTGATCCGTTAACGAAGGCCTTAACGACGGATCTATTTGTAAAACATGTTCATAGTTTTGGATTACGACAGGACTAGTGCACAAGTCACTGTGGATCGCAAATGTGAACAAAGAACCCATAGTGGGGGATGTAAGTAAATATGGGTTCTTGTCCCATTTTACTTGTCTTGATTGAGAGGAGTCGGCTCTCTCGTGCGCGTGTAGGCATGTGGAGTAGTTAGGCTTCCGTGGGCCCGGTCCACACTAAATTGGAAGAGACACTGTAATCATCACCGATCCGGAAATCACTTATTTGGAATTAGCCGTTTTGGTATGACCAAAATGGAATTGTCAAATATGAGTCACCATCTTGGAAAATCTGTTGAGCAATTTCGGGAAACCGAAATTGGCATGATTTGTAACGGATTTATGCCTTATTAAGGGCAAGAGAGGGGACGCCCTCAATGCCATGAGAAAGGGCGACTTTTGGTTGCAATCAGAAGGATTTTGGTGACCTTGATTCGTTGGGTGAAAAAGCTAATTCGGGGAATATAGCTTTTCACAAGGTTCTACACTCGATCGGTGAAGGATTTGGTGTTCTCGGACATAATCAAATCTGTGGAGTGATTCGTAGGCACAAAGGCCGAAGGTTGGTGTTTCTAATTTCATAATCTTTGAGCTTTATTTGTTGATTTAAGGAAAACCCCCAAATTTGAGAACCCACATCAACCGGATTCAAATCCTAAATTTGCTTCCGTTGCGGCTTGATTACCCTACATCCTCTTTTTTCAGGTTCTCAAGAGGAGAAGTAGATCGTAGCATTCTCAAGAACTAGCTTATGTAGAAAAATGTTCATTTTTTTTTTCTTTTAGTTAAACTTGACTATAGATATGCGTGGTGCCAATTAATGATTATTTTATTAAGTATTAGTTGACCGTGGATTACTCAATGCTTCGACCCGAGGGATCATGGTGTTTATCATTTGATTTGAACGAATTATTAGTACGAGACTTCAAATTATGTTATGCTTCAAATACTGAATGTGATGCCCTTAACTAGTTTAGTCATGATTTATTAAAATCGTATCTGTTGGCTTTCTAAAATGTATTTCAAAAATTAGGGGTGTTACACTCATTTTTCGATTGATTTATGTAGTTGTGTTCTAGAAGTGGTATGCACATTCACACTACGATAAGATACGCATTTTGTAAAAACAATCTTGGAGTAAAGTATGCCACTGCAAATCCCCTTTAGCATGTATAAGGCATGTATATCAAACTCAGGGTTAAATCAGGATATGATTCCGTGTGACCTTCTGCTTCCTGAGGCGTGGTGCGGGCCATCCCACCAGCACCCTGTTTATTAAATTAAAATATAATTTATACTAAACTCTCACGACTCTTTGAAAATGCTCATAAGCCAGATCTCAATTTTTTTTTTTTTGCACAACAATTGAAATCTCAAAGTTGCACATGACATGGTAAACCCCGTCAACTTGTTTTCTACCAAAATAAAATAACAAAGTAGGAGTAGCTTCTTGGCAATATTAGTATTGTTGCAAATAAAATATTATCAGCGTCTATAAACATTGTCATTTAATTCATGTTTAATTCATTTTCATGTGTCGTCTTTGAACATCTCATATGGGTGTTTTCTATAAGACAAAGTCCTTTTATTTCCGCTTAGTTGACCTAAATCCGACCAAATCTAATTGCAAAATAAGTCAGCAGCAGTTTGAAAATTTTACCCTTTTAATATAGGTTCAGGTAGGATATTTAACTATTTGCCCATATAACCCACTCAACTTGACCTGGTTTACGTATTTTAAAGAAGGGTAAGAGTTTTCAGCACCCCAAAATTTTTAGCGTCCTCAGTAACACCCTAGGTGGTACATTTTGACAAGAGGCATCTAGCATGACCGAGTTTAAGGATGCCATTTGGTCCAAATGGGATGTTTTGCTATACTGTAGCATCCAGATATTTTATATATCCAGTTGAAACACCTCAAGACGTGTTTCAGTACGTGTTTCAGCTGGATGTAAAAAAAACATGGATGCTACAAATATTTTGTAATAATCACGCCCCAAACGGCCCCTAAATGACATACCACATTGGACAGGTCATTTAATCTGGTCCTCAAACTCCGTCACTAAAATATTTCCCTTTTGACAATAGAGTTTGAGTGACGGTCTCATTGTTTGACAGTACCGTTAGGATCCTCAATACAGTGGTGTTGCTTACAGTGGTGTTACTCAGCAAGCAACTGTAAAAAAAAAGTATAGGTTTTAGTGGTGTTATTTAGAAAAATTGGGGTGCCGAAAAATCTCACTTTTAAATAATAAGCTTGAAAAATGCTGCACCCGCTAGCTAACCTGCACACGTGCCATCTGTAACAGGTGACGTCACTCTAAGCACATCGTACGTATCGGCACGGTATGGATAACCATACCCGATACACTCCGGAGCCCTGCATGCTGCTGCTGAATGCTGAGGAAGAAGATCGTGAAAATGGTGGATTCGCGCCGATTCTGCATCTTCTACGTGTTGCCCATTTCAGCAAGTTCCAGAAATTCGAGGAATTTCGGTACAGATTTAGGGAAGAATGATGGATTCTCGGGGGAGAATGCCTATGAGGTACTGGGAGTGGCGGAAAGCAGCACATTTGCAGAGATCAAGGCCTCCTTCCGGAGGCTGGCCAAGGAGACGCACCCCGACACGGCAGGCGCTCACGTCGACCCCGCCGCGCTCTCCTGCCGGTTCGTCCAAATCGTGGCGGCGTATGAGGTGATTATGTGCATTTTAGTTTTTGAAAGTGAAGGAAGTCTGTGAATTTTGAGCTGAATTTCGCTTTTTTTAGCTGAATTTGGCTTTTCATGATGTGGGTTGTGGCAAAGTCTCGGAATTTTTATCGAATATTATTCGAATTCGACGAATCACAGTTCAAATGAATTCGGATGCCTGCTGCATTTACTATTGTATCATGTTTATGAGTTAATGTTTGTTCCAACTGTTTTCGAACTCATTCGGAGTTTTCGCAATCGAATCAAATTGACCAGCTGCCAACAGGAACTCGAATTGGGACTTTGTAACAGAGGTTGGAATTGAAATTTTTTGTTGAATGGAGATTGGAGATAGGAATTTGACATCAGTGATTATCAATGTGGAAGATCTATCAAAATTTGTAGAATTCTGTCGGGTAATTGGCAGTTACAATCTTTTCAAAGTGTGATATGGTTCTTTAGCACATAGCTGTTTGTTTGTTTGTAAGGTTGTCTTTCTTTTCGTTGGGTGTGTACTGGTGAGAGAGTCTTTTTCTTGTTATGTTGCTTCTTTCAGAGGATGATGAGAAACGGGTTTACACCTGGCTCCAATGTGGCATGAACTGGTGTTTTTAGTCTTTTATTTATGGGAGTTTTATATGTTTGAGACTCCTAATAATTAAATATCTTTAAATTTTTGGAAAATAAATTTAGAAAACATGGCAAGCTACCTTCACTTTTCACATGCTAGATGTGATTAATCTATTTCATTTGTTAATCGCTTCAACTTTCATAATTAATATTATTTGACTTCTCAACATTTTTATTAAGATTATTGAATGTCTCTTGATTAAGGGACCATTGATTTCTTACACGTAACACACGAAATGCATGTACGGTTAAGACACATTCTGCTCGAGGGGCTGAAAATGTGCTGGCATTTTGTTTTCTTTTCGCGGACATCTCTCTTTCATTGAGGGATTACCATCCTTTTTATGAATCAGGGGTAGTTTCTAATTATGTCTTACCTCAAATGAGTTTATATGTGTCCTTCAACGTGTTTGTATGAATTTATCTTGACTAATTTTTCTGTTTTCGGTTGCAGATACTTTCAGATTTCCAGAGAAGAGCACACTATGATCAATACTTGTTGTCACAGAGGAAGAATATCCAGAAGCAGCCTGGGGTCAGATTAGACATGTACAGATATGATACATGTATAAAAGGGACAAAGCAGTTTGAAGTAGTGGAATGGCTGAAGTGGTATAGGTTTGCTATAAATGATATTGTATCAAACAAGAAAATAGCTGTAGGTTCTGGATACCTTGAAATCTTGGAGAGTGAATTCTATTCAGCAATTAATGCTGCTTATTATGGTCCTCTTATTGAATCTATGGATTTTCTTCCTGACTGCTTTGAAGCTGAGGAAAGGTCTTCTTGCGACACCCCAGAAGTGTTGCATTTGGTTTCAGGACGTGACGTGCTAGGGATTGTTAGTTTGGTGGACAAGGTTCCTAAGATTTCTGAGTTCTTCTCGACTAAGTTGCCCTCTTTCTCTTTGAAGCATGAAATTTTGATAATGAGCTCTTCTAGCAGTGATGAACATGTGGAGGACTCTCATACAGTAGATGCATATTATAAAGACCATGACTCTGATGTTTACAGAAACTTAATATTGCATATTGCAGGAAAAGTTGTTGCATTTGCAACTAGGATTCCTCCTAAAAGCTGTCATAATGGAATTAAAAATGGGGATGAGCATGACCATATCCATGTATTTCTGAGTTTGGTTGAGGACAATCTATCAGGTAATAATGCATTCTCCGGGAGTAAGATCAGGTCAAGAATTCTTTTGGGTACTATAACTGGACTTGGAACAACCTCTGAGGAGGGATCATGTGATGTTTATGATAATTGTGGTATAAAGACTCATGTGATCATGAAACATAGGACTTTGATGGTATGCTCTCTCTCTCTCTCTCATATATATATATATATATATATATATATATAATATAATAATATATCATCATCATCATCATCATCATGATGTCAATCACTGTTGGAGGATACTTACCGAAAATTTTTCATTTTCAGAGAGTTGATCAATCTGGTCCAGATATAAGCAATTCTTTTTTACCTGACATTTTATGTTTTGCACAATTTGGTTGCGAGTTGTGTTGTAACTTCTTATTGCAAAAGGGATAATCTGCTTATATATTAATATTTATTTTGTTTCATTAATATGCAAGAAAATATGACTTCCAATATATCTATGCTGGAAGCAGGATGTTGAATTCAACTTATAAATCAAATTCCGGACCTCATTATCTTTGAAAAAATATGTTCAAAGGAGGCGTAATCAATGTCATATAGTTTCAGTTACTTACTAGAATTTGGACATAGAAGAAGGTCAAAAGTTACAATATTTGAGGGATAAAGGGAGAATTAACAATTTTTTATCCTCATGGTGTGCTGGAACATTTTCCTGTTTACATGTTAATGCACTTTTTGTCTGATAAGAAGCCAGAAACACAGCTTTTGATGAATTTGTACTAGATACTAGACAGTGCGGTCTGCTGCATAGTTGCCACCGTTATTTCTTCTTTTCTCCCTTTACTTGAGGAAAGGAAATTGATGTCTATCCTGTTTCAGGTGAAGCACCTGCATTGGTATCAGGCTGGAGATGAAAAATCACCCTGCGAATGCAGATGTAGCAGGGCGCATTTACCCCCCAGCAAGTATACTGTAATTCTTTTTGTATAATCTACTTGGAGATTTTCTTTGACTGCATGATATGCTGATTAAAAATGGAAATTAGTTGTGATATTTTTTAATGAGGATTGTTCATGTTGGAATATAATGTAAACAAATAAGATATCTTGTCCTAATAAGATAATTGTCCTTTGAATACTTGGCTAGTTAGGTATAGATAGTTATGCCTTTACCACATCCCTCATTTCTAACTTGCTCTTAGTTTTACCTTTTGATTTCCAAAAATACGATCAGTTTCTCGTTGCTTCTATAAAATACAAAGCATGCACAATAATACCCTAAAGGTGCATCCATCCTATGTAGAGATGGCTCACTATGAAGAAGAATGGTACAGAAGGATTGTTGCCCAGCCAATACACTTGGGTTAAGGTGTTTGATAATGAAGTGAGGATGATTTCATGTTATACCCCTCACGTATGGTGCTTTGGCACAACTGTATGCTTGTAGTTGCTTTGGTCTGTGTAATAACTTCTGCGATTTTCAGGTTTTGGCTCTTTGAACCAAGATGTGGCTTACATGACATTGGTGGTTGGTATATTGAGACATTTGGCAGAGACAAGAAAGGCAAGACAATCCCATCCCAAAGGCAGTGGGATGGTTTGAGTGCAAGTGTACAGCCAGACAGGTCAGCATGCCTTTTTTATACGTGATTCTTGTCAGTTGATTAGAAATAAAAATTTGGAAGCCAAAAATAGAGAAACATATCAGTTGCTGAATGGCATAGAAACTAAGCAGTAAAAAGTAAAACAGAGATAGAAATATAAGCATCATTGCCGATTGACAAAACTATTCTGATGCTTGGTCGTCTACCATTTTATATGCCTTTTGATTTTGTACAGGAGGCTCCACCCTGCAATGTACTTACTGGGTCTTGCTTATAGAACTCTGGACGTTGAAGATACAAAACGAAGAAAACGATCAATCATGGATGTTGTTCAACCAAAATGGGTTAGTATCTTAAGATGGTGCAAGAAACTCACTTAAAGGGATAGCTTGTCTTCTGTTGTTTGGTTTTCTATTGGTATGAAGTGGACTTATTGTGCCGACAGAATACTTCAAGTACCCAATAAGATAACAAAGATTAGTAGTGTCCACAAGGACACCTACTCATAAGATACATGTTGGTAGTTGGGATGGCCATGTTGACACAACAAAAGAAGCTCTGGAAATAATAACAAAATGAATTAGTGGCTGTTCACTTAAGGATTATATCTATGACATGTTGTCCCATTGGATATTGAAAGGATGGCTTAATGAAAAGTGAATCTTTAGTGGAATGAAGTGGTTCTCATGGGTTGAGGAGTATTGTCACCTGATATGAGTGGATGCTTTGATTTTAGAACAGTGGAATGGGTGGCTGATGATCAAAGTTCACATATCTGCATGCAGGATGCAACTATTCAACGCCACTGAAGAACTCTTAATGGGTGAATTATCAGCCTTTGCACCCTTTGAATTATTATGTCATTCCAAATTTTGCTGTAAAAATTTACTGCTACTTTCCAACAACTTCTGTTGGCTTGTACCACATTAGTTCAAAATCTTTTGCTTTTCTTGTAAATCTATGTTAAAGTGAGAATCCAAAAGAAACAGATTTTGCAATAATTCTCTCAGAAATAGGAAGAAGAAGTGAGATATCTGCCTTCCTTGTTCCGTGCCTGATGAAAACAATTATCATAGAATGCCTCCCACTTGCAAGATTGGCCACCTACGAATGCTCCTGTGTCTATGCACAGGATATCTGGTACACCCTGTGTCTGTACGTTCTTGTGTGTTAGTTAAGAAGATCATCCCACTTGCAATATTGGCCTCCTGCTAATGCTCGATAGTAACGATCTCTGCAATAGACCGGTCTTCCTTCAGCAGCCTCGGCAGCTGCAGCTGCTAGGTCATCATCATTTTTTACCTCCACTGGCAGGCGTAGCAACTCTTCTCTTCTGTGCACATTTTACATATTTCATTGTCAAAATCAATTCATTAGATGTGTGTTCTGTCAATGTGCAGGAGCTGCCTAGAATCCGAGATGTATACCTTATCTTTGATGATGAAGCATCTGTGGTAAAGGTTTGGAATAATTTCTCTACTGGCGATGCAACTATAAATAGAGATACTGCTGTAACTAGCAAAATCCCTGTTCCGACCAGGGTTTGTTTCAACAATTTGATAACTGGCTTTACCTGTGCAAAATTTTGAAATGATATTAAATTTTTTGTTATAGAAACTTATTTCACACATAATAAGTCTATCACATATGGATTTTTCTTTAGCATGGCTTTTAAACTTGGCTAGATTCGTTTCTTTTTTGTCCTCACTACGCTGCATTAGACTATATGAACCTTCTCATTCTGGAGCTCAAACATAGAAAAGCACCAAGGAAACATGTAAAGTACGTGTCGTATTTTGGCTCTGCAACATATTAAATCAACCCTCAAACAATTTTGCGGGGATAGGTATCTCGTGGATAGTAGTTCGGAATTGTTTGTATATTCCGAAATCATCGCTGATATATGAATCCATTCGAAATTTAAATGAATCTATGATTCTCAGAAAAAACAAAATAAAGAATTGGTAAGATCTTTGTTTATTTAATTTAATCATGGTGCAAAAATTCAAAATTCCTTTTTTTTCATCTGGGAACATTAAGAGCTTTATTCTATTTTGCTAGGTAAAAAAAGAATCAAATAAGGTTCCAAAATACTATGGGTAAAATGATGGAAGGTCATTGATTGTTGTGGCCCATTTTAATATATTTCATCTATATATACACCCATAGTAGCTATATATATCTATACAAGTATAGTTTCTGGAAGTAACTGTATAATGTAGATCATGTATTTAAATAAAGAAGGATTGATGTTGTACCTTGTAGGAGCCCAATAGCCGGTCTCGTGCCAAAATCTAAAAGACGAAAATTTTATATTATTTGTCAGCCATAAAACACTTTCGAGAATGAAAAGAAGCGAATAATAAAGCTCAAGCTGTTGGTAAAATCTGCTTCGAGGGTTACATAAGTAGGGACTTTTGCCTCACGGGGACTTGAATCAGGGATGTCTTGCTCAGTATGTTAGTTACTCCACTTCACCTAAAAGCCTAAGCTGTTAGGGAAGGGACTAATTATTTCACTAACAGCATTCAATCTTAATTTGCTGTATATTGATTTTTATATGCTACAAGTAAGTTTGGCGAAGCTGCTTCGATTTTCAATTTCATGAGAGCTGGGAAATTTTAGTACCAGAAGTCCCATCTCGGAAAAGTAAA
The DNA here is from genome assembly GCA_039654745.1 of Houttuynia cordata. Lineage (NCBI taxonomy): Eukaryota > Viridiplantae > Streptophyta > Magnoliopsida > Piperales > Saururaceae > Houttuynia > Houttuynia cordata. Next base: position 5,143,886 of record CM077512.1, read on the forward strand.
ACTGACAGTTCATATGTTGATTGAAAAAAATAAAAAAGAAAATGATATTTGACCATTGAGTCTATAAACCAGTCAGATCTTACTGTCTAGATGATGAAACTTTTGCACTGGTTTTTCAGGTGAAGGTTCGGCTGCTCTCATAGTTGCAGTACATGCTTGTCATGGTATTGCAAAATTTTATTTGCGGTTTTCTAGCTTGGAGGCGGGTGTACCTTTATGTACATTAATTGTTAATAGAGCTTGCTTTTTTCTATCAGATTTGTTCCTGAGTTTTTTAAATAGTGAACTATCATGTTCTTTTATTTTTCTTCGTTTCAGTTTGCACGCCAAAACTGTTTTATGTATGTGTCATTTGTTATGTTTGTTCTCTCGCGTAGTTTGTGATAATTTGGTGTTATGGAAACCTTTCACATTCCATAAAAAAAATACCTTTCACATGTCCTTGTAATGTGCTATATTTTGAGAATTTGCATGCAATGCATACTGCAATGTTAATTGAGTGTTCTCTGTGTATTACACATATTAATGCTATTTAATTGGTTCTTCATATAGATAGAACTTTAGTCTATAGCACATATGTTGACATTTACTTCTTGCATGTAGTTCAGATATTTACATTCGATCTGAGGCAAACATCTTCAGACTGTTGAATACATATGCATGGGTAAATAGTAACTTCTGTTTGAGTTCTAACATGCCAATGTCATATTAGTTATTTTAAAATTTTGGAAAATCGAGTTGCCTATATATAAGTTGTGTCTACTTAAACAATTTAAAAGTTGTAAATGTGCATGGATTAAACAGTTGCACTGTTGAGATGCTTGAAGGGGATTCCATGCCAAGGAAATGAGGTCATTTCTATCTCACGTGCAACTCTATGCAGCCAAAAATATATCAAGCATTCATTTTTTTTTGAAATTCTTTTTGTTAAAAACTATTTGTTCCCTTCAATGCATCAACTTACCTCAGGTGGTTTTACCCACATTTGTCCATCATACCATCCACTCTCTTCGTAAGGTATGACTGCAGATAAAAGCCTGTCGCCTACATAGGTCCACCCCTGCATTGTGAAACATAAACAGGACACCTTGCATTGCTAGCAACTGCATACATGGTATTTGTAGCCATAAAAAAATGAACTGCATACGTAGTATGATGGACCTACATAGCTCATGTTTCATCTACAGAGATTAAAGTGACTTGTTCCGGGACAAGTAAACAAGGTAGTCATTAGTTTTGCTTGGTGGCAGTGGAGACTGGAGAGTGGAGGGAAAGGGAGGAGATGAGTTTTAAATCATACCCATCCTCCATCTATTGAAATCATTGCCACCTAAACCAAGTAGTTGAATAATAAAACCCTTTCACCATAAACTTTGCTAAAGTAGAATTTGCATGTCTTGGCACTGAATAATTGAAACAACATGTTCTTACTAGATGATTACAAGAGATTCTGATTGGCTAATAAGTCATTGCTTTCTGCCACCTAGAAAAGGTTTGTGCAAATTGTATCTGACAAATTGCAGAGCTTGAGTCTCTCGTTCAAACATTATTAATCTCATATTAAGATCTTAATTGTTTCTTTGTATGGATTTTGTACCATTTTGATTCCGATAAGAGTCAAATGCGGTATATAATCCATGCCGCCGACCCCAGATAGCTGGGATAAGGTGTATGATGATGATGATGATGATGATAAGATCTTAATAAACGTATATTCTAGGTAGACTGATTTCTGTAGTGTTCTAGAAGTGGTAAGCACAATCACTACGATAAGATACCCATTTACAAACACTGAATTTAGATGATATAACTGGATATGGTAGGCTAGCAACAATACCAGATAAATCCTCAAGACCACAAGTGACACCAAGAAAAGGGTTCCAGTCCCAGCTGCCAGCAAAAATCGTAGAGGCTCCTGAAATATGAACAACTTGGTATCATATTTTTCATTTGATTATTGGTTTTATTAGCTCTGGGACCTGGGTAATACTTTTGTGCATAAAGTTTTTATCAGTTGTAATCTCCAAGACAAGTATTGTAATTAGAATACCCTGGAAGGGTTGAAGCTTGCTGCCGCAATTGGTGCTCCGAGAACTGTGAAAGCTGCTATCCACAGCCCACCAAGACGCAAGAAGAAGTCTCCCGGGCTTAATTCACCCCATGAGTAGAGGGCACCATTTTTAAGAGACGAATATTCATTCACCTGTAATAATCTGAGGTCATTGCAGATTTGTCTTTTGAAGAACATAGTAGAGAGGTAAGTAACTCCATATCTCAAGCAAGCTAAAATATCTTTGAACTGGGAAGTTTGAGTTGTGTCTTTCCTTTTTATTGCCTATTTCTATTTGTCAGCGTTACTGATGCATATCTTTAGCTGAAAGCTGAGTACTACTATGGTACAGGTATGACTAAATCGAAACAGGTGATAGTAGCTCAAGAGTATGAAGTATGACTGTGTAGCTAGTCTAGTGGTGTTCAAAGATTGTAACTTACAGGCCTCTGTTCAAAAGGAACTTCCACCTCGAGCCCCAAATCCCAGTCTCTCTCAGTGCTTGCGCCTCCCCTCTCATCATTCAATGCCTTCAAGTTGACCGGCCGCAACGACATTCGTCCATGGTTGCGGGGCAGGTATGCTGAGGAGGCCCGTTGATCCCTGCAGTTGGGCCTAGAACTTTCAGGTATCCAGTGGCAGTACAACTGTAACCTGAGCATCTTCCCTCCCCTTTGAGATTGCAAATGCAGATGGGCAACCTTGTTCTTGTTTGGAGAGGATGAAGAAGATTGGAAGATTCAAGGCCATGCATTATATACATTTTTTTTTAAATTTGCATGGAGAGAAATTATAAAAATGTGGTATTAGATTTTGTGGAGGTCACGTCATTCAGATTTTTGTAAGAGTAGGAACTTTGTGGTTTGTAAGAAAGGGTGGAAGGAGGGGCTGTGGTGATACGTGGCAGGCTGGTTGCTGCACGCTCCTTGTGTGCGTTGAGCTCATTCTAGGATGTGCTTGGCTCATGCTCAGCTTGTATTGACCACTGGTGATGGGTCCCTCTTTAGTGGATCTCTAGTGCAGATGGAGAAATTATTGGGAGTCATTAGCACAATACTCCGGGGCACTAGGGAGTTGTCAATACGGCGCACAAGCTAAAAGTGCCAAATAGTTAAAGCACACATTTGTAGTGTGTGTAAGGGTGCTCACGAGCCGAGTCAGCTAGCGAGTTTTTCCGGCTCGACTCGGCTCGACTCGAATTTTAGCTCGACTCGAGCCCAGCTCGACTCGAGCTCGACTCGACTCGACTTTACTCGAGCTCGAGCTCGAGCCACTCCGTAACTCGATTCGGCTCGACTCGAGAAAGCTCGACTCGAGAATGAGCTCGAAAAATAGCTCGAGCTCGAGCTCGACTCGAGACTCAGCTCGAAAAAAAAAATCAAAACTTTTCCATACCTCGCCGTCGATCTCGCCTCGCCTCGCCGTCAGCTCGAGCTTCGAGCCCATGGCCGCCGTCGCCTCGCCTCGCCGTGAGCTCGAGCCCCGGCGATCGTGAGCCCGTCGCCTCGCCTCGCCATCGCCTGGCCGCCCGTCGCCTCGAGCCCGTCGCCTGGCCGTGAGCCCAGAGCCCGTCGCCTCGCCATCGAGCCCGTCGCCTCGAGCCCGTCGCCCCGGAGCCCGTCGCCTCGCCGTGAGCCCAGAGCCCATCGAGCCCCGCCGCCGCCGTCGCCCGTCGAGCCCCGTCGCCGTCGCCCGTTGAGCCCCGCCGCCTGTCGCCTCGCCGTCGCTAGTACCCTTCTGGCCTCTGGTAAAACACCCGAGCCGAAAAGCTCGGGTTTTGTTTTTTTTTTTTATTGGGTCAAGTCACCCGTTGTATCAACTTTATCCGCCAAATCTAATCTGAACGACTCTTCATTTAAAATAAAAACCCATAGTCTTCTCGGATGTAAATCAGCGACTTAAATCTATTTGGCGCGTAATCTCAATATTTTAAATAAATTAGGCTCTTTAAAACCTGTCTGCGTATTCAAATGAGTTATTAGATTTCCCCTTGTGTATTTTTGTATTTTTTTTTGAGGCCCGGTAGCCTCCGGGCGCCCGGAGAGGACCTTTTCTCCGGGCGCCCTCATCTCAACCGTCGGATTCATCCGACGGTTGAGATCATACTCTCTCCCCCCCTCTCTCCCTCCCTCTTCCTCTGGTTCGACGGGGCGCCCGCCACCCCAGCGACGCCTCGCCGTCCCGGTGACCCCCTCCCACTCCCCCCTTTGGCCTCGCCCCGCCGTCCCGGCGACCCCCTTCTTCTCGCCGGGGTTGCGAGCAGAAGATCATCCACTCCGACATCAAACCAGAGAACATTTTACTGCACGATTCGCAAGTGAAGACTTCCGATTTCGGACTGTCGAAGTTGATGACGGCTCGACTCGGGGTTTGATAATATGAGGCAACATTAGTGAAGTTAATCAACGGGGTGTTTGTGTGATTAATAGAACATGTTTCCCTTGAGCGGAGGTTGCCCAATTACAGGGCCCCATGCCCACGTGGGCTGAGGTCATTTAATCTGGTATTAAAAATCGTTCACGTTAGATGAGCTCATGTTGTAAATGTGGAGATCCCCGATAACTGATTTGACCCGGGGTTTGATATTAAAAGACGACATTAGTGAAGTTGATCAATGAGGTGTTTGTGTGATGAATAGAACACGCTTCCTGATTTACTCGATGCGTATGATGGGTGAGCCTTATATGCACCCAAGGGGATTGGCGGCGGGATATAGTACTCTAAGAGATCAATTTCTTTGCCCCTTCTAGTCGGGTCTTATTGGATACCCGTCGTTATAAAAAAAATATATCAAAAAAGCCCACTTCGAATATGTAATAAATATTTGTTTTGTACATAAAAGGTATAAAAAAATTGTAGCCCAATTGGTTAAGGCGTGTGGTGTGGTGTGGTTGTGTTTGGGTTCGAATCACCCCAAAGGCAAATGTATTGTTTTTGGCTCGAGCTCGAGCTCGAGCTGTCAAACTAGAGAACGAGCTCGAGTCGAGCTGAGCCAAAACTCGACTCGACTCGGCTCGTGAGCAGCCCTATGTGTGTGCCAACGATCTTGAAAATTGTTGGCTTCTATAAAAGTAGTATAAATGGTGATGTAGGTTGCCTGTTGTACCCAATAATTTCTCGTGTAGATGGGTAATAAGATGGATTTCCCTAGCCCAGAGTGGTGGAGATGCGATATCAGCTGGTGAGCGCTTATGAAGTTTCACCAGCAGTCCGATCACCAAGATCGACGATAATGCTTGTGTGCAGACAAGCATGTGCACCACCGCAGCGAGCGAGGTCGTGTATATGGTGCTAGCATGTGCGCCACCATGACAGATTGTTCGAACGGTTGGTGAAACTTCATAAGCAGCTCCTAGGTAGTGGGAGAACTTCATATTGAAAATGTTAAGGTCGCGATGCCTGCAGATGCTCGTATAGAAGGTCACCATGCTGGTATCGCTGGCTGTGAGCTGCCGTAGCATCACTTATTTGAGATTGGAGATTAGTATGTTTGTTGTACGCTAGGCGCAAATTTGCAGGCCCCATATGGGTCTTGCCTCCTGGGGGGGAAGAAATTATTTGTGCTCCTGGATTGTTCTTCATGATCGCGTCCCAATTTATAGGGGCCGCCGATCCTGAGGATCGATGGTGCGCACGCTAATGTGCTCTACTTACAGCAATATGCGCTAGTGTGTGCGCCGTCGATCCTCCTGTGAAGTGGGAGCATATACTGGGTGTGGCCGAGCTCATACTTGAGAGAGCGATCCTGGAGTGGCCCCCGCAGGCCCATGCCAGGTGCCCGCGTGCACCTGGGTAAGGCGCGAGCGCGTGCTACTCAGTAGCTTTCTCCTCTCCCACTCCCGCCTTAATTTGAATTGAGAGAGAGAGAGAGAGAGATTGTTGTGACCGGCAGTGGTCACAAGGTATCTCGACGGCAAAAGTGAAAGAAGAAGAAAAAGAATAACTGAAATGGTTTTCTATTGCATAACCTCCCACTAAGGAAGGCGTCCAACATATAAAGGAAGGAGATGGCGCTCTTGCCTAGGGGGCGCCATCTGGCCAAGCTGATGGGCCACTAATTAGCCTAATTATTCTCACTCAGCCCGTTACCTAACAATTAGCCTAAACGGGTCTGATTACAATAAGATGCATAATCAATCAAAGATCCTAATGACTTAATACTGACGTGATGGCCTGTTGGGCTGCTGACGGGCCTACACTGGGCCTGGCATGCGTTCACAACAATCCACCACGCTCCGCTTATCGCCTTGACCTCAAGGCGACCAGTCCGGAAAGCGAGCCATAATGTCGTCCTCCGCTTCCCACGTAGCATCTGCCAATGAATGACCCTTCCATGCTACCAATATCTCCGTAATAATGCGACCCGCCTGACGAACGCGTCGTTTGTCAAGGATAGACGCTGGCACTGGAGTATCCATATCCACAGGAGGCATGAGAGACAAGGGCCCGCCTATAAGAACGGACGATGCATCTCCCACAAAGCGGCGAAGACGTGAAACATGGAAAACCGGGTGCACCAAGGACCCCGGAGGTAGAGTCAAACGATAAGCAACGGGCCCGATACGGTCGAGCACAGGATATGGCCCATGGTAACGAGGCGCGAGCTTGGCCTTGTCTGATATGAACAAAGAAGTCTGTCGCTGTGGAAGAACGGACACATAGACTAAATCACCCACCTGGAAGGCTCGATCAGATCTCTTCTGGTCAGCAAGTTATTTCATACGATTCTGGGCGGCTGCGAGATTGGCTTTCAGCTGCCGAAGAACCTCATCTCGTGTTTGCAACACATAGTCGACCTCAGCAACGGACGACCTGTGCGGCACATAAGAGAGAACTGAAGGAGGTGGGCGACCATAGACAACTTCAAATGGTGTAAACCCTGTCCGTGTGTGATAAGCCATATTATAAGACCATTCAGCCCAGGGAAGAAGCTGTAGCCATTTACGAGGTTGATCCCCCACAAAGCAGCGCAAATATTGCTCCACACACCTGTTGACAACCTCCGTCTAGCCATCTGTCTGGGGGTGATAAGCCGTGCTCATGGTGAGTTTCGTTCCTTGAATAGTAAAAAACTCACGCCAGAATGTAGAAACGAAAACCTTGTCTCTATCCGAGACAATAGTCTTAGGCATTCCGTGCAATCGAGCAATTTCTTTGACAAAGGTTTCAGCAACTGTCCGGGATGTAAAAGGATGGCTCAAAGCACATAAATGAGCATATTTGGAAAGCCGGTCCACCACCACAAGAATGACTGACTTTCCCTGAACCACGGGCAAGGCTTCGACAAAGTCCATAGAGATATCCTCTCATATCTGATCGGGAATGGGAAGGGGCTGAAGGAGACCCTGTGGAGAGGTAGTAGCGGCCTTAGCGCGCTGGCACGTGTCACAGGCAGCCACATAATTTTGAACGTCCTTCCGTAATCCCGGCCACAGAAAACTCTGGCTTACTTGTTTGTAGGTCCTGAAGACACCCTCATGTCCCGCCATCAGCGTATCATGACAATGTGAAAGTACTCGGCGACGCAAGTCCCCACTGCTGGGCACCCATAGCTTCCCTTTCCAAAATAAAGTCTCACCGTGCCAAGTGAAGGAAGGATCATCCAACTGATGCTTGTGGAGACGTTCGATCAGCTGACTAGTGTCGGGGTCCTCCGTATAGGCACAATGCAGATCAGGAAGGAAGGGACAAGATGGGCCAGTCATAACCATACAGGCATCCTCCGACGAGCATCTTGACAGGGCGTCGGCGACAGTGTTCTCAGACCCCTTCTTGTATATGATCTCATAGTCATATCCCAGCAATTTGCTCACCCAGCGCTGTTGGGCTGGTGTAGACACCCTTTGTTCAAGAAAGTACTTCAATGGCTGATGGTCGGAGCGGATGATGAAACGTCGACCCAACAAATAAGGTCGCCACTTGGTAACTGCATGAACAATGGCCAACATCTCTCTCTCGTAGGCCGAGAGTGTCAAGGAGCGGCCTGTGAGAGATTTACTGAAGAAAGCCACCGGCCGTTCCTTCTGCAAGAGGACCGCCCCTATGCCTGTGTCCGATGCATCCATTTCCACCACAAATGGAAGTGTGAAATCTGGCAAGACCAAAACGGGTGCAGTAACCATAGCCTGTTTCAGACGATCAAAAGCCTCTTGCGCTTCTCCTGTCCATGCAAAGGCCCCCTTTTTAAGTAATGCGGTCAGTGGGCTGGCAATGATCCCATACTGGCTGATGAATCTTCGGTAATATCCCGTCAACCCCAGGAAGCCTCGGAGGCTTTTGACACACGTGGGAGCCGGCCACGACAGCATGGCGGATACCTTCGCGGGATCAGTGGAAACTCCCTCGTGCGCAATGATATGGCCCAAGTACTCCACCTGCCTACTACCAAAGGAACACTTCGATCGTTTAAGAAATAAGGAATGAGTCCGTAAAATGGAAAAAACTGACCGCAAATGTTCCAAGTGTGCATCCCACGATTGGCTGTATATGAGGATGTCATCGAAGAAAACCAAGACAAACTTTCTGAGAAAAGGCCGGAACAAGTCATTCATAAGACTTTGGAAAGTAGCAGGAGCATTTGTCAGACCGAAGGGCATGACTAAGAACTCGAAATGACCATCATGTGTCCTGAATGCCGTTTTGTAAACATCTGACGGCCGCATGCGGATTTGATGATATCCAGCGCGCAAGTCAAGTTTGCTAAACACCCTGGCGCCGGCCAGTTCATCCAACAACTCCTCTATAACTGGAATTGGGTACTTGTCCTTGACGGTAATAGCATTCAAGGCACGGTAGTCGACACAAAATCGCCACGACCCATCCTTCTTGCGGACCAATAGAACCGGTGAGGAGAAGGAACTGTTGCTGGGTTGGATAATACCGGACTGTAGCATGTCGCGCACCAAGTGCTCAATCTCCGCCTTCTGCACATGAGGGTAGCGGTATGGGCGCACATTGGCCGGTGCGGCATCTGGTAGAATAGGAATGGCATGGTCATGCGATCGGGCAGGTGGTAGGCCAGTTGGCTCCGAGAATATGTCGGCATGATCATCTAGTAAGGAATGCACGTCCTCTGGTATGTCGGTCTGTTCAACATCCAACACTGCCCGTTGTTGCAACAAGAGCCCTTGGGGCGCAAACTTGAAGAGCGACCTGTTGTTGTTTTAATTAGTCTCCTAATTTTACTCGCAAGTGTACGAATCGTGTTTGTAGTACAATCGCACAATTTTACGAGGTCGAACCCACAGGGACTTGTGTTTTTGGAATTCTAATTCGAAGATCAGATTATTACCCTTGTTGAAGAATTAAATTGATTTGATCCACTACAACTACGACTAATCTACGACTCAATGCAATTAAACAGCTTTAACTAAAAAATTAATCTAAAGGCAATTAAATAATCTATGAAAAAGAAACTACTTGACAAATAAAAATTGAAACTTTAATCAAGAATTTAAAACTCTAGGGCATAGGAATCAGCACATGACAATCATAGGAATATTTCTTTTAAAATCAGCAATTGTTTTCACGATTATCTCGTAGAGAATTGGAATTCAATCTATTCTCCTACGGAAAATTTCAGCATTAAAGCATATAGATTTTTAAATAGAGCTTTGCATTCTCTTGCATATCAATAGATGAGATTCAAATCATTAGCTGTATCCATTATACGATGAATCACAGGTAATACCCAAATATCATATTCAACATATAGCCCAATGCAATTAATTTGAGAATAACAATCGTTAAAACGCATTAATTTAGTCAAAACAATTGCATCGCATAAATACTATTCCTACAACTAATCATGGCTTCATCTCAGCCCTAGACAGGGATTTAGCTACTCATACCAGAAAATTGAATTGCAAAAATAATGGAATTCATTTGAACTAATAATTAAATCAACTTACAAGACTTTTTGAACAATGGAAAATAAAGCCAAAAGTACTGTTCCTCTTCCCGGAGTTACTGTTCACAGCAAGAGCTCGAGCAACTGATACAACTCCAAAATAAAAACAAAACAGAGGAAAGAAATTTTCTGGAACTGTAATTGAAACTAAAGAAACTCTCGAACTGTAAAAAATCAGACTTCTTTCCTCCTCCGTCGTGGCCTGCAGCCTCGCCGTGCTCTCCATCGCCGCCTCTCCATGCCGCCGGAACCCAGGGCCGCCGCCTTCTTCTGCTGCTATCGCTCGACTGACACCCATGGTCGCCGTCGATCCTTCTGCTCAAGCCGCCGTCAAGCTCTGCTGGTCGATTCACCGCCTCGCTTTGAACGCCGCCGTCGGCCGCTCTCCACCGGGACCCAGCCGCCGTCGTTTCTCCTCTGATCATCGGCCTCTCGAGCAGAGCTCGAGAGAGCTCTGTTTCTTAATCCCGACTGAACACCCGAGCCTTTGGCTCGGGTTTTGTTTTTATTTTTTTTTCATTAAACCGGACCATTGAACCGGTCCGGATTTTCTTTCTTTTCCTTTTTTTTTTCTTTTCTTCCAATTAAACCCGTCGAAGCAATCTCCATCGCCGGATTGAATCTGAATGCTCTTCATTTAATTCCACGCCCGTCTTCCTCATTAGTGAACATCAACGGTCCAGATCATCTCTGCGCGTGATCTCAGATCTTGGGTCGCTTTGGCATTTCAAAACCCGTCTAACGGCTTTACTTTTGGCTGTTCAACAGTACGAGCATGCGAACCTATACAAAATAAAACATGTCCCAAATTAGACGCACCAAATATTTATAAAATTACGGAACAATGTTAAATTGAGCAATTTAGAGAGCCTTATTTAATTAATTCCTAATTACTTAGAAAATTACCAAAATTCACTTTATTCCTCATTTTAATTAGAAAACATGACTAACAAATAGGTAAAAAGGCATATAAAAATGTGTATTTTTCATGCTTAACAAATACCCCCAAACCTAGATTTTGCTAGTCCTCAAGCAAAACACAAAAGAAAAATAATAAAACTACTCAAAAATAAATGCCACTGTCGTAGGGAACCACGATTGCATTTAGCATATGCAACAAGCCTTTTAAACCCCCAGGTGTCCCTGGCTGGACGAGTGAAGTCTCGTGAGGGTTTGCAGCCATGCTACCCACAAACATGTATTTATAACATTAACCTTATTCTTTATCTAAATGAGAAATAAGTCAACTAAACACTTCAAAACACAGAACCTATTATCCCTTCAAATACACACTGCAATACTTAAGAAAACTAACCACACGTACTTGCATTTATAATCAACTGGAATATAGAAGCGCTCAAGTAAGTGGTTTTATTCTACACCTTCATCTTGGAAATTTCTGCTCAATATGATATAGCATGATACTTTAAATAATAGAAAGTGTAGAACATTGTAGCAATACACTCTAAATCTCTGTTTCACACAGATCCAGTGTTACCCATTAACCAAAGAACATCAGAATCTACATAGTCATCGTAATCTTTAGGTTCATGATAGCACAGATGCTTGCGCGCCTCCTTCGGGTCCAACATTCTAGATTTGAGAGGATAATACACCATAGACTTTTTTTTTTCGTTAGGACTGTGTAAGGCCTGACTTCAAGATGCTTAGGTTTAGCAATGACTCAGGCCAATGACTCCCAGCCAGTTGGCTTAGGGCATTAGGTTTTAAGATGGACCGCTTCGGACCTGAGCATCAGCCTAAGTTAATCCTATAATACTCAAGCAGCCCCTTTTCTTTATTTTCGTTTCCATTTTTTTTTTTCATCATTCATTTTTTTTTTCATTTTCAGCATACATATTTTCAAGCATCTTATTCTGTCCAGGCTGTATTATACTCTCAACCTATTTCCGGTTCCAAGCCCTTGCCCTTGCCATAGCCAAGTAAATGGTCTATCATGATCGTTTAAGCTCAACAGATAACCACACATCATCCAACGACTCTGACTAAAGACATCCCACTGAAGATTAGTATTCAACAAATCTCTAGAAGGTATTACTTTATGTAACTGGTGTGTGTGAGTGAGTTTTATTAGCTCAAGCACTTGATCCAAGAGGATTGTAACAGAATGCTATTTCTCAGTTAAGTGTCTCTATCCTCCAGTATACTTACTCACATTTCCAATGTAAATTAATCTCTTAAAAATTGAAGTATGCATCACGAAGGGATAAACTACCAAAACCTATAAAAATACTAACAAACAGCCTAAAATCTAATTTTTTTTTTTAACTGAAAAATTCAAAACAAGCAAGAAAATAACTAAGATATCCTAAACAAATATCTTCCTATACCCCCAAACTTACATGAAACATTGTCCTCAATGTAAAAAGATATGAAATAAATACTGAGGAAAATAAATAGACGAGGGAAGGAAAGATAGTACCTGCACTCCACTGAAACGCTATAGTATCTATCAAAATGAAAAGAACAAGTGAAGCACAAGAATAACATAAGAAAAATAAGCACAAAAATAAAAATGCTAAAAACTTGGGTTGCCTCCCAGTAGCGCTAAGTTTTACGTCTTCAGCCAAACACAGCTATTAATCATTAGTCATGATAAGTCGGGTCTGCCAGACTCAATTCATCAATCTGAGGTTGCTGCAATTCCAAGAATGGTTTAAGACGATGGCCATTAACTTTGAATATATCACCATTCTTGGGGTTTTCTATTTCAACTGCTCCATGAGGATAAACAACACGAACTAGAAAAGGTCCTGTCCATCGAGACTTCAATTTACCCGGAAACAGATGTAAACGAGAATTGTATAAAAGAACTTTCTGCCCCGAAGTAAAAGATTTTCGCAGAATATTTTGATCATGAACCTTTTTCATGCAATCCTTGTATGATTTTGTACACTCATAAGCATCATTACGAAGCTCATCCAACTCATTCAATTGTAGTTTCCTTTGAATTCCTGCTCTATTTAAATCAAAATTCAGGTGCTTAATTACCCAATAAGCTTTATGTTCAATTTCAACAGGAAGATGACAAGCTTTCCCGTAGACAATACGGTATGGAGACATTCCAATGGGAGTTTTAAATGCCGTACGGTAAGCCCACAAAGCATCGGTGAGTCTCAGTGACCAATCTTTGCGATTCGGATTGACTGTCTTTTCCAAAATATGCTTAATCTCCCTATTAGAAATCTCAACTTGACCACTTGTCTGGGGATGGTATGGGGTAGCAATTTTGTGGGTTATGCCATATTTCTTCATTAACTGTTCAAAAACCCTATTACAGAAATGTTTTCCCCCATCACTTATGATAGCACGAGGAGAACCAAAACGTGCAAAAATATTGTCTTTTAAGAATTGGACCACCACTTTGTGGTCATTGGTTTTACATGCTACGGCCTCTACCCATTTAGAGACGTAGTCTACCCCCACAAGGATATAAAGATTGCCAAAAGAGTTAGGAAAAGGTCCCATGAAGTCAATACCCCAAACATCAAAAAGGTCTATAATAAGGATTGGGGTTAAAGGCATCATGTTACGACGTGAAAGTGCTCCTAACTTCTGACATCTTTCACATGCTGAACAATAAGCATGACAGTCTTTGAAAATAGTAGGCCAATAAAATCCACACTGCAAAATCTTTGCAGCAGTCTTTTTAGAACTAAAATGGCCCCCACATGCTTGATCATGACAAAAAAAAATGATGCTTTGTTGATCATGTTCAGGAATACATCTCCTAATAATCTGATCGGGACAATACTTGAACAAGTATGGATCATCCCAAAAGAAATACTTAACTCTGGACAAAAATTTGGACCTATCTTGGGAAGACCAATGAGATGGAATTTGTTCAGTTACCAGATAATTAACTATGTCCGCAAACCAAGGCAACTGGGACATGGCAAGTAATTGCTCATCAGGAAAAGATTCAGTTATGGGCAATGATTCATCAGTAAAATCAACTATCAACCTAGATAAGTGGTCGGCTACAACATTTTCGGAACCTTTCTTATCCCGAATTTCAATATCAAATTCTTGTAGCAATAATATCCATCGGAGAAGACGAGGTTTAGCATCTTTTTTAGATAAAAGATACTTCAATGCAGCATGATCCGAATAGATATAGACCTTCAATCCCAATAAGTAAGACCGAAACTTATCTAGAGCAAAGACTACTGCCAGCAATTCTTTTTCAGTTGTAGAATAATTAAGTTGAGCATCATTCAATGTTTTACTGGCATAGTAAATCACATGGGGAAGTTTATTAATTCGCTGCCCCAACACAGCACCAATAGCATAATCAGAGGCATCGCACATTATTTCAAACGGTAGGCTCCAATCAGGTGGCCGAATAATAGGTGCAGATGTTAACTCTGATTTGAGTTTCTGAAAGGCATTATTACAAGCATCATCAAAGACAAATGATGTATCTTTTGCAAGAAGATTACACAAAGGTCTTGAAATTTTACTAAAGTCTTTAATGAATCTTCTGTAAAATCCAGCATGGCCTAAAAATGATCTGATTTCTTTCACAGTTCGTGGTGGTGGAAGATGTGAAATCAGATCAACTTTCGCTTTATCAACTTCAATGCCTTTATTAGATATAATATGCCCAAGAACAATTCCTTTTTGAACCATAAAATGACATTTCTCCCAGTTAAGCACCAGATTCTTCTCTTTACACCTCACTAACACTAAAGATAGATGGTGCAGGCATTCATCAAAAGTAGACCCAAAGACAGAAAAATCGTCCATGAATACCTCTAAAAATCGCTCTACCATATCAGAGAAAATGCTCAACATACACCTTTGAAAGGTAGCAGGTGCATTGTATAGGCCAAAGGGCATTCGACGGTAGGCAAAGGTACCAAAAGGACACGTGAAATTGGTCTTTTCTTGGTCTTCAGGGGCTATGGGAATTTGGTTATAACCAGAATAACCATCAAGGAAGCAATAATATTCATGTCCCGCTAACCTTTCCAGCATTTGGTCAATGAAAGGAAGGGGAAAATGATCTTTTCTTGTCAAAGCATTCAACTTCCTATAATCAATACAGACACGCCAACCCGTTTGAACTCGAGTTGGCACTAACTCATCAGCATCGTTTTTCACTACAGTTATGCCAGACTTTTTCGGCACAACTTGAACAGGACTTACCCATTTACTATCAGAGATCGGGTAGATAACTCCTACATCTAAAAGCTTAAGGATTTCAGCTCGAACAACTTCTTGCATTACAGGGTTAAGACGCCTTTGGGATTCACGAGAAGGCTTGGTATCATCCTCCAAATGAATTCTATGCATAACAATAGAGGGACTGATGCCTTTAATATCAGCAATGGTCCACCCTATGGCTTCTTTGTGCTTTACAAGAACATCAAGTAATTTACGCTCTTGAGCCACATCTAGGTCAGATGCAATAATGACAGGTAAGGATTCAGCAGGACCTAAATAAGCATATTTCAGAGTATCAGGCAGTGGTTTCAGGTCTAATTTAGGTGGCTCAACACTAGATGGAACTACTGGTGATGATGATAAGGCAAGAGGCTCCACTTTTGGTTGCCACCGTTCAGTACTCATCAGAGGTACAGGCTCAAGCAATGAGTTTACTTGTTCAATTGACTGATCGATATCAAATTCACAACCAAAATGTGTTAAGCATGCCTCTAAAGGATCTTGGGAATGTGTTTGAAGAAATGTTTCATGGACAAGTGTTTCAATCAGGTTTATTTCATTCACATCATCCATGTCAGGTGGTTGTTTACTGATGTCAAAAATGTTCAATTCCACCTTCATATTCCCAAAAGAAATTTGCATCACTCCATTTCTGCAGTTAATGATAGCATTAGATGTAGCTAGAAATGGACGACCCAAAATGACAGGTATTTGCCCACTTATGTTTGGAACAGGTTGAGTATCAAGGACAACAAAGTCCACAGGGAAATAAAATGTATCAACCTTTATCAGAACATCCTCAACAACACCTCTAGGAATTTTAACCGAACGGTCAGCTAATTGAAGTGTCATTGTCGTGGGTTTTAGCTCTCCCAGACCTAATTGCACATACACAGAGTAGGGCAATAAATTCACACTTGCCCCCAGATCTAACAAGGCTCGCTCAATCTGATGTTTCCCTATCATGCATGAAATTGTGGGACAACCAGGGTCCTTATATTTGATAGGAAATTTACATTGAATGACAAAGCTGACTTGTTCTGCTAGAAATGCCTTTTTAGGAACATTATTTTTCTTTTTGACAGAGACTAGATCTTTCAAAAATTTTGCATATGAAGGCACTTGTTGGATTGCATCTAGAAAAGGAATGTTTATTTGCACTTGTTTAAACACTTCTAGAATATCTCCATATTGTGCACCTTTTTTAGGATTGACTAGTCTTTGCGGATAAGGTGCCCTAGGTACAAAATTCCTAGGTGGAGAATCACTGTCGACAGTTGGAGAAGAATCTTTAGTCTCTATTTCAGTCTTAGTGTTCTCACATTCTTTTTCAGACATTTCAATTTTATTATCAATTTGCTTTCCAGACCTAAGGGTAATAACTGATTGAACATGTTCCTCATTCTGTGAAGAATTAGAGCTACTACCAATAGAGAATTGGCCCTTCTGGTTAGGCACAGGTTGACTAGGGAATCTCCCTCTCTCTCTTTCTGCTAATTGAGTAGCCAATTGACCAACTTGAGTCTCTAACTTGGCAATTGCTTGAGTATTCATGTGTGTAGAGTTCTTCATCTCAAGCATAGCTTGGTTAGTTGACTGAATGACTTGGCTTGTAGATTGGATGAAAGATTTGAGAGTGTCCTCTAAAGAGGATTGTTTTTGTGTAAGACCCTGAGATTGAGTGACAGGTTGTTGATATTGGGTAGGAGATTGAGACAAAGCTGGATAAGGTGGGTTATTCTGCCTAAACTGATTATGCATGGGTTGCATAGGCTGCCCACCTACATTCATAGGTGGTTGACTTTGTCTCCAGGAGAAATTTGGATGATTTCTCCAACTTGAATTGTAAGTTTCAGAGAAAGGATTGCCTGTCGGCTTCCCATAATTGTTTAGAACATTTACTTGTTCTGCATAACACTCTGGATACGTATTCATGGAAGGGCAGTTCAGAGATGTATGCATCGGGCTAGCACACACAGAGCATGCTTCATTCATGTTGAGAGCATTGATGCTTCGGTTCAAACTCAGGGCATCTATTTTCTTAGTTAGCGCATCGAGTTTGACCTTAACATCTACGTCATCTTTAATCTCGTAGAGACCTCCCTTCTTAGGAGCTTGATGTTGTCTCTCCCTATAACCTGCAAAATCCCACTGTTGGGACCTTTCAGCTAATCGTTCTAGGAAGTTATAAGCTGCTTCACCTCCTAAGTCTAAGAAAGCACCGCCATTCATTGATTCAATCATGTTGCGGTGTGTTTGAGTTAAGCCATTGTAAAAGTGTTGTATTAACCTCCATGTTTCAAACCCATGATGTGGACATTTTAGTAAAAGGTCTTTAAATCTTTCCCAACTCTCATAAAATTTTTCATTTTCATCTTCCATGAAGTCAGTGATTTCTCTCTTTAATTCATTGGTTTTGGCCATTGGGAAGAATTTGGACAAGAATTTGCTCACCAACATATCCCATGTTGTGAGAGAGTCAGCGGGAAGAGAATTTAACCATGCCTTGGCCTTGTCCTTCAAAGAGAAGGGGAAAAGGCGCAGACGAACAGACTCATCAGAGAAGTCTGCGAACCTAAAGGTTGCACAAATTTCTAGAAAATCCTTTACATGCATGTAAGGATCCTCTCTGTTAAGACCATGATAATTGGGCAACAGTTGAATTATCTAAGGTTTTAGTTCAAAATGTTTTGCAGAGGTTGCAGGCAACACTATGCAAGATGGAGGGTTGATTGTGATCGGAGAAAATAACTCCCTCAGAGATTTCTCAAGTTGATCTTCCATTTTGAATGAAAGATCAATTTTAGTTTCACTATTCTCTAAAGGATTAGAATTGTTGCTAACCAGACGCAGTGTGTGATCACATGTCCACGTGGTCATCCACTGTCAATCAACTCTCACGTGTTGAAATTTTTAATTTTTAATTTTTTTTTTAATTTTTGACCTAAAATTAACTGCAAGGGTAAAATTAGTCTTAGAATTTGATTTCCTACAAGTCCCCGGCAACGGCGCCAAAAACTTGTTGTTGTTTTAATTAGTCTCCTAATTTTACTCGCAAGTGTACGAATCGTGTTTGTAGTACAATCGCACAATTTTACGAGGTCGAACCCACAGGGACTTGTGTTTTTGGAATTCTAATTCGAAGATCAAATTATTACCCTTGTTGAAGAATTAAATTGATTTGATCCACTACAACTACGACTAATCTACGACTCAATGCAATTAAACAGCTTTAACTAAAAAATTAATCTAAAGGCAATTAAATAATCTATGAAAAAGAAACTACTTGACAAATAAAAATTGAAACTTTAATCAAGAATTTAAAACTCTAGGGCATAGGAATCAGCACATGACAATCATAGGAATATTTCTTTTAAAATCAGCAATTGTTTTCACGATTATCTCGTAGAGAATTGGAATTCAATCTATTCTCCTACGGAAAATTTCAGCATTAAAGCATATAGATTTTTAAATAGAGCTTTGCATTCTCTTGCATATCAATAGATGAGATTCAAATCATTAGCTGTATCCATTATACGATGAATCACAGGTAATACCCAAATATCATATTCAACATATAGCCCAATGCAATTAATTTGAGAATAACAATCGTTAAAACGCATTAATTTAGTCAAAACAATTGCATCGCATAAATACTATTCCTACAACTAATCATGGCTTCATCTCAGCCCTAGACAGGGATTTAGCTACTCATACCAGAAAATTGAATTGCAAAAATAATGGAATTCATTTGAACTAATAATTAAATCAACTTACAAGACTTTTTGAACAATGGAAAATAAAGCCAAAAGTATTGTTCCTCTTCCCGGAGTTACTGTTCACAGCAAGAGCTCGAGCAACTGATACAACTCCAAAATAAAAACAAAACAGAGGAAAGAAATTTTCTGGAACTGTAATTGAAACTAAAGAAACTCTCGAACTGTAAAAAAAACTGAAACTGTAGATGAAACTCAGAACTGTTGGTCGTCTCTCTCGCTCGGACTCTCGGTGTTCTCGAATGAGGCTCTGCTTCCCTTTTTATAGACAGCCAAAGAGAGCTCTCTTCCACCTTGAGGATGAACCCGAATCGAGTAAGATTCCATCTTCGGCACGCCTCTCCTTTGGACGATTCCCAAATCCGTCCCAAAATAAAGATCTGAACTTTCCAAATCGAGCCCCCAAATCCACAACTCTACAGTCCAAATTGAGCGCGATTTCTCCAAAATCAGACTTCTTTCCTCCTCCGTCGTGGCCTGCAGCCTCGCCGTGCTCTCCATCGCCGCCTCTCCATGCCGCCGGAACCCAGGGCCGCCGCCTTCTTCTGCTGCTATCGCTCGACTGACACCCATGGTCGCCGTCGATCCTTCTGCTCAAGCCGCCGTCAAGCTCTGCTGGTCGATTCACCGCCTCGCTTTGAACGCCGCCGTCGACCGCTCTCCACCGGGACCCAGCCGCCGTCGTTTCTCCTCTGATCATCGGCCTCTCGAGCAGAGCTCGAGAGAGCTCTGTTTCTTAATCCCGACTGAACACCCGAGCCTTAGGCTCGGGTTTTGTTTTTTTTTTTTTTTTCATTAAACCGGACCATTGAACCGGTCCGGATTTTCTTTCTTTTCCTTTTTTCCTTCCTTTTTTTTTCTTTTCTTCCAATTAAACCCGTCGAAGCAATCTCCATCGCCGGATTGAATCTGAATGCTCTTCATTTAATTCCACGCCCGTCTTCCTCATTAGTGAACATCAACGGTCCAGATCATCTCTGCGCGTGATCTCAGATCTTGGGTCGCTTTGGCATTTCAAAACCCGTCTAACGGCTTTACTTTTGGCTGTTCAACAGTACGAGCATGCGAACCTATACAAAATAAAACATGTCCCAAATTAGACGCACCAAATATTTATAAAATTACGGAACAATGTTAAATTGAGCAATTTAGAGAGCCTTATTTAATTAATTCCTAATTACTTAGAAAATTACCAAAATTCACTTTATTCCTCATTTTAATTAGAAAACATGACTAACAAATAGGTAAAAAGGCATATAAAAATGTGTATTTTTCATGCTTAACACGACCCCACAGCTTGGGCCGTATGCAAGGCACCTGGTTGGGCTCCTTGGAGGCGAACCCGCTGTCCGTGCACCTCAAAATCCATAATAAGGTCCTTAAAGTTCCAAACCACATCCCCGAGGTCCTGCAGCCATTGGACCCCTAGGACCACATCCGCCCCCTTCGTGGGCAGTAGAAACAAATCTGTGATGAAGGTGTGCCCTTGGATAGTAAGGGCAGCTTGGGCGCAGACCCCTGAACTCCTGAGGTGTTTGCCATCCCCAATAAGCACGTCAAAAGGCTTGGCATCAGACACATAGCAACCCAATCGTTGTGCAACCTTGTCGTTGATAAAATTGTGTGTCGATCCACTGTCTATCAATACCGCCACTTCCTGCCGCTTGAGGAGTCCCTGTACCCGCATGGTGCGTGGGGTAAAGGTCCCTGAGTAAGCGTGCACGGATATCTCAGGTTGCACGTCAGGGTACTCGGGGGTCATGTCCTCGTGCTGGAAAGAAACATCCTCGTCGACTTCTTCTATGAGTAAACTTCCCCGTACTGCGCACCTGTGCCCGGGAACAAACTTCTCATCACACCGGTAACATAGCCCCTTGGCTCGGCGCTCCTCCATCTGCGCGGCTGTGAGTCTCCGAACAGGAGGAACAACAGAGCTAGTCGTCATAGGTCGACTGGAATTTGGAGCAGGCGACGACAGAGGCCCCAGCGCTGGGCTGGCAGGGGCCCTTGGTGGAAAATTTCCACGTCCCCCTCTTCTTTGTCTGGTCAATTTCTCCTCTTCGATGCGTGCATGGCGCACCACATCTCTCATCGTGTGACAAGGGAAATGCCGCATTTCGTCCGCTATCTCCGGCTTCAAGCCGCGCTTGAAAGTGCCAACCAGTGCTGCGACCGGCCAGTCTGGCAAACGGTTCGCAATCTTCATAAACTCCGAATAGTACGCCCTCACTGTTGTTGTTTGCCGGATGGTGGAAAGCATCTCGTTGAAATCCTGAAATTCGTTCGGCACAAACTGGATACACAACTCATCTGAGAACGACGCCCAAGTAGGGAATCGCACCTCCTTCTCAAAGGCCTGGTACCAGACCGAAGCATCCCCATCTAGATGAAAAGCGGCCACTCGCAGTCGCTCGACATCTGAAAAAGTCCCTTGATAAGTGAAGAACTTGTCCGCCTTATATAGCCACTCCACAGGGTCCTCTTCACCATTGAATCGTGGGAATTGGAGCCGTGCCAACCTGGGTTCTGCGCTGCCCCTCTGGCCTCCACGATAGCCCAGAGACTCTTCCCAATCCGCGTCCAACTCGCGCTGGACGTTTCGCAGGTGCGGATTCATTGTGTCATTTCCTCGAACACCTTGAGTGCCTCGCCCCTCAAGGCCAGTTCTGCCCTCGTCAGTGCCTGGGTTAAAGGAACCCAGTTGAATTCCTTGTGCGATGGAAGACCCAGCGTGCAAGGCCTGTGGAGAGCCGCCAAACACACCAGATCCCCCTTGTCGAACTGGGCCACCAAGGACTCCCGGTGGTGGCGGTGGAGGAGTGATTGTGGCTGTCTGACTGGCCGGATTCTGTGCCTGGTTCTGGGACTGGATCGTTTCCAAATTCTGCAGGCGAACCCCAAGCGCACTGATCATGGCGATCAGCACCTCCTGGTTGGATTCCGTCGTCGGACGTGGGCTAGTCACCTCTTTCGCCGCCTCAAGTTCCTCCCGGATTTCTGGCATACCCACGGGTTGTTTGTGAGGAGGCATGGTTGCTCTGTGATCGGCACCGCTCTGGTACCAATGTTGTGACCGGCAGTGGTCACAAGGTATCTCGACGGCAAAAGTGAAAGAAGAAGAAAAAGAATAACTGAAATGGTTTTCTATTGCATAACCTCCCACTGAGGAAGGCGTCCAACATATAAAAGAAGGAGATGGCGCTCCTGCCTAGGGGGCGTCATCTGGCCAAGCTGATGGGCCACTAATTAGCCTAATTATTCTCACTCAGCCCGTTACCTAACAATTAGCCTAAACGGGTCTGATTACAATAAGATGCATAATCAATCAAAGATCATAATGACTTTGGGGCGTGATTATTGCAAAATATCCAGACTGGATATTGGATATATACTGTAGCATCCATGTGGATTTTTACATCCAGCTGAGGTGTTTCAGCTGGATATATAAAATATCCAGTTGCTACAGTGTAGCAAAACATCCCAACTGGATGTTTTGCTTTTAATCACGCCCCAAACGGCCCCTTAATGCTGACGTGATGGCCTGTTGGGCTGCTGACGGGCCCACACTGGGCCTGGCGTGCGTTCACAACAGAGATATGGCTCCTTATTCAGCCACGGAGTTTCACTTCTCTCCGCATTCAAAGACACTCTCTGCATTCATTTCTTCTTGTCAGTAATTCAACCATGGAGTTTCACAGCTCTCATTTCCTCATCCTCTCTCTCTCACTCTCCCTCTGGACTCCGGTTTTGGATTTGATTCAGAGAAAGGTGAAGGCAGGAAGAGGCAGCAGGGGAAGCCTCAGCTTCCACAGGGCCGGCACGGCAAAGCTCCCTCGTTTGCCCCCCGTGCTCGTATCCTCCTCCTTTTTCCTCAGCGGCTTCTACGCCTCCTCCCTCCTCTCCCTTCGGGTCATATACTCTCTCTCCCTCTCTCAGTGTGTAATATGCCTGGGATTGAAAGGTATGTTTTTGTCTTGCAGGACGATTGCTCCTACAGTGACCCAGGCCAGTGGAAAGTTCTTAAACCGTCGGCAACAGAGAGAGTGAGAGAGAGGTCGTGTCACCTCCATTCCCTTTCAGATACCGGATTTCCTGTCTAATTAGAGAAAATATAAAAACTAAATGTAAATGTTGGTGGGCATTTGATGAGCTTATAGTCCAGACATGTCGCATAAACATGCTCCAATGAGATTATGACATCTTCTTGCCCATAAATGCTGAATTGTGCAGTATGAGGCATGAGGTTTAATGCTCTTGTAAGTGGGTTTGAGATGGCTTGGACCAAATAACGAAACATGTCTTGGAAGCTTATCTCCTCTTTCTCTGAAATAAAGATGTTACTGAATTTTTTTTCTTGAAAAATATGATGCTATTACTAATGATACAATCTTCATCCAAGGAATTCCGTATCGGATTTCGGTAAAATATCGGTCGGCCTAAGAGATAAAATTTCGGAGATATTTGTAAAAAAATTTCGGTAGTTAAAAATTAATTTTTATCATATATTTTCACAAAAAATGAGTTATATTAATTTAGATAAAGCATAGATTTCAAAATATGCATAAAAATGCATATTAGGATTAGAAACAAGGGAAAAGTTGTTATTTTTTCCCTTTTTTTTAAAAAAAAAATTTTTTTTTTTGAAAATGTTTTTTTTTTTAAATAGCCGAAACCGAAATTTCGCCGATATTATAAATTTTTTAAAAAACGATATTTTACCATTTCGATTTCTCGGGTGGGGCCCGAAATCGATATATCGGCGAAATTTCGGCGAAATTTCGCCGATATAGAATTCCTTGTCTTCATCCCATACTAACACTCCTATTTCGCTTTCGAAAGTAAATTAAATTTACGTTATTTTTAAAAACTAAACAGGACTATTAATGTGGGATGGGGGACTAAGATTTTTTTTGTTTTTTCCATCTGACTAGACACAGGTTTGTTACACAAATGACCTTATCATCTTCACCTAAGCTTCCGATTTTTTTCTATGGTCTGGTCACTTTTAATTTAGACTGTCACATAATTTGTCAATTTTATTATGATGTGGAGTCCACAGTAAAAGCCAACGCTTTCGGAGCAAGCAAGTGCCTTTCATCGCTATGGCCTCTCGACTTCGACCTAAGGTCAGGCGTTAGAGAGGATAATAATTAGGAAACAGTATCATCTAATTTTAGTATGCATATTTTTTTAATTCTTTCGATTGAAAGTGACCGGAAGGAGTACTATTAAGGCCCCGTTTGGTTGCTGCTTTCCGCTCGAAATTCTTGCGGAAAGCAGCGCTTTCTGCAGTAGCGCGTTTGGTAGCGCTACTGCAGATGAAGCAATGGGTGTAGTGAAGTCGACTTTCCGGGCGGAAAGTCGACTTCATCGAGAAGCTCCTCAGGAGGAGATTTTCTCGAAGAAGCGTGCAGACGGGAGAAATACCTAACCCATTCCCGTGTTTTGCCCTCGCCCCTCATCTCCAAATTTTTCTCTGCCGCTTCGTTTCGCCTCCATGGAGGGCACGATCTGAGAGAGCAGCGCCACCGAGCCCGCCGCCTTCCCCAATCTGCCCAAAGCTTTCCAAACCCTTTCTTCCTCTGTTTTTTTTTCTCATAAGCATTAGATCTTCAGTGGAAGCGGCATTCATCGATTCCAGAAGCTCCCAGGAGATTGTAGTATCCACAATCTGTAATTCCCTCTTTCCTTCCTTTTTTTTGAAATTTTTGTTCATTTTCTTATCGTAAAATTTTTAGAATAATTTGTAGAGTTGGTGAAAGCTTGGATTTTTCTTCTATAGCTTCGGTTTGGTTCGGTTATATTCAAGTATATAAATTACAGTGCAAATTAATGTATGTTATGGATCTTTTGGCTTGGATTTTGGTGAAAGCTTGGATTTTTTCTTCTATAGCTTCAGTTTGGTTCGGTTATATTCAGTATATATAAATTACAGGGCAAATTAATGTATGTTATGGATCGTTTGGCTTGGATTTTTTCGTTCTTATGAATAGTTGGTGCTTAATCTCCATTAAGCGTGGCTAATTAGTCATCATTCTTCCTTCACATGTGAGAAGGGGAATCTAGCCGAAACCAATATTCTATCTATATCTATGTGCTGAGTGTCTTTGTTGAAAACCTTGGGTTTCACTTCCATGTCTCCAGTGGGCAGCAGGTACGTAAACAGTTGGCTTGTGAAGTATCAACTACTAATTCAAGTCTGAATTATTGTATAAATGTTGCACTTTTCTTTTAATTAATTATCGTTCTCTTGTGGTGCAATCCATTTCTATATATTAGACTTATGTATGGAAAGTCTCTTCCGTTGTTGTTGTCAATGATAACAAGCCACTAACATTCTACCCCACCGTCTTGTTATTTGAATATGCTGTTTTCTCTTACCCTAAAATTAAGAATAAGTTATTTTCATTACATTACCTCGTTGAGGCATCAACAACAAAGGCATATCATATTCCAATGGCATTGTATTCTACTGTACAATGCACAGAAATCACCAAACTGAAATCATCTGGGGCTTTTTGGTCTTATATAGCATGTATAAATTTTTAGTTTGGTCATCTGTAGAATGCATAGACTTTGTTGTGAATTAGACCAATGTATAATCAGTTTGACTCCTGTCATAAGCTTTTTTGGAGGTTTGACCTTTAACTTGTTTGGCCCACTTGACTTTACCCCAAAATTCATTTGAAGCAGCCAACCAAAATCTCCTTCAATTGATTCGGGTAGGATGCAAGTTAGATAGAGATTCTCATATCTAGGTTTGGAATTTTCCAGTTGAAGTTTGATAGGGTTTGGGTTACGGTAGAGTGCAAGGTTGAGTTAATATTAACTCAATTGTAACTCAAGGTTTGGGTTTTTCTAATTGCAGTTTCAAGGAGCTTGCAACACATCAGCCTTTGTTTGAAATTCAGACTGCAGAGGGAGTTGTTGTCAGTGTCATCCTTCAATCACCACCTTCCTCCTCCAATACTCCTCCTTCACTTCCCTGATCTGTAACAGGTAAAATCTTCCTTGCCTTCCCTTTCTTGTTTTCATATATCTATGCTTTGTGGATGACCTCTTTTTTTTGCATGCAAGGTGTTGTTCATCAGATGTTTCTTTTTTATGATGTCGTTTGGTGTGAGTGTTGAATTCATATCACCTTGCAATGTTTGGTTGTCATATTTTTGGCTCATTTCGTGCAATTGTCAGCGAGATAGTACTTCAATTGTTATCTACTGCTGGATATCTATGATCTCATGGTCTTAGAGAAATTCAATTTTATATGCATTGTTTTGACCAGCTTTAATATTGATGTTAATGTACCAATTAGCTTCATTTCTAGATAATATTTTGTGTTCTAAATGCTATACATTGAGAAGATAAGTATATATCTTGAAGTTAGTTAATTGATTATGTTCATGATTGGTATAAAGATGTTAGGTGACAAACTCATTTTATCATTAATCTACATTACATATAGTTTATCATTGATATCTTGCACATTTCAAAAGCATGTATTGTAGCTCCTAAGAAAGTAATTGGGAGTCTAGTTTACAGTTACATCCTATTCCTATGCAAATATGTTATGGTTGTTGGCGACATGCTTATTCTAGGCCAAAGCTATATGGATTTTAGCAATCATACGACAGTTGTGAGTGATGTTAATGAAGTTGAGGGGGCAAAGAAGTATACAAAAACTGTGAAGTGGGATAAGCCGCTACACTATGCCTTCCTAAAGCACATGGCGCATGCAGTTATCTGTGGGTACAAAAGAGGTAGTACCATAAATCATGATGGCTGGGAAATGGTGATTGGAAATATGGCTGCGGAGAATGACCTCATTATTAATAAACGAGGGCTAAAAAACCATTATGATCAATGTAGAAGGTTTTATCAAGGTTGGAAGGAGTTGAGGGAGATGACTGGCAATGGATGGAATGAAACAGCCCTTACATGGGAACTCACCAATTCTCAATGGGAAGCCTTTTTGAAGGTATCTTCTCAAACTAAACATTTTACCTTTGTTATGAAATTATAAAGCATGACATTGTTTTAACCCTCAATATTGTGTATCTATATTTTCAGAAGCACCCAAAATGCTTGCGGCTACGACAATGGGGGTACGACGAGGAGGCCGAACACAATTTGGATGTCATCTTCAGTAATCGGGTTGCAACAGGTGATGACCGTACTTATTGTGGTTTAGGACGAACACAACCTGAAAATGGTGGAGTTCAAAATGTGGGAGGAGGGAGAAGTGGTGCTGTTGGAGGCACAAGTGGTGTTGGAGGAAGCACAAGTGGTGTGGGAGCAAGCACAAGTGGTGTGAGAGCAACCACACCCTGTGGAGATGATGCACATGACTACTTCCCAAGCTTAGATGCAGACTATGAAGAGTTTGAGGATGAAGTTGAACCTGATGTGGATGAGGCAGCAAATGGGGGCACTAGCCAATTCCCACATTCCACATCTCGACGCACCAGCCCTAGTACAGTCCCTCCTCCTCCATCCATTCCACCTACAACTACCACAAAACAGACACGAAAGAGGACTCGCCGTGCAGATACAAATTCAGTGGGTGAATCTATTGCTATGGCCATGTCGGAGAGAAATGAGATTGCACGTATGGGATCACTTGCGGCTACAGAGGTATTTGAAATAGATCAGTACAAGAAGGCCGTTGATCTAGTCCGTGACCTTCCTGGATATGATGCATTAGACCCCGATTATAGTTCTGTCATTCCACGTTTTGTGAACCCACATGTGAGACGTCTATGGATGGCACTTGGTGATGATCCAACCTTGAGGGTACAGTCCCTGCGTGAGCATTGGTGGGATAGGTATTAAGACATGAGGTATCTGCTATCGCTTAAAACCTATCCCTAAGATATCTTTTATTTTATGTGTTTCTGATTGAATGCAAAACTTATGTACATTTGCATATGTTTGTTTATGACTTAATATCGTTTTGTGTTTGTTTATTGATGACTCAGATATGTTATGTTTGTGACCTTGTTTGAAGCTTACTTAAAGTTGATGTCAGTTTTAATGTGTTCTTATCATTCGTACATGTGTTCTTATATTTGTTATTCAGCTTGTTGTAATGTCAAATGCATGGAGGGAACTCGTGTTTGATGCGGATGAGGAGAATGTTGTGGAATATCTTCTTCTGCAAACATATGTAGTCGATCAACCCCGACCACCTAGGAACATAGTCCACATGCATCGTGATAGGGGTAGAAGTATAGTGTCTGACATGTTGAGTGGCCCAAATACATGTTGTCATGAAATGTGCCGGATGAACAAAGCAACTTTCATGCGGTTGTGCAATGAGGTTAGAGCAAAGAACCTACTCAGTGATGGTCAATTTGTTCCGGTAGAAGAACAAATGAGGTGTTTCCTTCAAATATTAGGACACAGGGATGGCCAGAGATCAATAGGGCACCTAATGTCACACTCCACTGAAACCATAAATCGCCACTTCAACAACACTTTGTCGGCATTGTTTGTGTGGGCTGCAGATAAGATAAGGCCAATATTCCCAACAGACCAGACCCCCCATCACATTAGGTCGAAGCTTTACAAATACTATCCATGGTTCAAGAATTGCATAGGGGCAATTGATGGAACTCACATAGAAGCGGTTATACCACTACTTGAGCAGCAAGCCTACAGGGGGAAAACAAGGAAGATTACCCAAAATGTTATGGCTGTTTGTGACTTTAGCATGAGGTTCACATTTGCTGTGGCTGGATGGGAAGGATCTGCACACGACTCTAGGGTTTTTTCATATGCTATAAATGACACACACTCGAACTTCCCTCACCCACCAGATGGAAAGTACTATGTGGTAGATGCAGGGTACCCGAATAGGACAGGGTACCTAGGGCCGTACAAGGGAACATGATATCATGTACCTGAATACCGACAGCGTGGGCCAAGGGGACAAAAAGAGAAGTTCAACCATCTCCATTCTTCTCTTCGAAATATTATAGAGAGGACCTTTGGTGTGTGGAAGAAGCGGTGGCTGATTTTGTCTGATTTCCCTCAATATAGTTTTGATAAACAATGCAAAATAGTAATTGTGTCTATGGCTTTGCACAACTTCATCAAGGAGCAACAAGGGGCTGGTGATGATCCAGACCTTATAGACGCTTTATTCCAACAATGGGAAAATGACGATATGAGAAATCAGCCCCAACCTGACCTCAATATTGGCCCACCAGTACTCAGGGATGATCAGCACATGAAACATGTGCGTGATGACATTAAAGATGCCATAGCTGCACATTTTAACATACCACCTTAATCCTTGCAACTGATAGGTATTGTCCAACAATCATTTGCGGCTCATTTTATCATTTAACGTATTTTTGAAAGTTTGGATGAAGGTATCAGAGTTAACATTTGTTGTTTGCTAATTACCTAATTACCTTTCTTAAACTATCATTTGCTATTTGCTAATTTCATAATTTGACAAAAATGATGTATAAGATGATGTAGGGAGGTATATGTTTGGAAAATATATTGGCACAAGGGTATAAAATGATGTATAAGATGATGTATAAGTTGCTCAATTTTAGTTGTTACAAAATTACTACTAGTAATGTTTACAGCTGAAGAATTTCTTCAGAATTTCTTTCCATCTGTTATTGTTGAGTTGTAAATTGTTGTTGTTGTTTCCCTTCAAAACTGCTGATAATAGTTGCAGGACTGCCATAATTCATCTCTGTGAATTCCTACTGCGTCATAAGACTTGTTACAGTGGTGTGATGAAAATAGTTTGTGTCTAACAGTTGTATTTCAACCCAATCTGAAGAGGAATATGATAATGCTCCACCAGTGTGTTAAATACTGAGGCTGTGCTATATTTTTATGTTTGTATCACTTATCTATATGGTATTGAGGCTGTTTTCCCTTCATGTCCTGCAGGTTCCACCAAACTACTCCCTTCAGTTCAAATTTTGAACCAGACCTGCTCCCACATTTGCGGCTTGTAGGATATTACTTTCTGCATTGGCGCTTTCTAGAACAAACAGGGAAACCAAATTAATTACTCTTCTGAGCACTACTTTGAATGGACTATTGCGATTCTCATATCCAGAGTCAAACTATTGTAGCCATTAGTAGTAGAGAAGCAATCCCTATTGTATCATTACATTAAAGTGGAGAATACAGGCAGTATGTTTATAAGTTACTGTTAGACAATGTGGAGTTGGCGGCATTGAATGGGTTCTGATATATTGTTGTGTCTGCTCGACAATTGGGAATTAATGATAGGTATTGTAGCCATTAGTCGTCGATACTACCTTGTTAGATGTCATTCAGTTTAATTTGTTGGGAAGAATCAACTACATTTTTATGCATGGCACCATGAGATAATTGGTGGAGAACGAGGATTGGGTTGATGACAGATGAATTTATCTGTTGACTATCATAATGCATTAACACTCAATGCGTCATCATCTTCGCATGTAATTAAGTTTGTTGTTTTTTTATATTACAAATCCTCTTCACTTGCAATGTTGAGTGGCATGTAAGATTATTCATAGACTATTCAAAATGCAATATTGTTTGATTCCTTGTGAGTTATGACAGTAGAGCTGAGAGTTGAGGAATCTCAACCCAGAGCAGTGGCCAACAAGTTGTTGACTGCTAAGTCTCCTGACTCCTAACAGACTATGCATTTTGGATAAACCAGAAAGTATAGCAAGCGGCCAGCAAAGCTATTCAAAATGGCCTATTATGTATTGAATCAAAACGTCAATGAAGATATGAAATCAACAGTCGAACCAAAGGCCATCAGCAAACAAATAAAAAGACACCCTAGTTACTATCCATCCCAACTTCCCAACATCTTAAAATTAAACATTCCAAAACAGAGTCCTTTGTCTTCATGTCTTCTGCTTCCAAGGAGGAAGAAATGATCGGCAAGATTGCTTGACGGCTTCTGGATGATGTCAAAGAAGAGGTGGGCGGCTTCTGGATGATGAATGCCATGCACTGGACTTGGTGCTTATTGTCAAATGCCAAGCAGCGAATTTTGTTTGTTTGGGTAGGCTTTCTTACATTTAGCAATCTCGTTCAGCACCTGGGATGGATCAGCACAACCGAACATGGGGAGCTTCAAAGTGTACAGTATCTCCCGTCGTAGTAACCTGGCATCTGGCTATACCCCACCTTCATTTTGACCCAGAAGACAAAAGACAAAGTCAGGATTTAGAAATGATTGAAACTATGTAGCTGAAGACTGTACACAGATAAAAGACAAATGAGAGTTACCGAGTCGGATTACAGGCAAGGAAGAGTGGGACTTGAAGGCACCATAAATTATCACCTTCTTAAATGGGCAACATATTCTTGTCTGCTCATGTTCTTCATTTCTTCATGTTCTTCCTGGTAGCTTTCCAACTGCATGGCACCAGAGAACCTCACATTCAACAGATTGTCACAATAGAAAAATGTCAAGGAAGTCAATGTGGATCACAATGACCATCTTATTGGGAAGTTTATATGAGTTGAAGGCCCCCAGTACTTGAGAGCAGCTAAGTCATAGGCCCTTGCAGCTTTCTCTTCCATATCATATCCTCCTGGTACCATTTAATAGAAGAAATATGAAACTCCACACTATTTTAAGATGCCTGAGTATATGAAGAAAAAATGAGTATTGTCATCTGTAATAAAAAGTTTAGTGGTTGACTGAGTATTTGCACAGGGAATATTGAGAGTAAGGAGAACATCTTCTGATCTAAACCAACCTTGCCTTCATTTTCTGGTCTAGCCTTCCTTCTTGCAACTGTTGTCCTAGAGGTGAGCCTCGTACCTACCAGTCCACCCTATGCCTGGTGTAAGTAAAATCTAGTTTAGAACTTAGCAAGAACCAATAGACCTCAATGGAAGAGCAAAACAGCTGAAAAAAAAATTATCAAGCAAAAACCTGACCTTGTAACACCTCTATATTGCGAGGTTCTCTGCCCAAATGTTTCAATGGACTTCTTGTGAACTGGCTGCTTTTGGTTGGCCTTCCCTCCACCATTTTTATTGGCTTCCAGTGACACAGCTCGATTGACACCCTGGGCTCATGGACAAGCTCAAAGACTGTAGATTCTCATACCCTATTGCTCTAGACCCCCCCCCCCCCCAAAACACCTACATCACCCACACAGTTTTCCATTTTTGGTTACATATCATTAGAGGCATGATAGTGGCTTCCTGTCCAACTCTCTTCTTGTTATCTTGCAATACATCAACATGACTACTATTTATCATCTTATCATTCGGCAATCTTCTCTGCATCAAGAAAAGCAAAAGTATAATTGCTCACCATATATGTCATATCAATCTGCTATGCATAACCATCTAAATAAAGCCATCTTTTATTGTTAGTGGGTTTAAGAAAAACAGCACACCACAATATTTATGATGGAATAGTGATGAACTCAAACAACATCTTCAAAACATAACTTATACATTGGAAAATTAACACGTAGTCAAGTATTACATTGTTCTCATCCATCACCCTCTGAATATAACTAACATCAAGCATGTTATCAAAAATATAAATAACAGAGTGGTCCGAGTGTTATCCCTAATGTACTCTTCCATCATGGACGTTCGATTTCTTTGTTCATTAGGTATGTTAGAAGAGACTCGTGGATGAACTCTTGTTGTGGTTGGATGTTGTGGCTGCTTTCAACCACATGAAGTACCCGCAGCCTCCCCCCCCCTGCCAATACCCAACAAAGTATAAATATACAAACACATAACATATAATTAACTCAAAAAAGGCATAGGGTGATAACTTACGTAGTGATTCTGACATTTCAAAAAAGGCCTTCCAGGGTTTTCATCAGTACGAGAAACATACAATGTCATGGGGTGGCCGAGACAACGAGGGCATAGTTCCCCCATTCTCACGCTATTACTACTAGATGCATACATTTCTGAATATTGTTAAAATATTGCAGAGGATAACTACAGCATAGAACATCAATGATTTGCTGTAAGAAGGAACCATCAATTACATAAATAGGAGAGGAAAAATGTGGATCAACTATAAATAGAAAGTATCATTATAAATAATTTACCATAAATAGAAAGTATCATTATAGTATTAACGTGATATATTACCCCCTCTTTCCCGTACTGATAGCTCCATTTGTCTCTGTTTGTACATACAAAACCATCTTAGAGGTACCTTCCATATTTTAAAAACTATGTATTCCCATTCAATATTATCACTATTTTTTCAAATGGTTAAATGAGAAAAACCCTTCAGTAGTTGGAAATACAGCTATTACCAACATTGCTAATGCAGATAGTATTGAGCTCTAGCACAGACCTTAATACAGCAAGGCAAGGACGCATTGCCTTCATGACAGCCAAATGCTGGGAGAAGAGTAAACACCAACACCGCAAGATACAACGAATTACCTGGAGAAGACGATCCAAATTGACGGTTGATTCACGACGTCCGGCGAGTAAAGGATCGAACTTTACTAAAAAATACAAAAAGGCAAGGACGAATTGCCTTCCTGACAGCCAAATGCTGGGAGAAGAGTAAACACCAACACCGCAAGATACAGAGAATTACCCGAAGAAGACTATCCAAATCGATGGTCGATTCACGACGTTCGGCGAGTCAAGATCGAACTTTACCAAAGCTCTCCGCTCCTCGTCTTGGGGTTTTGTCATGCCCGGGGGCTCTGATCGGTGGCGGAGGAAGGGGCCGAGAGGAGCGACGGTGGGCGAATGGGAGGGTTGGGGGTTATATGTATTAGGGGATCATCCTCAGCCGTTCGATCATATGGATGGTTGAGATCATTAGTTTGAGTGGTAGTTTAGTAACTTTAGAATCCAAAATCTGCTTTCTCCTTATGTTGCCAAACAGACTACTCACCAGAAAGCTGATTTCTCCTTATATCCAACCAAACGCACTTCACTTCATAACCAAAATCTAAGAATCAGAATACCTTAGATTCTGCTTCTTCTACTCCAAGAAGCTGCAACCAAACGGACCCTAAGTGAGATTTGTTTTTAATATGCACAATAATTTATGGCAACAGATTTTGAGCTGGAAACCTCGTGCCCTGTACTTACCTAATTTTGCAACTGCAGAGCAATCTGAAAGCATCATCAGTGTGGCGAGAGGAAGGCTTAGGCCATCAGGTTTGACTATAAGTCGTAAATCTGGACCAACCAAAAATGACTGGGATAAGAACAAGGTAACCATTTCGGCTTCATTAGTAAAGCTACGGAATGGGCTTTTGTTCTTACATAAGCTGGCTTGAATTGTGAGCATATCACGATACTCCCACCGTCCAACTTCAGTAGTCACATTTGTTTTTCAAATTGAACCGATATAACTTACCACATTACCAATTTCTTCTCTAATACAATTTGGAAGGTGAAACTTGGTTATATCATGGAAACTCAATCTTACTTCAGAAAAATTGAGGAATTAGACTGAGAATAGCAAGACTATAATTCTTTTACAGAATAGGATTAAGAAAGAGCTAATTATTACTAGAGCTCATGGTCTCTCTCTTCATGCACATTGCATGAGGCTTGTA
The DNA here is from genome assembly GCA_039654745.1 of Houttuynia cordata. Lineage (NCBI taxonomy): Eukaryota > Viridiplantae > Streptophyta > Magnoliopsida > Piperales > Saururaceae > Houttuynia > Houttuynia cordata. The sequence continues at coordinate 5,178,365 of CM077512.1, forward strand.
GTGAAGAGAGAAGGCATGGGTCTAGGAGTGAAGAAGAGCATTGAAGATAATCAACATGGATCCAGCCACAAAGTTATTTCTCTACGTTTTAATGTATCGTAATGTTTAACATGGAGAACAATATTTGTATTGCTCATTATCTAGTAAAAAGAAATTGTATCTCTTTCTGCTTCAAAAGTGCATGTAAAGAACTAGAAGTAGGTAATTCAATAGCTTATAAAAAAATATTCCAGAGGCACTTTTAATGTCAACAGGACAGTTTATAATGTTCGTAAATTTTCTCTTGTATGTCCAATTTATCTTATGCAAACAGTTCAGGTGCCTTTCTCAAAACATCACCAGATAAAACGGGATCTTTAGATTTTCTTGGAAAGAAGATTGCGAATGTTACAATGATCCCAACATCCCATGGAAAGGTACTTTTCCTGATCAAATGATTGATTGTTAGAGCCCTTTTACAATCAGTTTTCCTTGTCCTTTTTGCCACTGGAGTACAGTTTATATTTTTGTATCTCTTATAATATTCTGACTGCTTTTGGTTTGTTAATAGAAAGCAGAAATCTTCCGAGGCTGCTCTATTCTTTTTCTGTATTAAATCATTAATTTAAGTTTTTGTAATTTAAAATAGTGGGAATAAATTACATGATGTAGAGAGATTCAACATTCTCGGTATGAAATTGGGCATAAACATCTTCCCCATTATGATCCATTTGACTCGGAGAAATTCGGACCTTTAAAGAGCCAAAGGGTGCGCCATTCATTACGATTGTGCTTGTTGTACCTAATAATTTCTCGAAATGAAGATGTAGAGGACCTACTTATTGAAGTGGGCCCGAACTTTGTCGATCCCATTGATGCCCGATCGACCCGCCTTTCCAATCTACACCCTCCGTTCAGTGGGTCCCATTCTCATCGCACGCTCGCTATTGGCCACCTTGGCATCAAACTCGCGCATCCAAGACACGGGGCCCGCAACACATAGATGCGGGCCCCACACATATGCGTGGTCCCAATGGCACAGATCCCCGGACTACTGGCCCCACATTTGGACCCCACTATATTTATACGAGAAAAAATCGGGAATTTGAAACGGCCGCCCGCGTGAGGTGTGGGCCCCACAGTCTCTCCACCTATAAAACACCTGACCCCGCGAGATTCTCGGCCCCCTGTTTTCCCTGTTTTGCCGCCGGCGGTTTCTTCGTCGTCGTCAGCTTCGTTTCCACCTCCACCGGAGTTACGATCGGAAAATGAAGTCCGGCGGAAGAGGCGGCGGCGGGAGGGTCCCGGCGAAGCTCTCGGCCTGGGCGGTCTTCCTCGTCTGCTCCCTCTTCGTGCTCGCCGGATTCCTCGGATCCTGCCTCCTCTCCTCCCGGGTGGTTCGACGCCTCACAAGCTTGGTTTTTGTACGGGATTCTTCTGTTTTTGTTGGGATGTTTTGAGATCGGTGGTCAATTCTGTCTTGCAGGATGGACTGAATCGCCACGGCAGGTTTCTGGAGTCGCTTGACGAAGGAGGAGAGGCCGAATCGGGCGATTCGTCGGTCGCCTCCGTCCCGTTTAAGGTGATTTTATTTTTTCTCTGTGAATTTCTTGATTTCTATTATGCTCAGTTGGAGCAAAATACTACTCTGACTTAAAAATGGGAGTGCCAATTCACAGAGAAAAAAAAAAGAAATTTGTCATGAACAGTGGGCTATTCGTCGTTTTATTCAGCCTGCGATTCTTAGCTGTCACTGGGAAATTTGTTATTATGAATAGAGAAGCTGATGAGTGAGTTATTTAAAAAAAAAAAGAAATAATACTGCATCTGTCCAATGAAGCTTGTCTGCATTTGAAAATAAGTTGAATATACTGGACTCTAAGTCGCATACAAAAAACAGAGTTCCCTCCATCTTCCATGTTTTTGGTCGTGAGGGAGCAAAGTCAGTCATGTAATGATGGACCTGTGTTTTTTCAAATACAGACAGGCTTCATTGGACGGAGGGAGTAGTAACGAGGAAGTTTGTTTGATTTTGGACATGCCAATTCCTTGATCGAGGAAATAAACTTGTCTATTGCAGTTGATGTTGAGACGGCTGAGTGCCAAGCAATTTGTTGGTAAACATGTGTTAAGAGCTCATATCTTCTTAAATATGTTTGTAAACACTGTTTGAATAAGCAAAGCAATTGTATTCTGCCTGGTGTTTGCTTGGTCTGTGTACTTTATTGCTGAATAAAATATATTTGCAACAGAAGTTCGATGAGGACCGTTATTTTCTGTCAAATTTTAGTGATGGAAATGGTCTTGTCAGATGATGTTGATGATTTTCAGATGTGATTAGTTGTTTTGAATTTTCTAAAAGAAAAAACCAATAGTCTTACTACTTGTTTGTGTATTTCTCCTAACAATTCCGTGGGTTTTTGTATAATCCTCCCTCCGTTTAAAAAAATAGGTACATCTATTATTTTCGGACACAGAAATAATCATACTGTATCATGTACCTATTTTTTTCAGACACAGAAATAAACATACTGTACCTATTTATTATGGATGGAGGGAGTGTCTTGTAAGTTATATGGGATGCTTGTGACATTTTCTACTACGTATGAATCATTTCTCAAACATGGACTGCCCTCTCATATCACTTTTCTGACACAATCCTTTTGTTTGGTATCCATATAGTCGTCATTGCATTGTCTCTGGGATACTGTGCACGTTCTTAGTTTTTGAAGGTCTTCAGTTGTACTATTTGCACTTGTCCAATTACATTGTTTTCCTTAGGCCTTAAGTTTTAGTATCCGGTTGCAGCATTTTTTGTTTAATTTGTTGTGACTGCTTTCTTTGCTCTCTTTTATTTATTGTTCTATTTTTTCCACTATAACTTTTGAAAGCAGATTTTGAGTTGGAAACCACGTGCACTGTACTTTCCTAAATTTGCAAGCGCAGAACAATGTGAAAGCATCATCAAAATGGCCAAAGTGAGTCTTAGACCATCAACTTTGGCTCTAAGGAAGGGAGAAAATGAGGATAACACCAAGGGGGTGAGAACAAGGTAATTATTCATCTTTTTGTTGGGTCGAGGGTGATCTATTTAGATTGAGTCAAATGGGTTGGAAAATAGTATCTGCATTCCCTTTTTTTTATTTCTTCTTGCTTTTTGGAATGGATTCTGTGTGATCGCTAAAGTATGACAAGTTTGAATTGGAACATAAACTTGGGTGGGTAACCCCGGATAGCTGAAAGTTACATCGAGTTATAAGTAAATATGGGAAAATTTCCATAATGTTTCTTTTTTCTTTTGAGGTTTATATAAGTGATCTTAGTAAGTGGGTATATAGTAAATTTGTGGAAGATGTTCTGGTTTATTTTGATCTACAAGAGACAAGAAATGAGTTAATAAAAACATGTGTGATTGTAACTTTTAATTTATATGTGACTTGGTGACAGTTCAGGAACTTTCATCAGTTCATCCGAGGATAAAACGGGAATTCTGGATTTTGTTGAGAAGAAGATAGCAAAAGTTACTATGATTCCGAAATCCCATGGAGAGGTATTGATCTGTCTTTTTTTCTTCTCATTATTCTTTGCAAAATTAAAATAGTCAGTCTCAACTTTATGTCCGTTGCTTTGTTAAAATTTTCAATTGTGTCGCTCTTATAATAATATTAAGCAATCTGAGATCTCTGGATCTGCTTTTATGTATATTTCAATGATGCAGGCATTTAATGTTCTTCGTTATGAAATCGGGCAAAGGTATCTTTCTCACTATGATGTATTCAACCCAGCTGAATATGGGCCGCAAAAGAGCCAGAGGGTATGTTACTGATCAAAATCAAATACTAAACTGGCCATTTATAATGTCCCATGAACATCGGTGCATTTACTTCAGAACCTCCTGCAATCCTGCTAGCATATTGCAAAATGCAATTTTACCTTTTCTGATGGTTGAGAGAAGATGCTGACAAGTGATATCCAATGTCCTTCACTACTGGGTAGAGTTTTTTTTGGTAATTTTTTCTTTTGGAGCTGAACAGTCAGTTGACTGTTGAAGATTCCCGGTAACCTGTGATGAATCTCAGTTTGTATTTAGTATCTGCATCTCTTTTCTAAGTTTTGGACAGTATGTAGTTGATCCTTTCAAACTTTCCAAAAGGTGGGCCATTTCACTTCCAATATAAGAAGTCCTAAAGAGTAAGAAGGTCATGCATATAAGCGTAAGTAGAAGAGAGGAAAAAGGAGTTGAAATAGGAAAGACAAAGAAAAACAAATGAGAGAATAAAAAGCCTTCACATTGTTGCTCTATGTGTGCCTCAAGAGTTAGGTGTTTGTCGCGTGAGTGCCTCAGGTGTTGAGGTAAAAGCTCTATGAAAATAGTAGCTTTGTTGGAGACCTAAAAGGTTTTGCAGGTGGCCCAGCACAAGGTGTACAAAGAAATGTCTTAGTTCACACTGGCAGAATGGTACAGGGTATTGAAAATTGACCAAAAGACCTTAGTGTTACTTAATCAAGACTTCATCTACTGCCATCCTTTATCTTCCACAGACCTCATGATCATGAAATCATTGATATGAGGGTCCTGCAAAGGGAATATTAATTCAGTGTCCTTTGTACTTGACACTTTGGCCATGCAGTGTAAAATTTTTCATGCACTACATTGATAAGTTTTGAACCCCTATATCTCATAATTTCCATTTTCTTTTTTCACCTTTTATATTGTTCACTATTGATTGCACTGGTTTCATTACAAAATTGTTTTTTCTTGCAAAAGGCATAGAAAACAAGGAAACCACTTTTGTATTTTTTTTACACTTGTCTGCCAAAATTTGAATGACCTAAATCTATTCTATATTAGTGCCAGTTCAGGATATGTAATTAGATAAGTTGTTGGATATTTTGTTCAAGTTGTTTTCTAAGCCTGATTTTCTGTCATACAGATTGCTTCCTTCTTACTATACCTATCTGATGTGGAAGAGGGAGGGGAAACTATGTTCCCTTTCGAGGTAGTATAGATTTGCTCCCTAACCATTATTTCAGCTGAATTATCTTTAGTACTAGGATGTGACACTCTTGATGAATGTGCAGAATGGTCTAAACATGGATATCGTGTATGACTATAAAGAGTGTATAGGATTAAAAGTGAAGCCCCGCCGTGGTGATGGTCTGCTTTTCTATTCAGTGTTGCTCAATGGTACAATTGATCAGGTAATTGCTTTTCCAACTCTTGTATCATATTATTGTTTGGAGCAAAAATAATTTACTATGATGAGCCAGGTGTCTATTTAACTGTATCAATCTGTTCACCACACCTATTCGAAGAAAGAAATCTTTCCCAAACCTTGCAGGTCAGAATCGTGGTAAATGCAGTTATGTGTTTTTGCTTGGCACAGCTCACTGTTCAAACTGTGAATGCCTTCACCAGAACAAAGATCGGCTGTTCCAATATATCATTAGATACTGAACAGAACAAAGCACAATCTATGTTTCTTTTGCCCAGTCACAAATGCTGCTAAGACCGCTATAAATATAATGGCAAATTCAGACACAAATGTATTACTAACCCCAAGTTTGGTTCCTGTAAATGTATGCAGACTTCTCTTCATGGGAGCTGTCCAGTTATTAGAGGAGAAAAATGGGTGGCTACTAAGTGGATTCGAGATCAAGAGGAAGATTGAAGACATATATATTATAATTACTTAAATTTCACATTTTCTTTGGAGAATTTGACTTGTTTAAGTGAAATTGCTGCCATGGGAGCCACCTTTTCTTGCGGCAGGGAGAGTGAGTTTTGAAGGGCGAGAGAAAGAAAGTTTTGGCAATCCTAAATTACTGGTTGTATCAAACAAGTATGCATAAAACAGATGTCATAGAATAGAAGGGCGGAGGAGGGAATAAACAGCAAAGGAGATAGTGTGTACCCATTGGACAACAGCCTTTTTTTGTATGTTCTTATGGGATGTTTTGGTATTCAAAGAATGTATATATTTGGATGTTTTTCACGTGTTTAGTAATTTGGTTTTGCTATTTTTTAATAGAAGAGATACTATTCGTTTTAGAACTTTAGAAAAGGGAGTAAAACCGTGATAAGAAACCAGATACAGATTGACAACTTGTTCCGAATAAGCAATGACATCAAGAATGAGAAGGGGGAATTGAATTATGAATAAATGTAGTAACACAGTTAGTGAACATTGCAGGCTGTAGCAGTTAGAGGGATCTCAAACATACCACTAAAAAAGTTCCACCATGATAATTAACAGTGTTAAAACGTTTGATAATAACTACATTTGGCTTTTTCTGCAGGTGAGTGAGACTCATTCCCTGAGGCCATATTCTCTGCTTGTAGTTACATAACAATGGCTACAAATGTAGTTTGTTTTTCAAATGCAACATCATTGAAGTTTTTCAACCATGTGTGCCCTATCAATTACAAAGACTTTCATTTGAACCTGCCCTGAAGTCGTCTGGTACCAGACAAGCAGATGGTTGTCTTTCTTTATCCAAAGTCTTTGAGTTGACACGTTCAGACTTTAGACAAACAATATTATGTTCATGAAATTTGGTTCTTGCTTTTTCACCTCTATGCCATTGCTAGAGACCACTGCGAAGCAAGACTGAAGAAGCTCCCTCTGGCAACAATTCTGCCCGGTCCTTGCAGGGTATCTATGGCGAGCAACAATGGTGGGATGGCTTGGAATGGGAGGAAGAGTCCAACAGATCCAACATCCTTCCTTACTTCAACGCGTCTTAAGGATTTTACCTATGGCAGGCCACCTTAAGGAATCATTTATACATCCAAGTTTTCTAGTGTCTCTTCATTTTCCCCATATCCTTGGAAAAGATCTTTTTCACTTCCCTCTCTGCATTGCAGCCTCTATAACCCTCATTTCTTCTGCTTCATGTCATGATCAAGGGGCTTAATTAGAGAATGGGTTTCAGTGTCTGCGAATGCATTTGCGGAACGAAATGTTAATGGAACCATCGGTTAACCATAGATCTGAAGGGATTGTAGCGTTTAATTGAAGAGTATTAATCGTAGCAAAAAAAAATGTATAATGAAGCCTGTCTTGGTGTGTTTCATAAGTATCATTACTTGTCGAAGTTTGCTTGTAGAGTCGTCGGAAAGAAAAAACCCCGGAGGGCTATGCCCAACAGTCCAAACAATATAGCAGAATTTAACTTTGCAGCATGGCTTACACGCATCAGCGTGCGCTTGGACGCCTCAATGTCAATCCGAGGCACACCAACGGGTTTCATTTGATTTCTCAGTATAATTGCCAATAGTGCAAAACAATTCCATATTGTAGTAGTATAATTTGATATTCTACACCTATAACTATATCTATATGAGAAAAGTTTAAATGAGATCGCTCTCATTTGGCTTATATGAGGATGGTTTAACTCGTAGCTATTGGATCTTGATTTGACGGCTACAAGGGTGAGTGATGGTTCAACTCACCCATCCGCTGATTTAATACTCACCATCGTATCGGAATCCAACGATAAAAAAGATTGTTCTCACACAATCCAATGATAAAAAAGATTGTTGACATGACCCTTATATGATAATGATCTCATATAAATTGGTCTCTAACTATATTGTGTAGAATAATTTTTTGAGTCCACATTTATATGCACCTCGAGTGACCTCTTACACATAAACTGTTGGATCAAGGCCACATATTTGGGATATGCACTCAGACACATAATGCTATTTTGAGAAACAAAATTTTTTAGAATTCCGCCAAAAACCGGAGCAGAAAGATAAAAAATTTAAATAATACTCCCTTGGTTCAAAAATACCTGTCTACATTAAAAAAAATACTCCCTTGGTCCAAAATGAATTTTTGGTTTTGGTTTTCTAATGTAGACAAGTATATTTGGACAGTCAGTCCACAAAATAGATGGAGCCCACAGGCTTAACGGCTAAGAACGTAAAGCCATTCCGTCCCTACCAACTGTGCGCCAAGCCTTAAACGGAAAATAAGTAATACTAGACCTTCCGCTTTTATATCACGGCCAACCTCACGTGTTAGTACGGTGAAAAAGGAAATAAAATGTGGGCCCGCAGCATTTCCATTGGGCACGTGAGATGGCCGTGAAAATAAAGCGGGAGAAGTAGCATTTTTCAAGCAGCAACAGTTACGGCGCGAGCGGCGCCGGATGGCTCGCGCGCCCTGACAAGGCAATAACGGCTAGTTTTCAAAAACTCTCCTTTAACTCTTCATTCCCCCCTTTCTCTCTTCACATTCGAATCCGTACAAAATCTCTTTCTCTCTCTAAAAACCTTCCTATCGAAGCTTCTGCAATGGATTCCGTGGAAGACATCGCCGCCGCATCGCCGCTTGCGAAGGTGGAGGCTGCGTCCGGGGACGGCGGAGGTCCGTCTGCCAAGGCCGGAAAGGTTCTTTTTGTTCTGTTTTTTTTTCTTCAGTTTCCAATCGTGTTCTTCTGTGGCAATCTAGATCTACTACTGTGCGTCTTTCTCGTAGAGATGCTTGAGTGTGTAATATGCTGAATGAGGACCTTTTTTGGCTTTTTGATTCATCCCGATTTTCTTGGAAATGGAGGAGATATTGCTTGTTGCTCTGGAGTTTGAATGTCGGTTGCGTTCTTTTAATTGTTTTCAATTTTGAGATCCTAAGCTGCCTGACTGTTGATTTCGGAGATGGGTATGCCATTTTTTAGTGTAATTTTTTATACCCTATGGTTTTAGTGGACTTTGAATGTTGGATGCATTGTTGGAATCGTTCTTAATTTTGAGATCCTAAGCTGCTTAATTGTTTATTTCGGTGATGGATTTGTCATTTTAGTGGAATTTTTTATATATTAGGGTTTTAGTGCACTTTAAATGTTGGATGCGTTGTTTGAATAATTCTCAATTTTTAGATTGTAAGCTACTTGATTATTTATTTTGGTGTGAAATTTTACATTTTTAATGTAGTTTTCGTGATCCTGTGGTTTTGGTGAACTTAGAATGTGCGATGATGAATCGTTATCAACTTTGAGATCCTAAGCTGCTTGATTGTTGATTTCGGTAATGGATTTGCCATTTTTAATGTAAATTTCCAGATCCTAGGGTTACCTGAGAATGAATGTTGGATGTGTTGTTGAAATTCAGATGTCTGTAGCACGTTGTGCATTCTCATTATTTCTTTCTCCTAGGATTCTCAATTACTTCTTTCTTCTAGAGATACTCGAGTGCATGAATGTGCTGAATTAGGACTTTTTTTTCATTTTTTACTGCATCCCATTTTTTCAGAAATGGCAGAGATTATAGCTTGTTGCTTAAGAATTTGAATGTCAGAGGCATTGTTTGAATAGTATACAGTTTTTAGATCCTATGCTACTTGATTGTTTCTCAGGAATTTGAATGTCAGATGCATTGTTTAAATAATATACAGTTTTGAGATCCTAAGCTACTTGATTGTTAATTTCGGTGATGGATTAGCCATTTCTAGTGTAATATTTAGATCTTAGGGTTACTAGAATTTAAATGTTGAATGTGTAATTGAAGTTCGGATATCTATATCATGTTTTTCTTTCCCATTTTTCGACCCTGGGCTCTTAATTGCTTACTATGGTGCTGATTTTTTTGAAATATTTTGTTTCCAATTTTGCTGTACTTTCAAGATCCTAGGTGTATACGACTTTGAATGTCGAACACATTATCCGGCATAGATGTCTATGTAAAGTTATGCATCTTCATCTTCAGATCCTTGGCTGCTTATTTTCCAGTTGTTTGTTTTCATCGATGTTTTTTTTTGAAATATCTGATCCGGATGTCTATGTAATGTTATGCAGTTTCTTCTTCAGATCCTAGGCTGCTTATTCATTTCGTTGATGAATTTTTCTTTAGTTGTTTGTTTTCGTTTCCAGTAACTTCTCAAGATCCTAAGGTCATTTTGAAGGCTGATCTAAACTACATGATTCTCATTTGTCTTGATTGTTGGATTAGTCTGATTCTAGATTACGGAAACTACTGATTTTAAGTAATTTTTGTCTACTATTTTGATAGCATCAGAATTTATGTTGGGAAGCCGTTTCTGGCATTTTAGAAGTAGGTGTATCTAAAGCTGTTATGGAGTTCTAACGAGTCATAAATGAACATGATAATTATATAAAGTTAGACTATTACTCCATAACAGCTTATTATTTGGTAAAGTTAGAGCCATCTATAATTTTGACACTTGTGTGCAGAAAAAAACTTATTCCAATAAACTAATGGAAATGATCGTCCTTTTGGAAAGAAGAAAACCACTAGGTGTCTGGTACATTTCAGAAAGCAAAGCATATTTGTCAACCAGTGATCAGTCTTGCACCTATTATTTGGTGTCTCTAAAATAGTCATATTAATTTGGAGTAAGTGTTACCAGTGAAACGCTTAATGCTTGGATAGTTTACTTCTCAATAATTTGTCATAATACTTTGATGATTTGACTCACGGGGATAATATATATAAGTATATGTATACATATAATGTTGTTATGATCATGTTTCACTGTAGTGAACATCATTGAATTTAAGGAGGAGACAAATTTTTTGCAGTGTTATAATAAACACTTCATCTTCCTGAATAGTTGGGAGATCTCCCTTCTTACACTATATTTCTGAAGATGCTTTTCTTCTTCTGCAGAATCTATCAGCATCAAGGGTGATATGTCATTCAATTTTGAACTCCATTAATAAGACATCATCACAGATCAAGAAACTGCCTCACAGAAGAAGCGTATCACCACTCAACTGGTTCCCTCGCAAGAAAACTGATTCTTTGTTGGAAAGGAAAATAAAGATTTTGCAGGTCGATATGAGAAATTAACTATTTAACTAGGACAATGTATTGGGCTCTGGTATGAGAACTTTAACAGATTCTAGTTTGTTACAGCAAAGTGGAGGCATGAAACCATCTCTTGATGAGACCCTAGGTGACTCCAACCCTCACTATTGCAAAATAGAGCGAGAAAAAATGGCAGCAAGAGAGGCTGCTCAAAAGGTTATGGAGGCTCGGAAAGCTGCAATGGTGGAGGCATCTTGGTATCGCATATTGCGAGCAGCCAGGTTTTTATCTTTATGGAATCTTATAACATTTATACTTAAATAGCTAAATTTTTAATTATACATTATTTTTTTCAGAGTTCCAACTAAAGATGCAGAACACCAACTAGAGTTGGCAGAGAAAAATGTTGCGAAAGCATTTGAAGAAGCCACTGCTATGGGTGTCATTTTGTATGACAGACCAGATTGTCCGAGAAGGCCATCCGAAGTAGAGAGTTCCCCTACAGATGGAGGAAAAGCTACTCATGCTGTGGCAGCATCTTTTGAAACGGCCTTCGAAGTTGACAAGGAAGTTGGAGCCGCTGTTAAGACTGCTTTTCTTCGGCTAGCAAATGCTCCCTCCTCGGACCAAGAGTTTCAAACCATACTTCGAAAGATCAGCCAGAATCCAGATCTTGGTGAAACCAATTCAGAGACTGTAGAAAGTGAGCCAGAATCCAGATCTCTGAAAAACCTTGTTGTCATGATGCATGATAGGCTAAAGTGTTTGAAAGATGACGAGCTAGCCTCTCTTGCCACAATAGTTGCTACTTGTGGGCTGAATGCTGCTCTTCATGCAGCCGATAATGGTAGGGACCATGATAATGGCTCAATTGCTGATGATTCCCTTCTCCATTGTCAGAAGAAAAGGATTCAAGCAGGATCAGAACTTCCAAGTTTAGATAAATTTCTGGTGAAGCATGTTTCAAGGCTGGAGAAAGAAGTAAAAGAAGCGAAAGCTGCCAAAAAGTGCGATGAAGTAGGTGATGTGAACAGAGAGGTACCAGAAATTCTGACTGATTATAGTCTTCCCACAGAAGACCTGCCGGGGCTGGATAAGTGTTTGGTGAAGCATGTATCGAAACTAGAAAGAGAAATACAGGCTGCAAAAGCAATGAAAAAGGGTCCTGCCATAGAAGAAAAAGAAAATTCAGAAGCCATAGGTCAAGAAGATTTGGATGATCAGGGCAAAAATGCGACATCATCTTTCGGAGGACATGAGATCCAAATTGAGGACAAAAAGATACTGCAGTTGAAATGGGAGAGTGATGGAAGTTTGGGGGAACTCCAAAATGGAGAAACAATGATTGCAGAAAAAAATTTAGTCTGCACAAAACCAGATGCAAAATTTGATGAACAAATCTGTAAAGAAAATGTAGATCTTAATTTGCTTGATTTACACCAGTCTACTGAGTCTGCCAGTTCGACTTGGCCGAAACAGGGCTTATTTGCAGCCAAATCAGTGTCCCGGATTGATCGTGCTAAACAAGAAGTGCTCGAGGCATTTTCAGGTCAGCAGAGCTTAGATACTCTCCTTATCAAACATGTTTCCAGTCTTGAAAAAGAGAAAACGTCATTGCAAGCACAAGGTATGGTCTCTGAGAAACTGAAAACTAATCAAGAGTGTGAACCTGTAGAAATGGACAAATTTGATAAGATGCTTAAGACGCACGCTTCTCGGCTGGAGAGAGAACAAATGGCCCTTATCAAACATGTTTCTAGGCATGAAAAAGTGAAAATGGCAGTGAATGCAACAGAAGTGGCCTCTGAGAAATTGGAAAGCAATGAAGAGAGTGAACACGCAGAAATGGAGGGGTTAGACAAGGTGCTTGTGAAGCATGTCTCTCGGCTGGAGAAAGAAAAAATGGCCCTGAGAGCCAATGAAGGAGGAAGAAATATGAAAGATAAAAAGGAGGAATTTAAGGCCATCGATACAGAGGGCTTAGATAAGATGCTGGTGAAGCATGTCTCTAGACTTGAAAAGGAGAAAATGGCAGCAGCACAGTCGAGGCAGGAGGAGGTAGAAAACAAGGAACAGTTTGAAAGTCGAAGACAAGCAAGAGAAAAGGAACTGATGGAGGCATGGGGAGGCCTGAGCCTGGGACATTCAGTGAAGCCTCATCTCTCAAAGCTTGAGAAAGACAAGGTGATGGAGTCATGTAATTTCAACATACTAATTCTCCAAAATTGCGTGTTAACAAATACAGAAGATTTTTTACTTTTTTTTGTTTGTGCATTCTCAGGCTGCTTGGAAGAGGGCCGAGGAGGAGGAAAGAAGGCGGCGTGCTAGGGAGCAGTGAACTATAAAAATTCCCACAATCTTTCTGGACTATGGTATGTAAAAGCTTATCTGCAATCCATCAGGAAGTATAAGGAAAACAATCCCCAAGCTGTTTTTTTCTCACTTATACAAGGAACAGAATAGAGTTACAGATTTGCTGGCAAATTTTGGAGTCTCGAAAATTTCTTGCTACTGGCCTAAACATCCTCCGAATGTTATTCAGCATGCCTTGTCTCAAGATGTGCTACAGGACAGTGGTTCTCTAGATCAGTTTGTATGTCTTAGCTTTTGTACTTTTTTCCTTGTATATCCTTCATCGGTCTAGAAGAGTGATGTTAAAAAAGGTCCTCTAAAATTCCTGTGTTTTCACAATTGGCTATCCAAATATCCAATGGAAGCTTATGTACTTAGATCACAATATGCTTGTAAGCAAAAATTCTGGCAGGAGATCTGCCTGTTTCAAATACTCTATATGTTGGAAAAATTCAAGAGGGAATGTACTTTACCCGTTCGTGTTGAATAATAATCAAATAGAACCTGAAATTGCATACACAAATCTAATTGTCCGAGGCACAGTGATGAACTGCTGACTTTGAAACAGATATTGTCACCCTCTTATGCACGGGTTTTCTTCTGGCAATCTATTCAAAGATACAACGAACCAGAATGACAGGATGTGCACTTCTCCTTGTCAAACTCGAACTCAGATAATCAGAAAACTATTGCCTTTAGAAGAAGATCACTTTTTGGGAAAAGAGAGAGAGAGATCCACACAAATTTGTTCTTGGTTGTTATCTTGTATATCTCTTTGAGTTTTCCCGTTCATCATATATATGGGAAGACTCAAAGGTTCATTATTAAGGAAAAGACACAACTTTTTTAAGGAAAAACTGCCAAAAATGCGAGAAACCGCGCGTAACCGCTCGTAGCGATCGATCGCTTCCATAGGCGATCGATCGCCTCGGGCGCAAAACACTATTTTCATTTTTTTCCAGTAGATACGATCGATCGGTTTAGCAGCCGATCGATCGTCATCTCTCAGTTTTACGAAAATCACAGTAGATACGATCGATCGTATTTATATCCGATCGATCGCCACAATGCGCCCATTCGCCCACGCCACGCGCGCGCGCGTGTGTGCACCTTTAGGTGCACCCATGAATGTGTGCACTATCAATTGGGGAGAGTCTCCACACTAATAAGATACATAAAGAGAAAGATTCTTTTCTCTTATATACCTTAACACACTCACGTGTGTTTCCTATGTGGGACTAAAAGAAAACCTCATTAAATAGGTTTTCTCTTTCTCTCCAAACTTATCACATAACTAAACATTAATTCTAATTCAATCAATCTCAAAATATAGGCTTAAGATGGGCCCACTACTCATACCCAAAACCCAACACTATAAAACAAGGATTATAGCATGAGCATTTTCTTTAATGAATTTAGGCCCTGGTGTTGTTTCAAATGAACTCACATAGGTCAATCTTTGCCTGCTAAATAAGAGGATATCAAGACACAAAGTCTGCTTCAATCAGTTCATTTTTGTGGCTCATGCATCTATCAATTATCAAGTAAGTACACGAATTTCATGAGAACTTCATAAATGAAGTAGTTGACGGCAGTTTTTTTTCTCGTAAAATTGACAGAAAGGTTATCATCAGCCTTTTTGTGGAGGGCATTGTATAGAGTGAAGCATGGTCCCACCCCCCCAATTGGTTTCCATCCATTTTAAGGTGTGGATCTTACTCTCCAATCTCCCACCATTGACTTTCAAAACATTCAGACTATTGAGTGTATCCAAAAAGAAAGAAAGCAACCCCATTACTATGCGCCACGATTCATAAAGTGTCGGTGTACGCCGTGGCATCGCAAGCTGTCCAATCTTGATCCAACGGTGCACGTTAATAAGGAGCAAATGGGTTTGAATCACCTTACTACAATCCTACGGCTCATGATGCTTCAACGCACACCGACACACATGAGCCATAGCGTACATTAACATTTCAACAGTGGGGCCACATCCACATTGGCAATGGACTTATATTTCAACAATATGCTATGTGGACCCCATGACGCGACGGCGCACGCCGACACACATGAGCCATAGCGTACATTAACATTTCAACAGTGGGGCCACACCCACATTGGCATTGCACTTATATTTCAACAATTTGGCATGTGGGCCCCATGACAAGGCTCTAGAACACGCGCTACCTTTTAATGCCCGTGACCCAACCCAACTGTACAGCAGCCCACCCAAACGCGCGCGGGTCCACACGCTCGTGTGACCGTCTCGCACGTGGGAAAACCCCTATAAAACCCATCTGGCTGCCATGAAATTATCAGTTTTGCCACTCGTGCGAGCGAGCGAGCAGAGAGGGAGGAGGAGGAAGGAGCCGAGAAATTCGGTGGCTAGGGTTCGGAGGATATGGGCGGAGGCAACGGCCAGAAGGCCAAGATGGCCCGTGAGAGGAACTTGGAGAAGATGAAAGGCGCCAAAGGTAATAATTCAGTTTTGGATTTTTCCTTTTCTTGTTCTGTTGAGAATTTTTTTTTGATTTTTTGGGATTTTTTTGATGGTGTAGGGAGTCAGCTGGAGTCGAACAAGAAGGCGATGTCGATTCAGGTGGATTCTCTGTGACACCCCTACCCTGATCTGCTATATTGACCTTCTTCATGTTGTTTCTCTCTGTGTTTCGAATATGGTTTGTGGATGCTTAATTTTGTTCTGTTCTGCAAGACGGAGAAGAAAACCTATATAACCAACTTTACCGGTCACGTTCAACTTATTCTTTCCAATAGTTTGAAAAGTTCTCAACATGAACCAATTCAACCTTCGGCCGTCGAGCTGCTTCGAAGCTTTGCAATTGATGGCCGTCATTCAGTGATTAATGCGCTAATGAAAAAAAGTTCCATTGTATTGATATGATAATGTCACAGTATATTTGATTGTGGTATTTTCCATTATCATAAAAAAAATTGTGGTATTTAGTAGTTATACAAAACTCTCTGTGGATATAAAAATACTTCCTGTGTCCAAGATTACCTGCCTTCATTAGAAAACTAAAATGAACTGATTTTAGTTCATTTTGGTTTTTTAATGCAGACAGGTAACGACTGGAGTACTAGTTTGGCAAATGGTTTCTCATTTTGTTGAGCTTGTTCTTGAGGTAGTTGATCTGCTTTATATGTTTCTTTTATACTTTGTTTAACACAAATTTTGATAAATGGAACATTAGCAGATTCGGATGAGGCCATGACATTCATGTTAATTGTATCACAAGGCTTATGTATGAGGTTGTCTATGATGGTTCTCTTTCTTTTTGACAATTGACAGCAATGTCTAAAATGTTTCAAACTCTTGTAAGATGTCATGTGTTTTTTCTGTTGATAATAAAATGTGTATATTAGAATATTGACCAAAGTAGTTCCCGACACGTAACTCGTACATGGGGATAGTTTATTATGGAGTAATTGATGAGAATTTGCTGTGGAAATTACAAACGATTCAATGCTTGATAGGCTGATATAAGCTAGGTTCTTCGTTGGAGTTATCTGGAAGGGAAGCAGAAGATTGATGGTTTTATGTTTACATGTGGCTGATGGAAATTGTCCTGTTCTAGTGTCTTTAATCTCTATAGACCGACATCTTTACCGTGCTTAAAGTCCACTTACCTTTGTTTTGAAGGGATTCACTTGCCACTTGTTCGTTAATAAACATTTTATATTTTTATTTTCTATTTGACCGTTTCTGTATTTTTCTGTTTGCAGTGCAAGGTCTGCATGCAGACATTCATCTGTACCACCTCAGAAACGAAATGTAAGGAACATGCTGAAGCAAAGCACCCCAAGGCCGATTTGTCCCAGTGCTTCCCACACCTTAAGAACTAGAAATCTCGCAAGAATGGAATCAAATTGTGGACTTGGGTTGGGACTTGGGGGTTTGTATATGGGTAGATATATGTCACTATCATAATTAATTTACAAGGACTCGTAAACAAGAAGTTCATGTTGCTGCTTGCTCCCTCCCTTTTAAGAACCTGTGATTTGTTGAATAGTGTAATGATAATCGTTATCCTTCTGTTTGCGTAGTAAGACTATGGTTTGAGAATGTCTTGCGTGCTCGCAGACATTGTTTTTTTCTAGTCGAAGATGTCGTGCTATAGTTTTTGCCAATTGGGTGTAATGATCTTATCTCAGTATTGCGTTTGGAAAGTGTCTTGCTGCCCATAACTACATTTGTAGGGGTGGGAATAACAGTACTAAGCAAATTAATCACGAAAAATGTGCCGTGTTCTGTATGTTTTGATCGAAAAGTGAGCATCTAAAATGTATGTGACTTTTTTCAAGTGCACATGTATTTTTTGCTCGGTTAAACTGTCAAGTACACATCCATCTCCATGGATGTTGAGCATTAGATGTTCCCAGGGAACCAAACACTGATTCACTATGGATGCATGTCACGTCTTCGTGCTATTTATTTTTTTTGGCTGCAAAATTAGGTGTACTAGTTATGCTAAATTAAACTATTGCACAACTATAAATAAAGCGAAAAAGCGACCAGGGCGTAAATGCAGCAGTCAATACGAGAAAATATGAGTAACAAATCTCCCAAATTATAGATGAAACACTTAATTGCATTACACTAAAATGTTTTGTCAAGGTGTGCTAAGGCATGTCCTGCAAAAGGACGAAGGGCTGGAAGTTATAACACTATAGAGATGCATAATATATTCTCTTTTTTATATAATGCATATCATGTTCTAAATCCACATATTTATATATACAGACTCAGTAACAATGACCACGAGAACGATTGAATGTTGCTTCCCATATGAATCATCCATGTAAGAGGAACAAAGTATCAGTCCAATGATCTATTCTTTATGTACGTATCTACTGTTCTCAGCAGTTTTCACTTGAGAGAAATATGGACGCTTATGCTCACACAAAAAAATAAAATGTGTTAGTCCGGAACTTCTCATACAGCCCTCAAAACTGCCTAAATTATTATTAGGTTCTATGCAACAATAAGTAGATAGCTTATGATCCAGCAGGAAGAAGTAGCTAGCCTATGATCCAGCAGTGAGAGGCTGCTAACCCCTCGGATGAGTCGTATTTCAGTCCTGTGTTCAACTTCTTTATTTCTGTCTGTTACCGTTTATTCATTTCTCTTTCCATGCTATCAGGCATCAATGAGACAAAATGCCTCCGTAAACGTTATGGTAAAAAAGAGAAATGTTCCATCTTTGTTTTCAAAGGGCACGTAATTGAATTTTTACTTGCTCAGTATACCAGTTCCGTCCAAAAAGAACTTCCACTGCATCTTCTACCAGTTACTTTCAATCCATCGTTAGATAATGAAACAAGGATTACCATTGCTTCTTGTGCTAAGTCTTTCCTGACGATCATAGCGAAGGAGCTTGTCAAGAAAATCAATAGCCTGTACATTATTCCAGCCAAAGCAGAATATGATCAATAGATGCAATCGACTTGCATTCTCAAATAGAAAATGAAGTTACGAGAATCAAACAAAGTACCTCTGGAGAAACTAAATGCTGATTATCACTGGTAATAAATTTGGACCAAGGCTTTCGGCTATGCCTGCAAGTAATGTCACCCTCCAGTAAATAAAATCCAACAACATCTATTTTATCGCAGTTAACTTAAAAAGAGAATTAAACATAAATGACCCATTTAGTAATCCAGACATACCTTCCGACATGAGCATCAAGCTGAGGATCAAGTGCTAACCGATACATATTCAGGTATGCATCTAATTCATCTGTCTCAAGCACCTGGAAGTATAATACCTCAAATTAGAAAATCTCTTGAGGTAGGTACAGATCAAAATACTATTGAGAATTTTATTAGGAAAAAGGTTCATACAGTAGTTGATATCTTCAATTAAAATGATGGAGGAAGACTAAAGGTGAAACCCAGTTTTGCAATTTTAACAAGCTGGTCATGGTTGTCATGACCGTGGAAGAAGGGATCTTCACGAAATATCTATTACAGAAGCACACAATCACAGCATTAAAATTTTCGGCAACGTACGTGATTGATGGAATATAAAATTGACCAAAGAACACATCTGTCAATTTTGAGAAAACATTGGAGCTCCAGAAAGAAGACACACCATTCCAGCGAACATGCAACCGAGGCTCCACATGTCCAAAGAGTAGTCATAATCTTGCAGACCAACAAAGAGTTCAGGTCCTTTAAAGTATCATCAACTTTCAGCAAAACGTCCAATACCTGGCAAACAGTATAATAAGCTTGTAGTTCTATATGCAAATATTCTTCTTGTTCAGGCCTCTCGTTCGCACATCAAAGATCAAGGCCCCTCATAATCTCTCTGCTTGGACAATCTATATTTAAAGATGAATACCTTGAAGCTACACGAACATTGTACTGCTTCCCTGGATGATAAAACTCTGCAAGTCCCCAGTCTATCAATCGAAGGTTCCGCAAGTCATGATCAATCATAACATCATAATTCCCTGTGAATGACAGTAATTTAGTGCCTGGATTTATATAAGATGATACTAGTAAAAAATGATCTATACGCTCTGCCAGTTGAAAACTTTCAGCAAGAAGGACAAACAAATAAGTGCTCCATGCCACAATATCCAGAAACCTCTAAACACATTAAAACATAATTAACCACGAAAAATGAAGGAAGGCTTTCTGCATAGGTACTAGTGAGAGAAATAGCTTTTCAATTTCAAACTCAAACTCAGGCTCGATGAGCCAAGGTAGATTTCAGTGCCACTCGAACCAGCTTGGCTACTTATTGACAATGACATTTTAAACCTTCTAACAATCTACAATCAGAATTGGAAGAGTGCACTAGGAGAGAAAAAAAAACACAAATTAAAGAAGAAATGTCATAAAATTTTCCTATTTTCATACAGAAAGGCAAATAGAATAATAAGCATCCATATAATTGGGCAATAGGAGATCCTTGAGAAGCTCATAAATGTAATAACGGATGTCATAATCTGTCAGCGAGGGGTATAGAATTTTGAAATCAGTACTCTTCACCTATTCAAAGATAAGGCTCGGAGTCTTCATGCGATGATCTCTAACAATATCCCACAGCTTCACAATATTTGGACCTCCACATAGATTCTGCAGAATTTTATATCCCTTTTTATCTGCCGAAAGTCAGCACAAATATAACACATTAACTTAAAATTGTTTAACAATAGTTTGGAAGACTAATGCCTGCATACATTTGTGCAATATCTAAGGTGCACAAAACATTCATCAGAAGAAGACAATTGACAACCCTTCTTAACTATTGTCACATATTGCTATATCGACATCTTTTAGTATTTTTTACGAAGTGTTGACTATTACTAAGAACACTCTTTAAGAAACCATGCGACTGAAATTCTTCTGCTTACATATAAAGGTTGCTCCTTGATGCTTCACCCATTTGCATTGATCAGACTGGCATCCTTCTTACCTTCTTTCAATTAATACCTTTTGTTTTTAATTCGTAATAGAACGCACGACTAGGATGACCACTTACCTTCTTTTTCTTGACAGGCTAAAGGATTTTGATGATGCATCGCTCATCGGTGGTTATATTGATGCCTTAACAAACCTCACTATACTTGCCCGTTCCAACTTTCCGAGCAACCTCATAACCGTCCTGGTTCCTGAGTAAGCAAAGTAACATATATTACAATGCCCATCAGCTATCATCATCATTTTGAAAAGCTTTATATTCTCTATTAGCTCAAAGAAGGGTATAAAACAATGAAAACATGAAGCCCTCCCGTGAGACCCACCAACAAAATGGCTTAAGCAGAATAAAAAAACCCCTCTAGATAGAAGAAAAATCAATTAAACAAAATCTTAAAATTCCTTTTCCTCCTGCAACAACCTTTTTTGTTTTTTTTTCCTCCTGAGGTACTTACCTATTGTCTATTGAACAATATATTGACAAATAACTCACTCTAATAAACAGATGGACAGCGCACTTGATGCTAAAAGCTGAACAACACTTCCAAATCTATGCAATTGTTAAAACCCGAAACTAAATACTCCCTCCATCCTGTTTTAGATGTATTGGATGGTGGAGACCCCAAAAATTTGGGAGGGGGCCGGGAAGAGGTTCATAATCCACTCAAAAACTGTAACATCCGGAAAATTAGTAAGTATTTTAAAACAGAAATTGACCCTCTTAACGATTGATTTGGCTGTGTTATGCCTTGTGCAAATTAAAGTTGGTGACAAGAGCTTTCAACGCCACCTATTATGCATGATTTAGAGTTTGGAGTAAAAAGATATGAGAAATTGAATTTGATAAACGTGACATCAATCGATCGCCATAAAGCCGATCGATCGGCAAGCTTGAACCGATCGAAGCATTACCAAAGCAAACGATCGTAGTTACTGTGATTTGTGAATGTTGTGTTTCGCGTAAAGCGATCGATCGTGCTGTAGCGCAGTAGTGTAAAACAGTGCATACGACGATCGATCGCCGGTTGCGGTTTTGCGATTTCTAGAGTGTTTTTGGGGTGGATTTGCTTGGGAAAGATACCAAATCCCATGGGACTTGATTTGCACGTCTCCAATAGGATTTTGAAGCCTTCCCATTGGTTGGAAGTGTCCATGATTTGGAAGATTGGTTGAGAATAGATTCTCCCCCAACTCTATATAAACACTAGAAAATTGGCTTGTGCTAATCCTAGAACGTCCAGAGACTTTTCCCTTCTCCTTCCCACGTTCACCCAGCTCCTTGGAGGCTTGTTCTTGTGGGAGTTTGCGAGAGCTTGGAGCGGGAGCTTTGGAAGGAGCGGAAGAGACGAGTAACGCGTAGAAAGGCGAAATCTTTGGAGGATTAAGTAGGATGGTTTTTCCCTCTTCTCTCTTTTTTATTATATATGCTTTTGATAAGTGTTTTGATTCAACACCTTAGTTATTGTTTGGATTCTTGCGAGATGAATGTATTATGTCCATGTTTCTATGCGTAATGCATCATAAATCATATGTGCATTCATGTTTCACTTCTAGATGGGAATTCATATCTAAAGTCTAATGCTTTATTAATTTTCCAGAGAGTAGAAGTTCTGGTATTGTTGGTTGATGATGATTCACGTTGAGTTTGTGCCTTTAAGGTGTGTCTTATATTAATTGTCTTGTTTAGGGTGTATCAATGTTTACATATTATGTTATATATATAAGAACACAAGAAAGGAGTGAACTTTAGTAATTCCAGATAATTCTAGGTTTTGTAATTGGTCTAGGAGGGGAGTATATGGTCTGTTATTGATGTACTATTATTTATAATGTGTTGTTAAGTAAGATAATCAAGTTTAATTAAGAATCTTAATCTCGGCCAGAACTGTTTCTGTGCTGACAGTCGGTGGTAAATAATTCATAACTAATTCAAATAAAATCGGAAAAATATAAAATCAGTAGGGTTAGAAACTAGACTCACGAGGGGTATCAGTAAAAATTTCAGAGGTCAAGTTTTACTGTACAAAGCACAGTAGCCGTCGGAAGAGGACTGTTTTGCAGGAGAGAGTGAGCAGAATTTGAGAGAAAATACTAAGTATACAAATAACATCATGTAATATGATATGATAACGATTAATATGTTAATAACAGTAATTAGACTATATACTTATGGAATATCACAGTAAGAATTGGGTTAGATGTAATTCAATTATGAGGGATAACTCTTTGTCCAGAAGATTCATAACTATCTATTTTAAAAGCGTTGATATCGGTTTGATATTCTATTTGGAATTCAAATCATCTAAGATTCTTGATTTCTTCTCTCTGATAATTGGATTATAAACTCTAATGCGAATGAGGAATTCCTATCTAGGGTTGAGCATGAATGATATGTATTGATTGTATGTTACTCCAATGAGTGAGTTATGTGTTGACCAAAGACTTTGATGCTTCTATCCATACTCCTTGAAGAGAGTCTAATCTGGTAAGAAATACCTTATGATCTTAGAGTGTCGTGACCTCTATTCTTTTGAGATATTGCTCATATTGATTACATGATTGTTTCTTCCACTGGAGACCTTGCAAGACTCTCCCCATGGTGGTCATGGAATGTCAGATCGCCGATATATCGGCGATATATCGCCGATATATCGGTATCGGACACAAACCGATACGCCGATACCATTAAGTATCGGATTTCAGGTTTTTTCCAAATATCGCCGATATATCGGCCTTTTTTGAAAAAAAAAATATTTTTTTTAAAAAAAATATTTTTTTCCAAAATTTTTTTTTTTTTTTTTTGGGAAAAAAAAAACTTTCATGTTTGTTTTCTATCCTAATATGCATATTTTGAAATCTATTCTTTGTTTAAATTAGTATAACTCATTTTAGATGTTAGATTGTGAAAATATATGGTAAAAACTAGTTTTTGACGACCGATATTTTTTTACACAATATCTCCGATATATCTCCGATATATCTCCGATATTTCGTCTCTTAGGCCGACCGATATTTTACCGATATCCGATACGACATTCCATGATGGTGGTTTCATAGTATGCTCAACTAAGCCATTGCCAGATCTTGCGAGGTCACTTATAATTATGAAATTGTGATTCCATACTGCCTGAAGGGAGGCACTATACGTACGTTAGATTGTGGACATTACGGAAGGTCCTCAGTCTCTGCCCATCGTGTCCGTAAGCACTGGTGGGGCCAGCATCCTAGACGCATGGCAGGGTTCCAAAGAGAGGACCCCTAGGGTGGTTCTGGTATATTATTTTAGTCACTTGCGAGCGACTGGTTCAACGAGCAGAAATTGTAACTCCTTTCACTTTAGATGTCTGGAGCATTTGTTATGATTGTTATTCTCTCCTTACTCATATGTGTAGTAGGAGCCTTATTGATGTTTTCCTTACTTGCGAGTTGGAATTGTTGTCGACTAACCTTACAGGTGTATAGACCTCGGTTCAGTTTAGATGTTGTGAGATATTCACCATCCCTTGTTATTCTTATTCTCTTCGTACTGCTTGTTTTCATTCAGTGGGTTTTTACATCCTACTGAGTGTTTCTATGAAATACTCATGCATCCTCTGATGCAGGCACAAATGAAAAGTGAGATCAAGAAGTACAGTAGTTGAATGGCGGATTGCAGGCACCGAGAAGAGATTAAAGACGATTTAGTTATTTGCTTTGCTTTTTATTGATGCTTATGATATTATTGGCAATTGTGTGCCATAGACTTTTAGGTTTATTTTATTGACTTTCTTAAATGGATTATTATTATTAAGTAAATTCATTTCATAGTATTCATTGATGTCTATTATTGTATTACACTGATTGTGGGCATAATCGGTTACACGTCTTTTTGAGATGATTGTAATCGGTTGGAAAATCGACTGTTCGGTCGCGTGCCCGGGATTCTCTACCTCAAAATGTATTCCATTGATTGGCTTCCGCACTCCGATCGAGATATGTGATTTTGGGGCGTGACAAAAACCTCACTCACTTCTGCAGGTAATTCTAATTAACTGTAATTTATTCTTTGTAGTCACATACATATGAAGTAAACATCCATATAAAGTACTCCAATCCGTCTGCAATTGTTATTAACATTTGGCTTTTCAAAATTAACTGTTTTTTCAAAATTTTATTCTTTGTAGTTACAATACATATGAAGTTTACATCCATATATAGTACACCTTCGATTCGCAATTATTGTTAACATTTGGTTTTTCAAAATGAACTAAAATCCGCAATCATTGTCAAATTTTTGTTTTTCAAAATGAACTAACTTTAGTTCCTTTTGACAAACCGTTAATAAAATTCCGGACGGACGGAGTAGCTCATTTTGTGTACTTTCCCGAGACGACATCATATATGAAGTATACTTAGATTACAAGAAGAAAACTTGATTGAGAGTTCCTCAAGAACTGAATCCACTCTACATACTCAAGAGCCAAAGTCCCAACTCATCAAAACTCCACTGCAAAGTGTTACTCCCTCCGTCCTCCTTTGGAAAAAAGTTTGTCCCATATTAATAGATCCATTTGGCGCCTCCATTCTAGCCTTTTTCCCAACATCATGTGTCATGTTAGCACCTCATATATCAAGGAAATGAATGTATTGACACAGAATTAAGTCATAAAGAAAAAACGTACAATTATCTTGATTTCTTACTCCATACAATGGCCCCTCATCAAATTAGGTCAGTGGATGAACATGAGCTAGTTGAAGCGGCTTCAAATTTCTGTGGCTAGTTTCATTCAATTAAAAATCATTAATTTTTTAAATAGAGCTATTAATATGGGACAGATGGAGTATTACTAAAAGAATGGTACAGAAAAAAAAAGGACATGGCCAGTAGTCCTTGGGCCATGTCCAAGGACTACTTGGACCCCAGTGGAGGGGGAGGGAGTCGTAGTCCCAGTAGTCCTTGGGCCGGAGGAGGTTGACGTCGGCATAGACCTGGCCTTGGACATGGCCAGGACGGCGGAGGAGGGAAGGGAGTCAGGCGGGTTGTGGGCGACGGGAGTGCGGTGGACGAGGAGGAGAAGGGCCGGGAGGAGGAGGCGGAAGGCCACGATGCGTGAATTTACGACCATGAACGGACAAGCATCGCCGGCGCCGGTTCACGTACTTGCTGCAACTCTCCCTCCTCCGCTCCATATTACCTGTCTGCATTATAAAACTAAAATGAAACCACTTCAGTTTATTTTGGTTTTTTAACGCAGACAGGTATATAGGATGGAGGGAGTAGATGACCAATTCGGCTCTGCCGCAGAGCCAGATGATTGGTTGGTCGGGATGGGGCCTACTGCTCAAACTATTTGTACACGTCAGCCTATTTTTTATATCGTTTTTCTATATTGGGTGCGTTTGTTTGTTGAAAGATGAAAAATCGTCATGCCAAAACTTTGTAAAAGTAAAATATGTTTGGATAATTTTAAATAAACATACCCTATTTACGTTTTAGGCCAAAAAATTTTTCACACTAAGGTGTAAAAGGCACTTCTTTCACCTTGACGATTTTTCATCTTTTAGTAAACAAACGTACCCATTATTTTTATGCGTTAGTAGATGCTTCGGTTCTGTAAGAAGATTAAAAGAGATTAATGTAAATAATACTAAAAGAGGTAGAGGTAGACCAAAACATGTTAAAATTTGGATGCCTTTGTTTTCTTTTCTAAAAGAGTTGACAAAAAAGAGGTTAGAATGAAGGTCGTCGACCCCAAATTATTAGAAAATGTGCTATTTAATTATGATTATAATTATGTATCCTTTTTTTTTATAATGAGGGGTGTATGAGTCGTAAGAACCCGACTAGATCCAGCCTCTTAGAGTATTGTATCTTGCTGCCAATCCCCACATATATGTACACAGCCACAGACAACACAAGTACTGGTTAAGTCAGGATATAGTCCCTATGGTGTCTAACAGAGTGGATGTATCTATACTTGGAGAAATTATTTGCATACAACGGCCTGACCACGTCACTTTTATGTGAGGGCGCCAAAGGAGCTGTCATTTCCGGGATTGGATCAACAACACACACGCTTTATGTGTATGCTCTAGTTGTTTGGAATTGGTGAAATTATTGGGTATAAAAATTAGGGAAAAGTTTAAATGAGATCGCTCTCATATAGCTTATATGAGGCCACTTTAAATCATAGCCATTGGATCTTAATCTAACGGCTATAAATAGCTATAATGATCTCACCCACTCCCTCATGTGACACACTCACCTACCCAC
This sequence comes from Houttuynia cordata, assembly GCA_039654745.1. NCBI lineage: Eukaryota > Viridiplantae > Streptophyta > Magnoliopsida > Piperales > Saururaceae > Houttuynia > Houttuynia cordata. Next base: position 5,205,172 of record CM077512.1, read on the forward strand.
TGATTTAATATCCGTCCTCCGATCGGAATCTAATGGCTATCAAGATTGGCCTCATGCTCCTTATATGAGAACGATCTCATGTAAACTCTTCCCTAAAAATTATTGGGAACAAAGGTGATAAGCATAAAATTATTTGATGAAAAGAGAATCACACGGATCGGGAATCACAGTCTTGAGCCACTTTGGACTTTGGAGGCATGTTTCACATGATTCATGTTTCAGAAGAAAATGATTCACCTGATTCAGCTGTGAAAGTTTTGAAGTCCACTTTGTGTCATGGAAATTGTATGAGTGAAAGTTTTGAAGTCCACTTTGTGTCATGGAAATTGTATGATTTTTCCTGCCAACGGCTCCTTAGTTGGGATCTGCTTGGTAACTCGATCCCTAAACAAGTTAAGCTCTTGATGAGGTCTAAATCACTCGTGTCTTAACATAGGCCTTATTAATTCAGAAGAATATGCATTATAACTGGTCTGTCATTCAGAAGTGGCCATAAGGGTGCTATGGGAGTGCAAAATGCTTCTTTAGAAGCCGCTTTTATGGAGAATCTCCTCTTGAGGAGAGGAGAGTTAGGAAAAACGTTTCTCTTGAAGCATGGTGAGACATTAACCAAAGGGAAAGAGGCTTTAGAAACAACCGCTTCTCTAGCCAAACGCACCCTAATTGTGCAAGCAAAAGCCGCTTTTAATGTAGCTAAGAAGCATTCGCCATTTTCAGATGCAACAAGCCCACCATTTAATCATGGCTCAAATGAACTAGAGGATCTAATAAAGAATGTAATTAACATTGAATGAGAAGCAGTCACCGTTCAATTTTGGTCCCATTGTGATCAACATAAACTTAAAGATAAAGATGGTGATTAGACTCTTTCCAACTCCCAATTCAAGTTTCAACTAGCATCTCCCAAATAAACTAACTCCTGCTAAAAACTATCAATAACCTGGTAGCTTGTAGCAAATAAACAAAAAGTTATGGGAAGTGGACTTAAATGGCAATAACTTAGATAACAAATAGGTATCCAAACAGCCCCTAAATTGTTCTTTAACTTAGGATGCTTTTGGCAATGGATTATGGAAGAAGCAGGAGCTAGAATTATTGGATTTTGCTTTTTTGAATTCTCATTGTGAATCATTCGCATTTGGTTGTACATGGGAAGAAGAAAAAGTATTTTGGGACACTAATGATATATCTGAAGTTGGAGGGGGCATCAAGCATAAATTTTCATGCGATTTCTCCCTCGAAATGCATGAAACTTCGTGAAAATAGTGAAGAAGCTGGCCAAGAGGGGACACAATGGTCCAAGGGTGGCTCCTTGATTAGGGGGGAAGTGCAACAGTTCAATGCGAGAGAGCCATTTTGATTGTTCCAAAATTCTGGAAGTGAAAAAGGGCAAATGAGTTGTTTCGAGTCACATCAATGGCCGCATATGCCCAGGGTCTATAGTGTTAATATATTAATTATGGGAAAATTTAAATGAGATCGTTCTCGTATAGCTTATATGAGGCTAATTCAATTCTTAATTGTTAGATCTTGAACTGAACATTTGATTTGACATACTCAGTAACACTGGGTTGACATCAACCCGCAAATTGGAATCTAACGACTAAAAAAATTGGCCTCATACTTCTTATATGATAATAACAATCTAATGCAAACTGTTCTCATATATTATATTCTTTTTATTCCAAAATACTATGTATATTTAAAAATATTCATTATTCTAAAATATTGTATACATTTTACCAAATCACGTGACTTCCTCTTTCCAAAATTGGAAGAGACTTGGAAGAATTGACTTTTCGTGAACTAGCATACGAGTTGGAAGGGAAATTAAGGAGAAAGAGTCATGTGACTTCCGATAAAAATGAGAATTTTATCAAATATACATAGTATTTTATCAAATATACATAGTATTTTGGAACCGAGAGAATATATACGCTGAGAGAAGCCATTTTTGTGTTTAAGAAGTATTCGAGGGTTAATATGTTCAAAACCTCCTAATCCCCTCTTAAAACCCTACTTAAGAAAACGATTAGTAAACTAATCACCAACTGAACCACCTCCTCCTTCCCTTCTCGAACACCTTCCCTCCCTTTTCCGTCCTCCGCTGCACGACTGACCATGAGGGCGACCCTCCTGCGCAGCGCCGGTCGCCGGATTAGCTTCCTCTTCTCTCCTCCCACGTTCCACCGCCAGCACCGCCGGGAGGCGACCCCCGTCCCGGGAGGACTACCTCCCCTTCTTCTCCTCTGCGTCAAACAGGGCCGGTCCAAGTTCTCATCTTTGTCAACGCCCAGGTCGCCGCACCGGCGAAATGGGCTGTTGGGTTGGTACCTGGGGTTGATCCAGGCGCGGCCTGTTGTCACCAAGAGCGTCACCGCCGGCGTCATTTACACTGCTGCTGATGCCTCTTCCCAGGTATGTGCATTGCCCTTTCCGGGTGTTAAGAACAATTCCTCTTGCCATTCTAGGAATGGTGTATGGTTCTTAGTTAAGGAATGGTGAAATGTGTTCTGGTGAAATTGCAAAATACCTATTTCCGTACAGCATTTTGTGTATATATCTTCTTTGATATTTTGATAGTTTCTACGTCCAATGAAGCCTGTCTGTATTTGAAAATGGGTTAAGTTTATTGGACTCTGAGGATCCTGTAAAAGACATAGTTTTTGCCGGTGTTTTTGGTCTTGAGGAAGCAAAGTCAGCCATGTAATGAAGGACTCGTGTATTTCCAAATGCAAATAGGCTTCATTGGACGGAGGGAGCATATCAAGTCCTCCGGCCTTGCAAGTTTTATGAGGGTGTATGGTTCTTAGCAAGGGTAAGGATGTAATGGGTTTCTGGTGAAATCACAAAATAGTACCCATGTCCGTACAGAATTTTTTGTTTATCTCTTCTTTTTGAATTTTTTCTATGGACTATGATTGTGTGTTTTTCTTTTTCTTATTAGATTAGCTTAGAGATATTGTTATGCTGATGTCAAATGCTCCTCCTTTCCACTTTAATAGTCTGATTTGCTTGTTCAAAATGCACAGAATTTAAATTATGTTACTGGACTTCATTAAAAAAATGTTATATTACTATAGGTTTTATAATGGTGGATGGTTCTTAGTTATAGGAATGCTGAAATGGCTTTGTGGTGGAATGACAAAATAACTATTTTCTTACAACATTTTGCGTATATCTCTTCTTTTCATATTTTTTTCCCGAACATTATTGTGAAAAGGCCCTACTTGATTATGATTATGATTATGATTATTGTGTGCTTTGTCTTTTTCTTACTCCCTTCATCCCCATATAAATACTCCCTCCATCCGATAATGCCACTCTGCATTAGAAAACCAAAATGAACTGATTTTAGTTCGTTTTGGTTTTCTAATGCAGACATGTAATATTGGACGGAGAGTAATTTCTTTTGAAAAATTAGGGGTTTTTATTGCATGGAGCCAGCCTTTTAAATTTGATGCCTCTTCAACTAGCTCATATTCGTCCGCCCACTTAAATTGAGCCAAATGGAGATATTAATAAAGGACTAATCTTTTTTCCAAATGTAGCTATTGATATAGGACTGAGAATTATGTTAGCTTGTTGTTCTGATGATGTCAAACGCTCCTTCCATCCCACTTTAATTGTCCGGCTTGGTTTTTCAGAATGAGCAATTAGTTAATTTTGACAAAAGAAAAGGAACAAAGATTGTTTCATTTTAAATAACCAATCGGACAATTAATGTGGGGGCATAGGGAGTACTTGCTTAGCTGGTTTCAGATAGTACCTGGGCTGGTGGAAATATGACTTTACTGATTTAGCCCTTAACTTATTCCTACTGCTGGCACTACTTTTATTCAGTTGAATTATCATGCTATCTCATTTTAGTTACCTAATCAGTTTCTGAAATTTTAAACAGTTGATCACGCTAGAGCCTTCAGTTTCCTATGACCCAGTAAGAACACTGCGGATGGCTGGATATGGAATGTTTATCATCGGACCTACATTGCATCTCTGGTTCAATACCATGTCAAGAATTTTACCTAAGCGGGATGTAGTTAGCATAGCAAAGAAAATGTTTCTCGGGCAAATGATATATGGACCTATAATGAATGCCATCTTCTTCTCCTTGAATGCCGGCCTACAAGGTACTAGTTAAACTGCTTTTCTATTTCTATTAATCATTGGCTTTTGTACTATACTATCCGCCTTTCCTTTCAAGCCTAATTATATTATCATTTTAGGTTATTATGTTTTATGGGAACATACATGCAGTTCTCTGATGCCATAATCATTCATTTCCCACTACATGTAAAAAACTTTCAATATTTTATACAATGTAAGGTGCAATCTTAATAGGAGCACTGACCAAAACGAATGTTTTTTTTATTTTATGTTATGTTGGCTTGGAGATTCTTGATTATTGTTATGATCATGTTGATTGTGAGCGGTCAACCATATGTATGGGTTGGTAGCAAACATTGTAAATTGTGCATCCAGTTTTATTCAAGTTGCCGGCTAGCTGAAAAAGAAAAGAATATGTTTGTTTGATGCTTGTAGAAATGTTAACAAAAGACTGTGTAGCATTTACACTATACGATTGGACATTTTTCATGGGACGGAGGGAGTATATGTTAAGAAAGAAGAGGAGATGGTTATCACATCACTGCACATGCCCACATATTATCTTGCGGTCACAATACTTGGCCCTCGTGAATGTACAAGTATTCACTGCAGAGGTCTGAAATTAAGTCCCCTGGTTTTACATAGTTAATATAGAGTTTCCCTAATCATGTTGTCACATTACAAACTGAAAAGGAAGAGGTAATAAACCAAAACACTCTTGTGAAGAGGTGGACCCACAACTTGATTACTGAAAAACTGGGGGATTGCTAAACCATACATTGGAGGCACAAGTGCAGAGCTCAAACCTTATTATCCTAGGCATCCAGTCACTGATTTATAATATGTTTAAAAAAATAGTAATGCCTACAATGAATGGAGAATCATGGAACCTCATGTGTTGCCTATTGGTTCACTGATTTCATGTAGTCGCCATATATCTCTGTATAGATTCATGTTGAACCACAGATATGGCACATAAAATGTCATATAATTGCTGATATGTATGGTTCCATTGCTTCTGTATATGAACCTTCTTGAAAGGCAGGTGAAACTGGGGCAGAGATTGTTGCAAGGTTGAAGAGGGATTTAATTCCAACTCTTAAAAGTGGGCTTGCCTACTGGCCCCTTTGTGATTTTATCACCTTTAGATTTGTTCCTGTCCATCTACAGGTAGAGCTCTCAAAACTATTAACTTAGGTTTTTATTTTGTGTTATTTCTTTTGGTTCTTGTATTTAACCAACTGATTACTGACTTCCTTTGCTGCATGGTATTGTTTTCCATAGCCATTGATCAGCAACTCCTTTTCATATGTTTGGACAATCTACATTACATACATGGCAAGCTTAAAGAAGGTGGATATGATGGAAATGTCTGCTGCTTGACTTATATCGCCAAGTAAATGGATTATAGATGTTTTGGATAAAGGAGTAGGTTTTACATCCTGACATATTAGGCTAACTGAGGCATGGTAGAAAGCTGACTAGTATGAACAGATAGCACTGTTATTGACAAGAATTACAGCAGATGTTCTAACAACCGTCGCTGCCTAAAGTTTTATTTTGGCATTGGGAACTACGAAGTCCAATTGTATAGAAGTTGTTATATACTCAATATAGTACCCTAACTTTACTTTTTGAACAAGAACATGCAAATTCACAGAGGATCTCTTGTTTGAAATTTGTATTTCCTGTGTTGCTTCCTACTTTTGACAATTGATATTAATTTCAAGTTTGAAAGTTACTCCCTCCTGTCACTGTTGTATTTATGTCTTCATCTCACCAAGAACCTTTTTTGTGTATTTCGCTTTGACTACTTGGGCATATGGATTTTAATATCAAATGTTGTGACATTTTTCACCATGTCTGCATCTGCCTTGGTCCTTGGATTCCCTCCTTTTTAGGCCATTTAAGTGTGAAAATATTATGTCCACAGTGCTACTACTTTTGTTTCTTTTTCTTTTGCCTTGATATAATTTGAGACTTAGGTATTTACTAGCATTAATTGGCTTCATTTATTCTCCAATACATGATCTCTTGTTAACTTGTTTGTTGCCTGTTTTTCTGTCGAACAACAGTTACTATAAGTTGTAGCCAGAAACTTACTCATCAGCATGATGCAATTCTAAACATTTTATTGCATGTTCCCGGAAACAATGGGACTACCAGGTTGTTACTGGACAAATTTTTTTATTGAAATGCGACTGGGCGGAATATCTGAGTAGGATTAAATTGTTCTTGCCCACAAGCGTCTGAAACATATGAAAAAGGCTGGGTTTTTTTGGCTACAAAGCAGAGTAGTTTAATATGCTGCCATATTATGTGAATATATTCTCAGAATCACATGTAAAACTTTTTGGGTTGGAAATTCATTGACAAGAAAATATAAGAAGGATGACTGGGTTGCCACCCCACAGAATGCAACAAGTAACCTGTTAGAAAAGCTACCTCAAAGAGAAAGAAAAATGGAAAGGGGACCCCATACAAGTTTTTTCTTTCATCCCACTCCATTTACTCCCTCTCCCTCGCCTCCTTTGGCACTGAACTTACATCAGGGTTTGCCCTCTCCCTTGCCGTCCTTCTCCCTACTCCTGCGGCACTGATGAACCCACAATGTGAGAGACTATAACATGGTGGTGGCTGAATACTGCCAATTGTGGCTGTGGTAGGCCATTGCCGCTTTGACAATCGCTGGCCACTGACACAACATTTCCAGATTGTAGGGAGTCGGAGGAGAAAATCTAAGTCCGGCAAGGACTTGTGGAGGCCCTAAATGTTATAACTCAAGCATGATCCTGATGAGACATGGCCCTAATGACAGTAAAGGTCCAGAAAATCAAAGGTAACACAATGCAATACTGCATCAATGTACTCGCCAATGGGTGGTAGCAAGAAGCCCTTAAGCACTTGATTATACAAAAAAATTGAAGTATAAGCACTTCATGTTAGAACTCTTGGTTATCAAAAGAAAAAGAAAAAAAAAGATGTAGTCACTCACTATTAGTCTGTGTGTTTGGAATCACAGTCCATAGCTCTTCCATCTCACTTCGGTAGTCAGATTTGGTTTTTCGAAATGAACAAAATTCAGTTCATTTTGATTATAGAAAATGAAGAAAACTAGTTGATTAGTTTGAAAAAGAAAGTTGGATTAGTAATGTGGGGGCAGAGGGAGTGTTGCTTCAATGATTTCAGATAGTATCTGGGCTGGTGGAAACATGAATCTACTGATTAACCTAAATAATACGTCCTCATTGCTGCCACTACTACTACTACTTCAATTGAACTTATCATGCTATCTCATTTTATTTACCTAATTTAAACAGATGATCAAGTTCTATGACCCAAATAAGAGCACTGCGGATGGATGGATATGGAATACTTTTTGTTGGACCTACATTGCATTTGAATTCAATACCATGTCGAAAATTATACCCAATCATTAGACATCACAAATCTAACATTCTCCACAAGTTAGAAATTTAAAATTTGAATTAATTGATTAGAGAAATATGAAAGGAAATCTTTCGCTAATATTCTAGCGGACGAATATGTAAAGATATAAACATGGAATTGGGAAAATTGTGAACTAACACTTTTAGCAAAAAAAGAAAGAAACTAAAGAAGAGTCAACTATGATGCACTAGCAAGAAAAATGTTTTCCTGACCATATCTTTTACTCTTTCATAAAATGTATGCCTCCTACCTTTATAACTATGGCATGAGAAACTCCATGCAAAGTGCGTTGATTTTATCTATTGACCACCGAATTGCACTTTTTTCTCATTACTTTCTCCTCCTTTTGCCAAGTAAACAGTTGCTTAGGTGCCTTTGCTGGTGGTGACTAAATTGCTTGATTCAATTCTAAATAATGAAATGTCGGATGACAGATCAATAATGGCACTCATGTTTGATATTAGACAAGCTTTACAACTTGAGCATGACTAGACATAGAAAATGCTGCCAAAATTTTGTTGATATCTTTGGCCATACAGTGCAGAAACAGAGAATACCGACAACAATACAGCTAAAAATAAGTGGAGGGTTGAGAAAGGGAATGATACGAATGTTTTCCATACATTATGCTAGATATTCTCTGGGGAAGATCTCAACTTTGATGTTTAGCATCTAGTTAGAGAATTTCAATAATAAAAATACATTTATACTGCCCAAGTCATCATCAGCATCATCTTCTACCCCCTTATCTGTGGTCACCCCAGCCTATTGTCTTGGACCTTTTGACTTCATTAAGCTGAAAATAAGAACAAATGGAAACCACATGTTAAATTTAGAAATTAAACACCACAAAAAATTATGGGAAGCTTTGAAAATTTATCTAAATGTTACATTCAAGCAGTTAAGAGTGATCCTAGTGGGTCATGGCCCTAAGGTCACACTTCTTATGAAATTTAAAGCTTGAAGCTGTACCAATGCTGGAATATGGATCTAAATTTGGAATTGCTGGGGGGGATTGGCCATTGCTAATTATGGTCAATTATTTCTGGCAAAGTTAGGTTTTACCACATAACTGATTGAATCAAAATTGGGATTGGATAGGTAGCTTTCTAAAAGCTCATGTGATTGATAAGAGTTACATCTTTAAGGCCAGACAAGTTGGGCGAGGGCATGTGAGAGGCTCAATTATAGTAGGTCCATCTTTTCGCCTCTGCCAGTTTTCTTAGCACAGCAAAATCCTATCCTTCTTTATTTGTTTTTTCCATTTTTTTTGTAAGGAAAAATGATCAATTGCCATGGCCTCATTCGCCATCACAGATCACTTTGGGTGAGACTGTTAGAGTGCGTTTGGGTGAAGGGCCCCTTCTAAAGTTGTTTTCCCTTTTGTTGAATGTCATATCACACTCCAAGAGAAGGTTATCCGAAAAAGCAGTTTGTAAAGAAGCACTCTGCACTCCTGATCTGCCCTTAATATGGAATGGAGGGAGTATTACATAAAAGAAGCCATTTATTGCTAAGCAAAATTGAATTAGACTAGCCCATTGTAGTTCCACCGTACTTAAGTATGGTCTCTTTTTTGATTAACTAAAGAGGTGTTGGTGTGATGGCTATGGCACTCTTCCTTAAATGGAGGTCCTGAGGGGCCGTTTGGGGCGTGAAAAATCAGTTCCATCCACTTGGATAAATTTGGAAAAATCCAACTAAAGAGTGGCTAAATGGGATAATCTTAGTGGATTATCCCATTTATCCACTTTTTAGCTAGATTTTTCCAAATTTAGGGGCTATCATCCAGCTGGTTATGGATTTTTGGGATAATCCATTAACCAGCTGAAACATGAGACTCATGTTTCAGTTGGTTAGTGGAAATCCATAATCAGCTGGATTTTTTCAGCTAGCTGGAGCTGATTTTTCACGCCCCAAACGACCCCTTATCCAGGTGGATAAACCTAATTTTTCACGTCCCAAACGACCCTAAGTTCGAATCACCACTATGTGGGCCATCCACCTGAGATTATATCCTACTTTATCCCGTGCATATGATGGGTGGGCCTTGTACGGTGCTCTAAGAGGTCGGTTGCCCTTCCCCTTCTAGTCGGGTCTTAACGACTCGGCCCGCTCGTTATAAAAAAAAATATAGTTTAATTTTTTATGATAATTATGGTCTCAAAAGTTGTGTCTACAAGTGTGATATATATGGTTGTTGGCCGTTTGGTTGTTATCAAGTCCAGCACGTATTGATCACATAGTAGATAACATCCAATCGATCCATCACTTTTGGATGGAACCCACCAGATGTTCACTCTATTTTCTTTAGTAAATTAGTTGGTACACTTCACCAAACTATGTGAATTGTGGTCTACAATAAGACCTAGATGAATGTGCCATCAATGAACTAGGGCTTCATGACGTTACATGTAGTAGGGCCTGGATTGGGACACATGTGCTCACAGGCATGGGTTATGGGCCACCACATATCTAAGAGAGCCTTCGGAATTTGTGGGGGAGCAAAGGTCTAGGCCTCACGTGGGCCTTTCAACTTCAATTGTATCGTCAAGAATAGGATCAAGCTCAGACCTCTAGAGTCCTAACCCCCTACATTGGACTGAATTTCTACATTGCCACCTAATCTCTTTTGAAGGATCATTGGGATGCAAATTTGGTTTTGGGGAAAACTGTATCAAAACAATCCTCAAGTGTAATACATGTTCAAGGTTTCATTGCAATAATTGAACTAGGATCAGAATTGAAAACTATGGAAAAGTTTAGGTAAGAATTTGCCCACTAAAATTAGCCATCGCCTCTTTACTCTACACACTCTTGAATGATCTAATTAATTTTCAAAATGATATATATGTACAGCAAAATAGTTAGCATGCACCAGGTCACATACTAAGGGCTTGTTTGGCAGCCCTTTAAGGGGCTGGATTCTTTATTGAAGAGATTTTCCAAAAAAATCTAACTTCACTTCTTATAATGACATATATTGTAATTGTTACAAAAAGACAGGGGTATTTATAAAAAACGTAGTTTCATCATGAAATCACGTTTTTTATTAAATACCTCTGTCTTTTTGTGAAAATTACAAATCCTACTAACAAACCATTTCCTAGAAGTGGACTCTTCCTAACCAAACACCTAACTTCATTTCTAAAATCTAGATTTCTTACTCCTAAAAGCCCTAACCAAATAGACCCTAAAAAGAGGTTGAAAAATCTGAACTCAAGTACATATTCACTTCTTGTACGAAGTACAAATCTAACCCTTCAATGGGACATCAAGGGCCTCAAAGTGACACAATCAATATCTCGGTCGTGCACCTTTCTCATGGCTACCACTGGGCCACTGTCACCTCCCTCTTCTCGAAGACTCACTCTGCCGGCTACCACCTACTTCACTCCCTGCCGAGTTCAGAAAAACAATCTCCTGTTATTGATCTAGGTTTTGTTGACCTTTTGTGAATCACAAATGTTCACGCTTAGCGTATAAATTTCATTGGAAGCAGAAGGAATTCGTGTCTAGTGCTCCCTCAATGAATTTCCAGGCCCCAAACAACATATGGCCACAGACATTTAGCATTTTAATTCCCATCTGTACTTTAAGTTCAGATGTACTACCTGCCTGCATGTATTAATGCCACATTTGGGAATGCAAAGCACTTCTTTAAAAGCTATTTTTCCGAAGAATCTCCTTTTAAGGGTTAGGAAAAACGCTTCTCTTGCAGTGTGATGGGGCATTTAATAAAAGGAAAAATGACTTTAGAAGAAGCTGATTCTTTACCAGAACCTTAAGGCTGCATGATTAAAATTGGACCGCTCGGAGATAGTCACTTAAATTTGAAGCCTCTTCAACTAGCTCATATTCATCTAACCATTTAAATTGAGCTAAATGTAGCTATTAAAAAGAAGAAACCTTTTTTTGTTTCAAATGGAGCTATTAATGTGGGACGCGGGAGTATATATTTGTATGGGCATTCTGTAAATTTGATGTGCTATGAGGGGACCGTTTTAGGAAACGTTTCTATAAAAGCCACAGCCATTGGCTTCCAGTTTCCAAAGTGAGTGGTGAACTGATGATCAATCTATTATGGTAGTAAGAGTGTTGAGTGTTGGAGCCTCCATCCTTTTGGTTCCGCAAGTGAATTGGGTAGCATTTCTGACTTGGAAGTGGTGATAGGAAAAGGCCAGAGAATCCAAAAGACATGATAGGAAAAAAGGAAGAATTTTAAAAAAGATGGTGAAGATTGATTTGTCGTCTGGTGTCAGCTTCACCACAGCCTTTCCAAGGAAAGGAATGGCTGCAGCTGCTTTTGCTAAACCTCAAATGGTTCTTCTTCACTCCCAGCCTTGACTGGGACAGCCCGGAGTGGAGATAAGCAAAGATAAGCTTCTCCAAATGGCTGAGGTAGATAAAGAAGCTAATGTTCCTCTTCCAGCTTTCCAGATGTCCACCAAGAGAAAGCAGCTCCTTTCCAATGCCATGAAGAGAACTAGTGAATGGTTTTTCATTCATTCCTTTCTCTTGTTTAATTTAATGTTCATGTCACTTATGGGTCTTCTTATCTTGTTGGAAATACTCCAAACCTGCATCTTTCTTGATGGGTTTTTGTGTTAAAATTTGAATAAATTCTTTGTGTGTGTGTTTGTTTATGAACCCTTTATAACTGAATTCTAGCAGGATATTCTCACAAGAGATCCCAAGTGACATCAAAGTTCAAGCTGGAGGAGCATCCTTCTCACTCCACAAGGTGATCCTCATCCTTCAGATGGTCTATCTTATTCAAAATAAATCAACATGCTTGGAAAATTTCATGATTTATATAATGGGTTAATTTGTATATATGTGCAGTTCCCTCTGGTATCGAAGTGTGGATATATCAGGAAATTGGTCTCAGAAGCTAATGATGCAGATCTTTCCTTCATTGAAATCCCGGATGTTCCAGGAGGTGCTGAGGCATTTGAATTAGCAGCCAAGTTCTGCTATGGAATTAACTTTGAAATTAGTGTAGAGAATATTGCAATGCTTCGCTGTACAGCGGAGTATCTCGACATGACCGAGGAGTATGCTGTTGGGAACCTTGTGAATAGAACTGAGGCCTACTTGAATGAAGTGGGACTGAAGAGCCTCTCAGGGGCTGTTACAGTCTTGCATTCATCAGAGAGTTTTGTTCCAATGTCAGAAAAGATAAAGCTGGTAAGCCGATGCATAGATGCAATTGCGTATACTGCCTGCACAGATAGCCAGTTTTGTTTTTCAGGGAGAACTGAGAACAGTAGCCAGGACAGCTTCATCTCTGCAACCTCACACCCAAAGGCAGTTGATTGGTGGGCAGAGGAATTAACTGTTTTAAGGATTGACATATTCCACAGGGTTCTCATGGCCATGAAGGCCAGAGGATTCAAAGAGTATGCATTGGGTCCCATACTCATGTTGTATGCACAAAAGTCTCTGAGAAGTTTGGTGAGGACTGAGAACACTTCACAAGTTGCAATCATTCTTAATGTTTCATTATTTGCATTCATTGATTCAAATTTGTATGAAGCAGGATATATATGGGAGAGGTAAGAAGAAAATTGAGCCAAGAGAAGAGCATGAGAAAAGGATGGTGCTGGAAACCGTAGTGAGCCTTCTTCCAAGGGAGAGAAATGGCTTGTCAGTCAGCTTTCTTGCCATGCTCCTAAGAGCAGCTGTATTTCTTGATACCACTGTGGCCTGTAGGCTTGATTTGGAGAAGAGGATGGGCTTTCAGCTGGGCCAGGCAGTATTAGATGATCTGCTGATTCCTTCATTTTCTTACACAGGCGAATTATTCGATGTTGACACAGTGCAAAGGATCTTGGTGAACCACTTGGATCAGGAAATGGAAGGTGAGCGCCTGGCTCACAATGCAGATGAAGACTATGTACCACCATCTACTAGTGAGATTGAGAGGGTAGGCAAGCTAATGGAGAGCTACCTTGCCGAGATAGCAACGGATCCGAACGTGAGTGTTGCAAAGTTTATTGGTCTTGCAGAACTGATCCCTGAGCATTCAAGGGTAACAGAGGATGGAATGTACCGAGCAACAGACATATACTTGAAGGTGAGCTTCTTCCTCTAGATTAGCAGCTAATTCTTTGTGGTTGCTGCTGTTTTAATTACAAAAATCACTAAGAAGCTACTTTTATATTTAGCTTATCTTGGAATGGTTACTGCCAATAGGTTTTTGCAAATTTTCCATCAGAGATTAACACATTGTAATTAATTGGATTTTACCCTTTATAATGGTGATCAGGAAGGGTAACTTCAATTTGATGTAAGCTGTCAAATGGGTGTTAGTTATAATTATGCTTTTCAAGATCTGTTTTGCAAATTATGAATGGCTTTTTTTACCCTCCTGTAACCTGACCTAGATGGGAAATTGAATATTTACAGGCTCATCCATCTTTAACTGAGATGGAAAGGAAAAAGGTATGCAGCTTGATGGATTGCCAGAAATTGTCAAGAGAAGCATGTGCTCATGCAGCTCAAAACGACAGACTTCCAGTACAAACAGTTGTCCAAGTGCTCTATTACGAGCAGCAAAGGCTTCGGGATGCTATGACTGGGACCCTCATAGGAGGAGAATCTCCTGCTTTACCAAAGAAGATTACTTCCTATTCTACCACGTACAATAAACCTCCAATGTCCGAGCTATCAATCTTAAAAAGAGAGAATGAAGACTTGAAGTTAGAGTTGGTAAAAATGAAAATGAGACTTAAAGAACTTGAGAGGCCACATGCACTGATAGAGAACAGTCCATCATTTGATAAGCCTCCTTTACCCAAAAAGTCATTCATAAACTCAGTATCAAAAAAACTTGGTAGGCTTGTTCGCAGCGATGGAATTAGGCCTTTCGATGCTAAGGGCAAGATGAAGCCTCCGAAGAATCTAAGGCATTCAATATCCTAGGGAGTAGTAGACCTGTATGCTTCAATGTTTTTTTTTTGCTTTTGCCTGCATGCTGATATATGTGGTTGTAAATTTCTTTAGCCAAATGTCATGTAGAGAAGAGTGATTTCTGAATCTGCTTGTTTCCTTCTTGCTTGTACGAAAAACTATTATGTTTTTGTAAATGGAGAATTTAAATCGAATATTAAACATTTTCTATTCCCTTTGTCCAATGGTACAACATCTCCAGTTTTGTGATTAGTAGTAAAGGCGAAAAAGATGAATTGGAGTCGACATGTCATCTTATTATAACTAGTATTGTTGTTGCTAAGATAATTTGCTGAGCCAAAGTTCATCAGCCATGCTTTGACACAGGTTGAAGTCTCACTGGCCGGGATTTTTCACTCAACAAATGTCAATCGAGATACCAAATATCCATCTTTCACTTTTCCTTTGAGAAACAAGCCCTGAAGAAACCCAAAGGAGCTGGATCTCATTTACAAAGCAGAATTACCCAATACTAGGACTAGACAAAAGTAATTGTGTGTATGAAAAAAAATAATTAAGTGAGTTTCATGGTTGTATACTTGTATTTGGAGCGAAAACATTACTCCTTGTCATTCTTTTCAAAAGAAATAGCCTGGAGAAAGTTAATTGAAGTTCCCTAATGGGCACTTTAAAAAAAAACATGGATACAACTTTGAAACAAGAAAACACAAATAATTTGAGGATTAATACTTTTCAGTAATGGGCATTAGCTAACTTCCATTCTTCCCCCTTAATCCCATATTGAGCATTTAAATCCCACTCGTAAGAAGTTTTATAAAGAAGAAATGACTGGGATTTGGAGTGAAAACATCATTGATCCTTATCTTTTCAAGGGAAATTAGCTTGAAGTTAATCAATGGATGTGCCCTAATTTAACATATCATATACTCCATTCTTAGAGTGTCCATTTCATCAACAAAGAATTGCTATAACAGTGAAACAAGAAAGCATAGTTCATTCTTAGAATCAGTAACTGGTAATAATGGGCAATAGCTAAAGTTTCATTCCCCCCTCCCCCTTTTAAAACCCCATTCTAAAAAAAATCTTTAAAAAAAACCATGAAAATGACATGGATTAAAAGTTTTTCAATAGTGCCCATGATCAACAGTTCATGAATCATGAGCACATTTAAAGGTATCGACACAGTAAACGCATACCATGTCGTAAAAAAAAAGAACTAAATTGAGTTCATTTTGGAGAATCAAACGTTAATACTAATGCCAGACAGGGGGTAGATTAGAGTAGCCATTTTATCGTCAAAGAATTGCTATAGCAGTGAAACAAGAAAGCTTAATTCATTCATAGAATCTGTAATTGGTAATAGTGGGTGATATACATGAAATACATGGATTTATATGCCTCTTTTACTTAGTTTGCTAATGTTGTTTAAACAAGAATAATTGAAGTTTATTAGTGTTTGGTCCATAATTAGGAGTTTACATCATTTATTAATTAATTTGGCTTAATTTGATTAATTTAGATGTGTGAATTGTTATAATGAAATTATATTCTAATGTGTGTCTAAATTGGAGTTTAATAATTTATGTACGTTTCAGGAGCTCAAGACAAAGATGATCGGACGGTTAGAAAGGCCATAGCAGGTTTTGAAAGCTCAACTCATATTATAAAATTTTGAAAGGATAAATCTGAACCATGGATTTACATAAGAAGAAACAACGGGTTCTGTTCTTAAAAAAAAGGACCGTCTACTTCAGATCTAACGGACGAAGGCGCTACAACGGGTTTTTAATAAAACAAGATTAAAGACATGCTCCAACGGGTCAGAGGAGATGAGACGACTCCATTGGAAAAGCAGAGAGCTTGGGAAGGAATGGGAGAAGTGGAAGAGGAGAAGGCCAACAAGGGTCTGGAGGGGACGGGGCTAAGCCTTCCCGCCAATCGCCATGGCAATCTCAAGAGCGCTTCCACCGACCAAAACTTCAAAGACATGCTCCAGCACATCAAGTCTTCCAAGTCCCCGGTTCGCCACGTTCTGCTGCTCCTCTGTTTTCTTTGTTTATACTGCCCATTTCGTTTGCTTGTTTTAGGTGGATATAGACTTCTGGTTCTGGGTGGATTTGCTATATTAATATTGAAGTGTGTATTGTATGTTCAGCTGTTTTTGTCTGTTGGAATCTGTGCAATTGATGTGTTGTTGACTGAAAATGAAGTTATGGAAACTGAGATTTGTTGCATGAATTTTGAAATTTTATTCTATGTTGAGTTGTTTTCCCTGTTGGAAGCCTGTGTAACAGAGATTTTGACGGTAAATGAAGTTATGTGAAGTGGGATTTATTTATCTTCTGGCATGGAATGCTATGAAGTAAAGATCTTTTCTTATTGAGGGGATCTGAACTAGGAATCTCAAGTTGGTTTCTCCCTTTGTACCTCATAAAGTTTCTTCTAGGATTTTGCTCTGCCCATTTCATTTGCTTGTTTTAGTTAGATATAGAATTCTGTGCTTAGATGGATTTATATGAATATTTAAGTGCCTATTGTATGTTCAGTTGTTTTTGCTTCTGAAATTAATGCAAGTAATATGTTGGTGAATGTAAATGAAGGTAAGGAAACTGGGTTTTCTTTATCTTCTGCCATTGAATGCCATGAAGTAGAAATCTTTTGTTATTAAGGGGCACTGAAGTAGAAATCACAAGTTGGTTTCTAGTTTTAATTTTCGAGTCTAGATGGATTCTCTATACAGTTGATATGTTGTTGACTGAAAATGAAGTTATGGAAACCGGGTTTTGTTAATCTGCCATGGAAATCCATGAAGTAAAAGTCTTTCTATTCTTTTGTCTCGAGCTGTCCATTTCATTTGCTTGTTTTAGTTAGATATTGAATTCTGGGCTTAGATGGATTTGCTATATGAAATCCATCTAAGCAAATCCATTTGATTTCATTTGCTTGTTTTAGCTTATCTTCAAGTGTCTATTGTATGTTAACTTGTTTTCCCTGTTGGAGTTTTTGCAATTGATATGTTGGTGAGTGAATATGAAGTTGTCGAAACTGGGTTTTGCTTTGTGAATATTGAAGTTTTTTGTATGTTCTGTTGTGTTTTATGCTGGAATTTGGTGACTGAAAATGAAGTTGTGGAAATTGGATTTGTTAATCTGCTGGTGCAGCAGAGAGAAATATTTACTTTTTCTTTCATTCTATTCTTTTTTTTTCTTAAACTGCCCATTTCATTTGCCTGCTTTAGTTTGAATGAAAATTTTGGGTTAGATGGATTTGCTAGAGGAATATTGAAGTGTTTTTTGTGCGTTCAGTTGTTTTTACTGTTGGAATTATGTAATTGATATGTTGTAGACTGAAAATGAAGTTAGTTTGTTTATCTGCAATGGAACGGAATGAAGTACGAATCTTTTGTTATTAAGGGTCACTGAAGTAGGAATCTCAAGTTGGTTTCTAGATGTAAATTCTAGTTATGAATTCTGGGTCTAGATGGATTTGCTGTACGAATATTGAAGTGTCTTTTGAATGTTCAGTTGTTTTTTCCTGATGGAATCTTATGCAATTGATATGTTGGTGAATGAAAGTGAAGTTTTGGTAAATAGGTTTTATTTATCTTTTTCCATGGAACTTGATGAAGTAAAAATATTTTGTTACTAATGGGCATTGAGGTAGGAACCTGGTAGGTTTCTGCTTCTTTACTTAACACTGTAAATTGCTAAAGAAAATTTCTTTGAGAAATGGTGCCAGTTGGAAAAATGGCCGCCTACTTCAATAAAGTTTCTTCCAGGATACTGACCTGCCCATGTTATTTGCTTGTTTTAGTTAGAAAGACAACTCTGCGCCTAGATGGATTTGCTATATACATTTGGAAGTTTCTATTGTCTGTTCAGCTGTTTTTCTGTAGGAATCAATGCAACTGATGTGTTGGTGACTGAAAATGAAGTTATGGAAACTGCAGTTTCTTTACCTGCCATGGAACGGTTTGAAGTAGAAATCTTTGTTATTAGTGGCCAATAAACTAGGAATCTCAAGTTGCTCTTCTGTTGTACTTAATACTGTATATTACTAGAAGTAATTTCTTCGAGAAATGAAACCAGTTTGAAAAAGAATGGCTTCCTACTTAAATGAAGTTTCTTCAAGGATTTTGACCTGCCATATTCATTTGCTTGTTTTAGTTAGAAAGGGAACTATGGCCTAGATGGATTTTGCTATGCAAATTTGGAAATGTCTATTGTCTGTTCATCCGTTTTCTCAGTTGGGATCTATTCAATTGATTTGTTAGTGGCTGAAAATGAAGATATGGAAACTGGGTTTTGTTAAAATTGGCCATGGAACGGCATGAAATGAATATCTTTCGTTATTAAGGGGTACTGAAGTAGGAATCTCAAGTTGGTTTCTGCTTTTGTTCTTAATACTGGAAGTTGCTAAAAAAATTTCTTCAAGATTTTTTACTAGTTGAAAGGAAAAATGGCACCAATTTTATTCACTCCATTATAGTGTTTGTACTCATCCGTTTGCTTTTTCATAATCTCAATTTGTAGGCAGTTATTGACCATGTTTTTTTTCCTTCTTTATATATGTCTAAAGCTGCTTACTGTAATGAGGTTTTTTCCAGGATTGGGACCTCCCCATTTGCTTGTTTCAGTTAGAAAGATAACTTTGGACCTAGATGGATTTGCTTTACAAATTTTGAAGTGTCTATTGTCTGTTCACTTGTTTTCCCTGTTGGAATCGATGCAGTTGCTATGTTGTTGACTGAAAATGAAGCTTTGGTAACTGGATTTTGTTAATCAGCCATGGAATTCCATGACATAAAAATTTAGAGTTATTAAGGAGCACAGAAGTAGGAGTCTCGAGCTGGTTTTTGCTATAATACTTAGTAACTTGCTAAAAGTTTCTTTACTTGAAAAATGTTATTAGTTTCTTATTAATGTTATTAGTGCATACAGTTTCTGCTCATAATTTTGATTATTTCCAATGTCTATTTGCAGGCAGTGATTAACTATGGCGCATCTTGGTATGTGTTGGTTTCTATGTTTTTCTTGCAGAGATTTCAATTTTCTTGGAAGCCTCTTGTTTTCTAAAGTTATCTTTTTTCTTTATTACTAAAGTCTTGTTGTTCCCAAGTATTGCAAACTGCAATCAGTTGGGGTCATGGTAGTATAACTTAAATGCATCATCATGTAATTGGGAGAAACTCTGAGTTATCTGCTATTATAAGGCATATTATTAGCAGAATGTGGCACTTGTATATCCTCTCCACGGTGTAGGAAACAATTTAGCTTGAAAAGTATATCAACTTGCTCAGGTGCAGCAAAAGAATAACTGAGAGCTTTGAATATCATAATAGTTGAGTTATGTCTGATTCAAATGCTAATTTGTTTGAACTTTAAATTCTCAGTGGTTGTATAAAGAGTTTTACTCCCTCCACCCGGAATTACCATAAGGTTTTCCAAAATGAACTTTAGTTTATTTTCATTTTGGAAAACCTTATGGTAACAATTATTCCGGATGGAAGAAGTAACTTTGTTCAATTTGCTACTCTCTTTGTTGAGTCAATTCTTGTGTCTGAGCACATTATTTGCATAGGACTGCATGTCTGATACATTTTGTACTCATGTTGTGTTTCGTTTTTTTCCCTTTTCCCTTGTATGTTTCAATCTCTTCGTGTAAAGCATTGCCTTAAAATTTACTTATAGAGGGCTTGGCAACATGACCATACTGCAGGTGCAGAGTCTGCAGTCAGATTCTTCCAAGCTTCTGTAAGCTGAGTAATGAATTCCCAAACCTTTCTTTCATATATGCCGACATAGATGAATGCCCTGAAACCACTCAACATATCCGCTACACCCCTACTTTTCACTTTTTCCGGGATGGAGAACGGGTTGATGAGATGCTTGGTGCAGGTGAAGAGAGACTGCACGACCGTCTCTGGTTGCATTCTTGAGAACACTAGAAGTTTATCATCCACTTTCGGTTGTGGATTAGTGTCTTTTGTACTTGTAGATTATGTGTTGAATATGACTATAGATTGAATAACACTGTTAATTATTGAATTGTGTGGTTCTGCTGACACCGGGAATCCATCACATGTCTATCAATGGCACAAATTTTATGTATGATGAAGCAATTGGTAGAACATTGAACTATTTACTTACCAACCATAATCCATTGCTTTCATTAAAGTTATGAGTGAAACTATTGTGCCCGCCATAGAAAGATGTGAAATATGGTCTATGTAATGGCAGTTACCATACTGGGATGGGGAGCTAGACAACGTGAGATAAGATGGGAGGATGTTATGAGAAAGATACTTATTCAGAGAATAAGGAACATGATTACTATCACATTTAGGACAGCTGGAGAAATGAAATCGTGTCATACATTACGTTCTTTCCTAAAATGGATGTGTGTCATCCCTTTTACAAGGCAGGCAGGCCCAAATTATGAGTCACAAAAATGGACATGTATTATCACCAATATGGTATAAAGATAAAAAACAACCTTCATAGATTTTTACTAGATAAAGTGCTCAGAGAGTTCTATTGGAGTGTATTGAAGAAGAAGGGGATTGTGACTAGTGTACGAACAATTAGGGGAGAAATAAAAAAGTTTTTTGTTACGGTAGTCAACTTTAAATTTTTATCTTTTTGTTTTAATTATGGATGAACTAATTAGACATTTTCAAGCTAACATACTTCGATGTATACTTTTTACAAATGATTCTAGTTTTAATTGATAAAAGTAAAGTAGGTTTGAATGTAAAGCTAGAATTATAGAGGGAGACCCTAAAGTAGGACTAAAACAAAGTGCATGAAATTTAATTTTAAGGAACGTAGAACTATGGGTAGAACTTTAGTTGAAATAGATGGGTAAGAAGTACCAAAGTGTGATTAATTTCGTTACTTAGGATCTATTATCCATAAAGAATGAGATATTAATAATGTGTCATGCCCCAAAATCCCTGACCTCAGTTAGAGTGCGGAAGTCTTCAAAACACCATCTTTGGTGAGGTAGGTACTCTGGGACGCGACTCGGATAGTCGAACCAATCGGCTAATTACAACATCACAAAAAGAATGTGTAATCAATATTACCAGAAAGTCTCATGAACGTGGGTACTCATCATCCAATCTCAAAATAAAACATTGTAAATGTATCAAATGAATCCTACTTAGTTTTTAATACAACAAAGAACATAAATTGTCAATCAAAAAGAAATAATTAAAACTATGGCACACAACGGCCAGCAACATCATCAAGTTATCAAACTAAACAAGTAATTGAAAACTGTCTAATCATCTTCGAGCTTCTGCATCATCTTCCTATTCCTGCACCCATCCTGTCTTAGGTATCTTTTGTGACTGCATCAAAGGATGCATGAGTATTTCATAGAAACACTCAGTAGGATGTAAAAACCCACTGAAAATGAATCAAAGAAAAATAAAGATAACAAAGGAATATTGATATTCAATAACATCTGGACTGAACCCAAGGTCTATATACCTTAAAAGAAAGATCAGTCAACAAAGTTCCTGGCTCTCAAGTATAGAGAAAGGATAATACTCCCTCCGTTCCAAAATACTATGTACATTTGGAAATATTATTATTCCAAAATACTATATACATTTTGCCAAATCACATGACTTCCTCTTTCCAAAATTTGATGAAACTTGGTAAGATTGACTAGAATTTTGTTCATGAATGATCATACGAGATGGATGGGATGTAAGGGAGAAGAAGTCATGTGACTTCCTTATGGGATTCATGGTCCAATAAAAATGGGATTTTTTTTTCAAATGTACACAGTATTTTGGAACAGAGGGAGTAGCATATATGACTCCAACAAGTCACCAGTGTAAGGAGAAGAATAAACAGTCATAATACCTCTAGGCATTTAAAGTGCAAAGAGATTCAATTTTTGCTCGCTGAGTACCAACCATGTGGCTACTTACCAAAACATCCTAGAGGTTCTCTCTTTTGAACCCGGCCATGCATCTAGGGATGTTGGTGATCTATACATGAAATATGCATTTTATTATCTCCTAAACTTATGTTTATGCTAGTGTTTGATTAGAATTTCTACTACTTTAATATAGTTTTTGGTTTTTGTAGGAAACAAGAGCAAGACGCAGAAATAGGGTGAAATACGACTCTAATGATTGAATATTCAACTTTGATTGCATATCTCTGATGGGACTGATTTAAGCTTCATGTTAAAGTACACGAAGTCAGCTTTCCAACGCCACTGACTGTTTACAATTCGGAGTTATGAGCAAAAAGTTATGATCATTTGAAATATAGCACGCAAAAGAGACATGATTAAAGAGAAGAACCGTCAAGATGAGATTGGATGGATGAGATCGATACAATAGGTTTTTTGTTTAATAAAGCAAAAAAAAGAAAAGAAATATGAACCGGTTCCGTTCCAGTCCGGTTCAGTTAAAAGAAAAAAAAAAAAAGAAAAACCGGCCTGAGCCAAAGCTCGGGCCTTTCGTCCAGAAACAGAACTCGAGCTCTGCTCGAGCACCGGCATGGGCTGAGCTTCACTGGCGAGGCTAGCGACGGCGACGGAGAAGACGACGAGACGGCGAGGATGGACTGGACGGCGGCGATCTTGACGGCTGATTGGACCGGTGGCGATGACCATGATGGCGAGGCTCGACGAGCAGAAAAATCGGCGTGTTCAATCGGGAAAGAAAACAGTCCGTTTTGAATTGGAAGTGCTAGATTTGATCTCGATTTGGATCCAATTTGGAATGGGATCTAACTTGAGTAGGAATAGGAATCGAATCGCATATAAAAACAGAGCTTTAACAGAGAAAAAAATAGAGCTTTTGTGCATGGACAACCAGCTGGAAAAACAGGGGATTCCGGTACTGTTTCCACTAGAATCCAGTGTGGTTTTGCCCGGAAGAGGAGACGGAAGAAGAGAGGGTCGGCCAGAGGGGAGAAGGAGGAAGAAAGGAGCGATTTTGGGTGCTGTTTGCGAACTGTTACATTGGTTCTGAAGCTTCTACAGTGCACGGCTGCTCGTTGGAGAAGACGATGAATAGTGCCCCCGCGCGTGAACATTGATTTTTGCTACAGTGGTGCTACAATGATTTTGAACAGTATTCCGGTGAATAGTGCACAATGACTCCGTCAAATCAACAACGTTCTCTTTGTCCGATGGCCAGCTAAATCCTTGTCCAAGGCGTAGATGAAACCCGAGTAAATTGGTTGTATCGTTTTCTTTCATCTTAATCTTAATTTTACCTTGATTGGTGTATGAATCTTATTATAGAATCACTGTTAATTTATTGAGGTTTATTCTATATGCTCGAGAGAGGCTAGAGTGAATTCTTGTGAGTTTCAATCTGAGGAATACTTGCGTGTCCGAGAGGAACGTACGTAGAGTAAGGTGTAATAAAGGAATAAGATTTCATTTGTTTATGCTCGAGAGAGATAGATCACAGTTCCATATTTTAATTGCTTATATGTTACGTTCGAGAGGAGAGCACTATATTTTGAATTGATAAGTATATGTCTGAGAGGAATATACTAGCCAATTAGGAATTTATTCAAAAGAGAGAGACGATAAGCTGGTTTATTGTGTGGTGGATTCGAAGCCTTAGTATCTTCTCCATATTAATTAAAATCCGTTTTAAAGTAGTTAAATTTTATTACTTTCTCTAGATTAATTAAAACTGCAAACTTTCTTTCAATTGAATTTGGTAAAATATTAATCCGTCCTTGAGGTTTGACAACCCTTTAATACTCACTGTAGTACAATTGCCTTGTGCACTTGCAAGGGTTTAATTTTAAACGATCAGTTGGCCCCATCATTGCTTACGGGCACTATGAGTGGAGACTACATACCTTACGTAATATCATACAGCCTAAATGTACGTATTTGCCTCCCTTCGGGCAATAAGGAACCCAAGTTCCATAAATATCGGAGATCGCTACGGATCTAGCAATGGCTTATGAGCATACTATGATTCCACCCAGAGAGATCTTCAAAAAGAACTCTTACTGGAGAAATAGGTCAATGTCAAACTGGACAATGTTTCAACAATAACAGAGGTCTCAACTTTATGAGATTAGGGTAGCACTTACCACAATGACTCACTCATGGAGTATGAATAGAACATCAAAGTCTCTCGACAATATATGACTCACTCTCTAGAGTATAAATAGAACATTAAAGAGTCTCAACAAGATATGATTCACTCTCTGAAGTATGAATAGAATAGTAAAGACTCTCAACAACATATGACTCACTTTCTGGATTAACAAGGAGACTCGTATCTTAGACGATAACAAAACTCATCACAGAATTTATAAACCAAACATCCAATACTTTGAGACACATATGTTTATGCATAGCCTTAGATAGGAACATTCCAAAAAATAATTGGTTTTATAATATGAATATATATATACATATATATATATATATATATATATGGAAAAAGGTACTCTCAAGGCGCCCGGAGAGTACCTTCTCTTTGGGCGCCCTGACCTCAACCGTCGGATCTCATCCGACGGTTGAGGGTCTCCCTCTCCCTCTGGCTCCTTCCCTCTCCCCCTCTTTCTCTGGTGGCTCGATTGGGCGCCGCCGCCCCGCTGGCCCCCTCGTTGCCCTGCTGGCTCGACGCCGTGCACCGCCGACCCCTTCCCTCTTCCTCTCCCCCCTCCCTCTGGCCCCGCCGCCCCGCCACCACGGCGACCCCCTCCCGCCGTCTCCTCTGGCTCGACGGGGAGCTTTCCACCTTTCGCCGCCCCACCGCCACGGCGAGGGCGCCTCGTCGAGCCAGAGGAGACGGCGGGAGGGGGGTCGCCGGGGCGGGCGAGAGTCGAGCTAGAGGGGGGGAGTGGGAGGGGGGTTGATCTATACATGAAATATGCATTTTATTATCTCCTAAGCTTATATTTATGCTAGTGTTTGATTAGAATTATTGCTACTTTAATATAGTTTTTGGTTTTTGTAGGAAACAAGAGTAAAACGCAAAAATGGGATAAAACGCGATTCTAATGATTGAATATTTACAACTTCGATTGCATATCTTTGATGGGACTGATTTAAGCTTCATTTAAAGTACACGAAGTCAGCTTTCCAACGCCACTGACTGTTCGCAATTCGGAGTTCTGAGCAAAAAGTTATGATCATTTAAAATATCGCACGCGAAAGAGACACGATTAAAGAGAAGAACCGTCAAGATGAAATTGGATGGATGAGATCGATACAACGGGTTTTTTGTTTAATAAAGAAAAAAAATAGAAAAGGAATATGAACCGGTTCCGGTCCGGTCCGGTTCAATTAAAAGAAAGAGAAAAAAAGAAAAAAGAAAAAAGGAAAACCGGCCCGAGCCGAAAGCTCGGGCCTTTCGTCCAGAACGGAGGCGCTCGAGCAGAGCTCGAGCGCCGGTGAAGAACAGCCGGCGAGGCTGAGGAGGCGGTGGCGGGTTTCGACGGTTACGACGACCCTGGTTATCCGGCGGCTTCGACAAGAGCTGGGCTGGGCGAAAATCGAAACGGCAGGCAAGCTCGACTTGAGGGCGATGGGTCACGGCTGACCGGAACAGAGGAGCAGCACGGCAGAACGGCAGAGCTGGGCAGCGGTAACGGCGGAACAGAAGCGGCGATTGAAGCGTCAGGACCGGAACAGAGGAGTCGTGCTCGAATCGGGATTCACTGAAACAGAAAAAAAAAACGATTGAATTGGCAGCGGATTTGAGCTTATCCAAATCCGAAATCGATGCGATGAGGACTCTTAAATCGAAGCCTATAAATAGAGGAAGAATCGAGGAACGAAGGGGGAGAGTTTTAACGAAGAAACAGAAGAGAAATTTCAGAGCTTGGACGGATTTTCTGGCCGGAAAAACAGAGAGGAAAAAACCAGAGTTTTGGGTCTGCTATTTGCCGGAATCCGGCGTGGTCTCGGCCGGAACAGAAGGGGGAAGAAGGAGGAGCTGCCAGAGGGAAGAAGGAGGAAGAAAGGTGCTGTTCTTGAACTGCTACAGTAACGGCTGCGCGAGGAAGACGATGAACAGTGCATGAACAGTACCCGTGAACAGTGACTAGAGATTTTTTTGGTGAATAGTGCACAATGACACCAACGAATCAACAGCGTTCTCCTTGTCCGATGGCGGGCTAAATTCGCGTCCAAGGCGTAGATGAAGCCCTAGATTTGTATTATTACTCTTGATTGTTTAATTTAATACAGTTGATATGATTTTGCTTAATGCTATTTCATGAGTTTCTTTTGAGTGCTTGACCATAGACTTGATTGATATACATGAAATTAGATCTTTTTAATTCCTATGCTTAGCTAAAAGTAGGCTGGTGTTAATTTTATGCCCGACCAAGGATAGGATCATTAGCCCAAATGATAATTCTATGCCCGACCAAGGATAGAATTATCTACATTAATTTTTAGTGGATGAACTCTCGTGTCCGACCAAGAACGTGAGTGAATTCACTGTAATTTGTGTGTCTGACCATGAACACAAATTACCTTATCATGTCAATTTGAGCGTAATAATAATTGAGAGTAGTAATTGCATATTTAGTGGTGGATTCTCTGCTTTGGCACTTCTCCATATTAGTTAAAATCTATTTTAAAGTAGTTAAATTTTATTGCTTTCTCTAGATTAATTAAAACAGAATTTGCTTTCATTTGAATTTGGTAAAATATTAGTCCGTCCCTGAGGTTCGACAAACCCTTTAATACTCACTGTAGTACAATTGCCTTGTGCACTTGCAAGGGTTTAATTTTAAACAATCAAGTTTTTGGCGCCGGTGCCGGAGATGGTACGGTGAAGGAAGGCGACGAAGCTTCATTCGACGGCGAGGCACGGCGGCGGAGCAGCCCACGATAAGAGCCGTGCTCAATCGGGAAAGAAAAACAAAACGAAAACAGTCCGCCGGAATAGGAAAGTGGGTGCCAGATTTGGGGCTCGATTCCACTTCAAATTGGACTGGGAATCATGTTAGATTTGAGACGGGGCTGAGGCCTATAAAACTAGAACAATACGGGGGAGAAAAAGGAGACTTTTTACAGAGAAATTACAGAGCTTTGACGGAGCAAAGTCGCCGGAAAGAGCAGTGTTTTGGGTCGTCTGTTTGCCGGATTCTGGTGGACTTTGGCCGGAAGAAGTGAAGAGGAAGTGAAGAGGGAGAAGATGTGGCCGGAGGAGAGGAAGAAAGGGAGCACTTTGGCCGGAAAAGACTGAGATTTGAATGTGCTACAGTAACTGCCGAACGGAGAAGACGATGAATAGTGTTTTTCGGTGAACAGTGTTTCGTGAACAGTATTTTTCGGTGAATAGTGCGAAACGACCCCAACGAATCAACAGCGTTCTCCTTGTCCGATGGCCGGCTAAATCCTTGTCCAAAGCGTAAATGAAACCCGAGTAAATTGGTTGTATCGTTTTCTTTCATCTTAATCTTAATTTACCTTGATTGGTGTATGAATCTTATTATAGAATCACTGTTAATTTATTGAGATTTATTCTATGTGCTCGAGAGAGGCTAGAGTGAATTCTTGTTAATTTCAATCCGAGGAATATTTGCGTGTTCGAGAGGAACGTAAGTAGACTAAGGTGTTATAAAGGAATAAGATTTCATTGGTTTATGCTCGAGAGAGATAGATCACAGTTCCACATTTTAATTGCTTATGTGTTACGTCCGAGAGGAGAACACTATATTTTGAATTGACAAGTATATGTCCGAGAGGAATATACTAGCCAATCAGGAATTTATTCAACAGAGAGAGACGATAAGCTGGTTTATTGTGTGGTGGATTGGAAGTCTTGGCACTTCTCCATATTAATTAAAATCTATTTTAAAGTAGTTAAATTTTATTACTTTCTCTAGATTAAATAAAACAAAATTTGCTTTCACTTGAATTTGGTAAAGTATTAGTCCGTCCCTGAGGTTCGACAACCCTTTAATACTCGCCGTAGTACAATTGCCTTGTGCACTTGCAAGGGTTTATATTTAAACGATCAGGGGTCACCGGGGCGGCGCCGTCTGGACGTGGGCGAGGGAGGCGGGGCCCCGCCGCGGCACCGAGGGAGGGAGGGAGGGAGTGGGGCCTCGCAACCGTCGGATGAGATTCGACAGTTGCAAATAAGAGCGCCCGGAGAGAAGCTCTCTCCGGGCGCCCAGAGGCTACTGGCCCCCTATATATATATATATATATCCAAAGTTAAGATTCAAGGATAGGTCCTTGATGATTTGAATTCCAAGTGGAATTTCAAACCGACATATTGCTCACTTAGACTTACCCCATATGATTAGTCTTTTTACTTATCCAACTATATTGTGATAATCCATATCAAGAAATATAGTGAATAGTAATAATAACACTTTTTAGTTCCTATCATACAATATCACGTAATTTTACTAAATATTAGTGCATAGTCTTAATTATACGCAACCCGTGTCCAAGAAACACTTATTCAAACTCAAAAGATCAGAATACGGACAAATAGGGTTGAGAATTACATACTCCCATTAGAGACTCAAACCAAATCAACACACAAACAAAGTACCAAAGACATTTGGATTCTCAAGACACTATAAATTGTCTACTCGATACCAATCCTTGAATGAGTTATGAAACACTGGATTTAGACTTCAAAGATCACTATTTTAAAAGATGAAAAGTGATGATTCGAATTCCAATTGGAAAGTCGAATCGAGTCAACACTACAAATGAAGCACACGACTTATTGAATACCAACCACCATTCATTAGCCCATGATACAAATTCTTATACATAGTCTATTCTACTGTACTAGTTACTGAAAAGTCTTGTATGATATATATAAAGTTATTAGTATACTTATTATAGCATAGACTATTTCTTTTGGTAAGGTTTTCCTAACTTTTACCTTAATTACAGTGTTCTATTTTTACATAATAGTTGATTTCTGACGCTTCTCAGTATTAACACAAATTGAATTTAATTTTGAAACTTTTACTGTAGATATTTCTATGAGTCTAGTTTCTAACCCCACTAACGGTTTATTTTTCTGATTTTTCCTTAATTAGTTATGATTTAATTACTACTAACTGTCGACACAGAAATAGTTCTGTCCGAGATGATAAATCATACTCATACTTAAGTATTTTGTATAACCAAACCTTATTAGTATTAATAGAGTATTATTCGAAGTAATTACTCCTCTCCTAGGTTCATTACAGCTCCTACAATATTATGAAATTACATAAATATACTCTTTTTATCATGTCTTTTACCATACATAGCAGTTTGAAGTAACTACCATTTGGAATAAGGACAATTAAATCAGGACAGCACTTGAGACTACTTGAACTAACGAAATCAAAGGACTAACAGACAAAGATTAGACCTTTGGACCTTAATACGATTAGTAGATATCAAACATACATAGTATTCCCATCTAAGAACATAGCATGAACATAGCGAATAATATAATCAACAATATGAATAGTATAACCAACCATGTATCAAATTTCATTCAAATAAGTATATATATATATATATATATATATATATATAAAAATGAAATGAATAAATGAATCAATACTCATATATGAGAAGAAAAGAGATAGAATAGGGAAAAACTATCCTACACTTTGTTTTCACCAAAATCTTGATCTTTACACGTCGTTCGCCTTCCTCGCTTCGCAATCAAGCTCTCGCTCTAAGCTCTTGAAGAAAAAACACACCAAAAAGAGGCTTGAGAGAAGGGTGAACGTGGGAAGGAGAAAAGAAAAGCACAAAACTTTCTAAAGCTAGGGTTTTTGATATGAATAACACAAACCATCTCCTCTTATGGGTTTATATAGAGTTTAGGGTTTTCTCCTCTTAAACAAATCCTTCATTATCTTAACCTCTTTCCTCCAATAAGAATCCTCCAAAATCATTAGATAAACGTCCTCTTCAAGTTTGTTAGGATTTGGTATTATTTTCTCAAGAAAATCCACTCAAAACGCAATTTTCGTATTCAATCTCAGCCGTCACGATCGATCGCATACCCCGGCGATCAATCGTGTACCCCGCCTGATTGGTCGCGTACCCCACCCAATCGGTCGCGTTCCCCAATCGCGTACCAAACTTTAAACTAGCATAACTTTTTTGCTCCGAACTCTGAATTGAGCACCGTTGGTGGCGTTGGAAAGCTCTCTTCACGCTCTTTAACAGTAAAACATAGCAAAACAAGCATCAAAGTTTCGTATTTTAGATCAATCTCCTAAAATATCAATTTTTAGTGAGCATACGAATTTTTCGGGTGTTACATAATGTGTGGTACATAGGATAAATGCGGGGTGGGTAAACAAGAGGGCAACCATTAGGCGTATTCCAAAAAAACTTAAAGGCAAGTTCTATAAAACAATTATCACCTCTCCTATTCTTATTATGCATGGAAGGATTGTCAGCCATATTAAATCAGGCCTCAATGAACGGCAATCTCAAGGCACCAAATATTGAAGGAGGTATTCCTATCTCACACCTTCTTTTTGATGATGATGTTCTCTTGTTCTCTATGGAGGATCTACAATCAGTAGTGTGCATCCGAGACATTATTTCGGATTTTAGAGATATGGTCTTCAGGCAAACATTGGCAAGAGCTCCATCTTCTTCTCCGTGGGGTGCTAGCATAAGGCACCCATTCTAGGAATGCTTGGCTTCCAAGAAGGGTGCTTCCCAGTCACCTACTTAGGTATGCCTCTTTCTTCAAAACGTATATCCTATGCAGCCTACAAACCTCTTCTTGACGGGATTTTTGGGCAGGTCAACGGTTGGAAAACTGCACTTCTATCATATGCTAGAAGGCTACAATTGATCAAAGCGGTTATTGGTGGATTGAACGTATATTAGACATCTTGCTTTAAACTGCCCAAAAAAGTTTGGCACAAGGTGGAGAGCATCATGGCCAACTTCCTATGGAAAGGGTCTACCAAATCCAATGGTTTTCACAATAGTTCCTGGCAAAAGCTTTGCCGTCCTCTAAAAAAAGGGGGTCTTGGGATCAGACGTATTCAAGACATCAATAACGCAAATCTTGCCAAGCTCTTTTGGAGATGTATTACCTATACAGAATCTCTCTGGTGTTTATGGGTTCATGGGGGTGTATCTTAACACAAATTCCATTTGGACAACTAGAGCTCGTGATTGTTCCTATGCTTGGCAATCCATCATTCAGTTGCAAACCTTCATGCAGCAGAGATGTGTGGTCAATATCGGAAATGGATGCACAATTCGGATGTGGGTGGACCCCTGGAGCGGCCCCTTAACTCTTGCCCAAAAGTTTGGCAACAGAACCGTTCTGGAACTGGGAGGCAACACGTTCAAATCAATTGCAGATTATACTAAGTCTGTCAAACTCGAAAATGAACATATACTCTCAAGAAGAGGTGATCTTGCTAAGAAGGAAATCCTAGAGAAACTATCGACGCTTACTGATTCGGAGGACTCCTATGGGTGGCTTAGTCAATCTGGTAAGTTTACTTATAAGAGTACCTGGGATGCAATAAGAGTGAAATCTGGAAATGTACCGTGGTATGATCTCATATGGTTTAAACATCGGCTGAACCGGTACTTCTTTTGCTCCTGGATTGCACTCAATGAAGGGTTACTCACTTTGGATAATCTAAAAAGAAGCAGTATCTCTTTGGTAAATAGGTGCGTTCTATGTAGGAAAAATGAAGAAACAATCAGCCACCTAATATTTGAATGTATTTATGCTAAGGTGGTATGGCATATATTCCTATGTAAGTGCAATATCCATCACACAACTGGAGGGTGCTCTACGGAACTGGATTGGCTGACTCAGTTAATAAGAAACAACAAACACATCAGGCATATAATCCAAGCTGGGTTCACAAACTTTATCACTATGATATGGGAGGAGAGGAACAGGCGAATCGTCGAAGACAAAAAGCTTGAGTCGTATATACTGGGCCCTTATCCACAGGGCAAAGGAGATCCTTAACGCCTTCCAACTTAAGGATATTTGCCTCACACATTGCCCTTTCTTGCACACTTTTTAGGATTAGCGGAACCCTTGAACAGAGAGGCTGGTGGGACCATGAGATTTGGAGGAACTGACAACTTTTGATCCCAATTTTGGCTTTTGCAGTTTTGGGCGATCGATCGGCACTCTATCCCAATCGATCGCATTCTCGGGAAATTGGACAGTTTTGCAATCTCGATCGATCGCGTTGGTCCCAATTTATCGCGCATGCGGGAAGTGCGTGGAACTGCAATCCCGATCGATTGCCTACAACCGATTGATCATTTCTAGAGGTGAAATAGATAGTGTGGACGATTGACCGATCAATCGCCTACGCCCAATCAATCGCAACTACGGAAATATTATGAAGCCGCAATCTTGATCGATCACCTCCACTTGCAATCTTGATCGATCGCGTTTGCAGGAATTGCTTGGAACTGCAATCTCGATCGATTGCCTACAACCGGTTGATCGTCTCCTTAGGAGTAATGGATAGTATGGACGACTGACCGATCGATCGCCTTCGTCCGATCGATCACATCTGCGGGAATTTCATGGATCAACAATCTCGATCGATCGGCCTCCTTGTAGCTATCGATTGGCCCCTAAATTTTTTGACTTTGCCCTACCTGTTTGAGTAGGCTTCTTTGCTTTGTATTTTATTTTTAAGGAGGTTGTTCATGCCCCTTGACCTGAGTCGAGTTGAAGAGAGGTTGTACTCCCCTTTTTTTTAATATAATTTTTTAATTAACCAAAAAAAGTTCTATAAAACAACCATTAAGCCTGCAATACTCTATGGAGTAGAGTGTTGGACACTAAAGAGAAGCCATATAGATAAGTTAAATATAGTAGAAACAAGAATGCTAAGCTGGATGGGTGGGATAATTAAGAGAGATAGGATAAAAAATGATTATATTCGTGAGAGTTTAGGGGTAGCTCCTTTAAAGGAGAAGTTGAGGGAATATAGGTTGCGTTGGTATGAGCATATGTAAAGAAGACTAATAAATGCTTATGTGAGAAGATTAGAAGGGATACATGTATACCGAAAGTAGGAGAAAGGGACTCAAGAGAACTTGGATGGAGTTAATAAAAAAAGATATGACAATACTATCTTTTATAAAAGAGATAGGAAAGAACAAGCCTAAATGGAGGAGTAAGATCTATGTTGCCGACCCAAATAGTTGAGAAATGATGCTACTTGATTATGATTATGATCATCGCCAATATAAGTAAGTTTATGTTTCCTATATCAACCATCATCAGAAAATGTGCAGGCTTCGATTGGTTTTGTTTTTTTCTCTTACATTCTTCATAATCCATGGAATTGGAGAAAAACATCTAAACAAGCCTCTAATCACTATTGAGGTCACTATGTTCTTTTATGCTCTCTCATATACTCAATCATGTCTCTCTAACACAGACATACGCAAATCCATGTGTATAAAGTAGCATTTGTGATTAGGGATATTGTATTAGGGTTAACGAATCAATGCTAGTGCAGTTAAGTGATGGAGACACAATTGACTGTCTTGACATCAATATGCAGCCAAGTAAGACTCCTCTTTTTTCTGTATCTCTCTCCATTTTTTTCTATCCAACCGTTTAATTTAACCAAATCAGATGAGATCGAGTGTCATTCCGAAAAGCAACAGCAACTATATGAATGCAGCAACTATATGGGATGGCCCAGTGGTGGGGGCAGACTTGGGCCTTCGGGAGGTCCCAGGTTCAAATCCCCCCCAGTCCATCCTGTGATTTAAGTGGGGATCATGGTGGTGGGTTGCTGTGCTAGTCTCCCCCAGGAATAGTCGAGGTGCGCGTAAGCTGGTCCGGACACCCGGGTATCAAAAAAAAAAAACTATATGAATGCAGAAGAGGCCCCTCTATAAGCCACACCAATCCAATTTGAGTTTGAAAAAAGAAAAGGTTGTCCTATAGGAACTGTGCCAATTCGTAGGCCTAGCAAGGAAGAAAATGTCTCAGTAATATCTGATGGGAACGTATGTTTCCATCCCAACACGCCTGATGACCTTCAGTATGTAATCAACTGTATCTAATAAAAGTGCCCAAAGGGATTAGATTGAATCTCCAGATTTGAGTAATTGATGGGGGTAATTTAAGATAATAGTGTCAATTAATGTGATTGATTATTGGAACATCAATTAGTGGAATGCAAAACACTAAACTATGTGGAAGTTTGAGATCTATTATTTTTGTCTCTTCTAATGAAAACAAAATAACAAGAGACCTATTATTGCTAACTTGAGCCTCCGCGTAGTGTGCTGAAGCATATACATAGTTAGGACTAGGAATTTGGTTCCGGTTGGGTTGGATCAGCCTTATTGCGCACAGAGGATCGAATCATGTCCAATCCCTATTAATGAAACTAGTCCAAAAGGCAAATCCCAACCCCACTTTGGTCAGTTGGATCGGGAATGTGGTTAAGGGGCAGTTTGGGGCATAAAAAATCAGAAACATCCACTCCCAAAAATCCACCTGGTTAAGAATATAGTTTAATTCAGCCAAATAAAGCTCAATTTGACTTGCTAAAATACTAGGTTAACTAGTGTCGTTTGTGCTATACAATGTGTTACTTGTATAGCAGCACTCTTGGGTCTTTGTAGTTGAGTGTTTGCGCAGCAATATCTGAGCACTATCTTGCCTTGATTCTCCATAAACATGGCCTACCTAATTTGCTCTTGTAAATAAGATTCAAGTATAGTATGCAGTTAATCAAAAAAATTATGCAGAATTGTACTATTCTGCATAGTTTGGTTTCTTTGTTTGTCTTCACTATAGTATAGCTTTTAGACATGTTTTTGACTATCATAATCATAATCAGATTGCGCCTTCTCTTAACTATTTGGGGCCGGTGACATGGATCTTACGCCTCCATTCAAATGTATTTTGTGCCAACTCTTTTGTAAGAGATCGTAAAGTCATATTATTTTTTATTAACTCTATATAAGTTCTTTTTAAGTCTCCCTCTCCCTCTTTTGGCATCATTTACATGCATCTCTTCTAATCTTTTCACAAGGGCATCTATTGGTCTTCTTTGCATATGCTCATACCAACGCAACCTACATTCCCTCAGCTTCTCCTAAAAGAGGTACCTCTAAACTCTCACGA
This sequence comes from Houttuynia cordata, assembly GCA_039654745.1. Taxonomy (NCBI): domain Eukaryota; kingdom Viridiplantae; phylum Streptophyta; class Magnoliopsida; order Piperales; family Saururaceae; genus Houttuynia; species Houttuynia cordata. The sequence continues at coordinate 5,240,756 of CM077512.1, forward strand.
ATATATTTAATTTTAATCCTATCTCTCTTAATTATCCTACTCATCTACTTTAGCATTCTAATTTCGGCTACATTCAACTTATCTATATGACTTCTCTTTGCTGTCCAATTCTCTGCTCCATAGAGTATTGCACAATACGAAATAGCAAACAAATTGCCTTGCTATGCACCTAGACATAAATTTCAAATAGCAAACAAAAATCAATAGCATGAGGATCAGAACCAAAGAGTAATGGACGACATTAAAAAAAGTATCGGACAATTTATAATGTTAACTCTTCGAACTAAATACAAATTAAACTAGAATTCCAAATTTTAAATTACCACTAACGCTTATTCCTCTCACCAATCCAAAGAAAAATCAATGACCCAGAATTTCTTCCAGCTGTTTATTGAAGAACGGAATAGAGAGATTTCCGAGACTCACCTCCTTAGGACCTTCAAATCTGCAAAAAATTTTCAGGCAAGGGAGAAGGCCCAGATGGAACAAAGGTCCGGATTTTCAAATTCTCTTTCAGCAGGAATGATCAGAGTCCGATGCAGTAATCCCCAAAAGGCCCTGCATTAAGCTCCCTATCCAAAGACAGATCTATCAAAACACGAATATATCAAAATCCTTATATTCTTTGTATTTTTCTACTAAAAAAAACTATGAGGTCCCTCCTTTCCGCATGTTACAGCAAAGGAACATGCTAGGAAAAAACAAAGTACTTAAATTCTATGCCAATTTGCCAATACAAGTCAAAAGGAGGGAGGGAAGGAAGCCCACCCACCATATCCAGCTTTGTCCCTCCAAGTTCCAATGCCACTTTTTACCATAAACCTAATAATATGGAGATATGGTGAGCTCAAAAAAGGCATAAAATTCAAGTCTTCAGCCATTTCAGAGGCAGCCCAGAAATTTCCAAGTTCATGGCTTTTACAAGTAGGTGTGATACTCTGTTTTTTTACGAGATTGGGAGAAGAAAGGAATGATGAAGGACGATAAATATGACAAGTTTACTAATTACTATGAGGCCTTGTGATGTCTCCAAATATAAAAGGGAAGGGAAGAGAATCAAACTTACCTAACAGAAAAACACTAATTCCCAAAATCAAGAACTAATTATTCACCTGTATTTATTGGGTATGTTCAGTGGTTCTAGACTCCCCATCGTCAAATTCCTCTTTAAAAAGATAATTGAAGTAGGGCTTCCTCTTGGATTTGTGATTCTGCTTGAACGAGACAAACACTGCTCCCCTCTGTCCTTCTCAGCTTCCGCCCGGACGCGGCAAGGATTTATGGCCGGGATGGAAGGCGGAAGGTAGAGGGCGTCTGCCACCGTCGAGGGACGAGAACGGAGGCGGGGTAAAGATGGGGCTAGGGTTTGGAACGAAGGAGGAGAATCGTGATGTGAGTGGGAATGGGAAGATATCGTGCACGAGATTTTCTGCTCAATTTCTCGCGTGCGCGTACGCGACTTCTTGCTATTAATACTATTATTGATGTTTTTAATAATAAATATTGCTAATTTCTTATTATTAATGACGTTTAGTGAAACGTCACCATAAAAATGTCACTAATGCTCGTTTTTTTTGTAGTGATAGTTCATAGAACCTGATGGCATTGACGTAGAAGCTATTCACCAATACTCAAAAGAACACACAAAGGCAGCAATCAGTCACCCCAATTCAACATCCACACAATAAAACACAACCCAATTGTTTCAACTTAATGCAGAAAGAGAGGATGGTGGCTTAAACATACCAGCTAAAGCCAAATTTGCAATACTATCATCGGTCTTCATGTCTCCAACTCAATGACTAACAAATTCTCTTATTCAAGCAAATGAATAACATGTCAAGATACCCAGATCCCAATCAAACAACCCAACTCAAACTTCCACAAGTATCACCAGCTCTGCATCCACCTCAGTCAAAACCACTCACACATCAAACATATCCTAAAAAGACACAATCTTTATCACCAAACAAGAACAAGAAACACAAACCCATCACAAATAACGCAAAGAAAACCAAAATTGCACCTTCCCATACACATCCATGAACAAAACAACATAAAGATCTGACCCAGAAACCATTTCCACAAGCAGATTAAAGAATACTTAAAAATACGTGAAATTTGGATAATTTACAAGAACGCAAAACAGAGATCAAAATTGAGACCAAAACACAAGAAAAGAATGGAACTTTGGACGTACCAATAGCAAGGATTGCAGAAACAGAGAGGCAAGTCAAGAAAACATCCACCTCTTGTGACAGAGGCGTTGGGCAAGGCAAGAAAATAACTATGGGCACACATAATAATGCTATATGGTTGAAAGCTCGTAACCATTTTCAGTCAAAACATCCTTCTGTAACAATGTCAGTATTTCATCAAACACTTTGTAAGTAATCTACAACAACAATTTCAATTATCAATTAAGACTTTGGGCACCCGTTATTATCAGTCATGGAAAGAAAAGCTGGACAAAATCATCATCTATGTTAATGACAGAGAATTCATTTGACTGTCTAGTGTGCTCATAACCATTTTCAATGAAAACATCCTTCTATAACATATTAACATGTAGGTAATTCATCCAACACTTTGTAAGCATCGACCATAACGTGGCAAAATTGATAAAAAGTGTAGTTTGTATATTTCATTTCACTCAAAGGACTATTACAGATTCAAGTATTTATATAGCTATCACATTCAAAAACCCTAAGGTAGAGAAGCTTCTAGGTCACGGAGGTGATGTAATGTTGCTAACAAATGCCTTATAACTAATTACAGACATTAGAGTAAGAGCATGATTAATTACAAATGAATTGTTGTGGTAATATGTTTATCATCCCCCTCAAGATGATGGTGGGGCTGAAACCATCAGCCTGTCTTTTAATTCAGAAAATCTGGAGCTGGTGAGAGACTTTGTGAAGATATCAGCATTTTGATCAGCAGAGTACACATGGTGAATTTGAATTTTTCCTGCTAGAACTTGCTCTCGAATATAGTGGTAGTCCACTTCAATATGCTTAGTTCTGGATGGAATACAGGATTTGACGCAAGTGCAATAGCAGATTGATTGTCACACCATAAAGTTGGAAGGGGTTGGTGTGGCTGATGTAGACCTTTTAAGAACATACGAAGCCAAGTGATCTCAGAGGCAGTTTGAGCCAAAGAGCGATATTCTGCCTATGTGGAGCTTTTTGCCACAGTGTCCTTCTTTTTAGCACTCCAAGTGACTAAGTTATTGCGAAGGTATATGCAATAGCCGCTAATTGACCGGCGATCAACCGGATCTCCTGCCCAATCTGCATCAGAGAAGGCAGTTAGATGAAGATTTCTGGGTGTAAAGTGCAGACCGTGAGTGATCGTCCCTTTGATGTAGCGGATGATCCTTTTAATAGCCGTAAAATGAGATTGAAGAGGAGAGTGCATATGTTGGCAAATAGAATTTACAGCAAAGCTAATTTCTGGACGTGTGATAGTCAGATATTGCAAAGCACCAACAAGACTTCTATACGGAGTAACATCAGAAAATTGTGAAGAAGAACAACCTGGAAGTTTTGTCTTAGCATGAGAGAGAGTTGCTGCTAGTTTACAATCAAGCATATTAGCACATCTGAGTAGGTCATTTGCATATTTGTGCTGATGAAGAAAAATTCCTTGAGAATCATGATGAATTTCTATATCAAGAAAGTAGTGCAGGTCACCCATATCCTTGATAGTAAATGCATCAGAAAGAATGTGGAGAAGGTGCTGAATATAGGAGGAGTTATACCTGTAATAAGGATATCGTCCACATATACGAGAATGATGGTAAGCTGATGAGTATCTTTTTGGACAAAAACAGAAGCATCTGCAGTGCTCATCACAAAGCCATGGCTAAGTAGAAAGGCAGAGAATCGAGCATACTAAGCTCTGGGAGCCTGTTTCAAGCCATAGAGGGCTTTATGCAATTTGCAGACATGTTCTGGGTAGGTGGAAGCAATGAAGCTCGGAGGTTGCACCATGTAAATGTCTTCTGAAATAGACCCATGAAGAAAAGAATTTGATACATCCAATTGTCGAATAGTCCGGTTGTAGTGGAGAGCAATAGCAAGAACAACTCTTATAGAAGCATGCTTTGCTACTGGATTGAAGGTTTCTTGAAAATCAATCCCTTCTTGTTGATGGAAACATTTTTGCCACTAAGCCTGCTTTATGTCGTGAGATAGAACCATGAACATTCTTTTTAATCCGAAAGACCCATCGGCAACCAATAATATTGACATTGGGAGGCCATAGTACAAGAGTCCATGTATCTTGATTTATTAAAGTTGAGTACTCAGATTCCATAGCTGCTTGCCAGATAGGAGATTTGGATGCTTGAAGAAATGTGGAAGGTTCAATGTCAAGAGATGCAGAAGCAGTGAGAGAGAGTGGTATGCGTGGTTTGTAGATGCGAGTTTTAGATCGTGTAAGCATTGGGTGAATGTTCTGAGATGGAGGTGCTAATGATGGGGGTTGGATAGGAGAGGGTGTAGGAAGAGTGCTAGACCCAGAGGAGGTGGAAGATGTAGATGAAGATGTAGTGGGTGAGTTGATATTAGGTGAATATTGTTGTGGCAGAGACTGTAAAAGTGTAAGTGGAGATAGGTAGTGAGGTGGAGTTACAAGGGATGAACCATTGAGCTGGGGTGTTTGACCAGAACATGAGATTGGGGGTAGGGATTGTTCAAACCCCAAAATCGGTTGACAAATTGTAATATATACTTGGTAAGTCCAAGGTCAAACCACAAGGAATGATGTAGAATTAATCAATTCTAAACTAATTTAAAACTACTTAACTCAGCAAATTAAGATTTTTATCAGGAAATTATGTAGAGAAATTGTAATTTAATTAACGACTAAAATGACGATTAAAGATTCAATTAAAACTAACTAAAGATAGCGAAGATAATCGATGAGAGATATCAAAGCTTAAAAGATCTATTATTTAATTAATACTTCTATGTCTATTTAATTTCTCAATTAGATTCAAATGATGATTTGACATAATTGGAAGATTTGACATTCAAATCTTCATAACAATTCACATAAAAACTTGATTGGATATTTATCATTAACAAGCTTAGTCAAATAATCACATGGAATCATAAGCATTCGCCGTACCTTTCGTTAACGATAAATTAAACAATTATATAGATTATGACTTTATCAAAACATCATCATTCAATCAAACAAACTATAAAAAATACCTCTTTTATAGACGTAGAAGTATCAACTAAATGATATAATCCTTAGCCTTGACAAAAGATTTAGATATTCATTATCATAAGGAAAATCTCAGGGGAAAAGCCGCATTGGAAAAACAAAACACTATAGCAGGTTTACTATTCATAGTACTGTAGCAGGAACACTGTAGCAACAAAAGGAAGCAAAAGGAAATATGTGTTCATGAAAAACTATATTTCTAATAGTAAAAACACGATTAGAATCAAGTTCCAAGCATCGATACCCTTTAGAGTGAGGAGCGTACCCAAGAAAAATGCACGGCAAGGAACGTGGTTCAAGCTTATTGTGAGTATATGGTTTGAGACATTGGAAACATTGACATCAAAAGACTTTTAGAAGTTTATAATCAGGTGGTTTTTGAAATACTGTTTGAAAGGGAGACTGATTACTGAGTGTAGGAGAAGGAAGCTGATTTATTAAGTAGGTGGTTGTAGCAAAGGCATCAACCCAATATAAGATGGGCATGAAAGCTATAAGAATCAAGGAAATTGTTGTATTTACAATGTGCCGATGCTTCCTTTTAGCAGTTCCATTCTGCTGGGGGGGGTGTAAGGACAACCAATTTGATGAATGATTCCAATTTACTGAAAGAAATTTTGAAAGAGCTGATTGCAATATTCACCCCCTCCATCAGAGCGCAAGATTTTAATCTTATGCTCAAGAAGGTTTTCAGCCATTGTTTTGAAAGAAAGAAAAATAGAAAACACATCAGATTTGTTCATAAGGGGAAATAACCATGTATAGCGAGAGAAGTCATCAATAAAAATGACATAGTATTTAAATCCTAATGTTGAAACAAGAGGAGCAGGTCCCCAAAGATCTGAATGAATAAGTTCTAATGGCTTAGAAGTTTTTGATTCAGACAAGGAAAAAGATAAACAATGTGCCTTGCTCATACAACAGGCATTACAAGGGGATCCTGCTAAAGACTTTGAAGAAACATTTAAAAGAAAGGATAGCTGCTTCAAGACAGGACTGGAGGAGGGGTGTCCCAAGTGGAGATGCTAGACAGATGGAGTGGAGGCGGTGGTATGAAGTGCAGATGTTGTAAATGGTGAAATGACTGGAAGTGGAAGAGGATATAGACCATTTTCACACAGTCCTGTGAGGTGCGTCCTCTTGGTTTTCAGATCCTGAATAGCAAAACCAGTAGCAGAGAATGTGATGAGACAATTATTATCTTGAGCTAGCTTGGAAACAAAGACTAAATTTTTGGAAATTGCAGGAGCATGTAAAACATTTAAAAGCTGAAGTGAAGAGGAAGGCATATTGAGAACAAAGCAACCAGTATGAGAGAGAGGTATTTTCTGACCATTACCAACAATGACTGAAAGAGGGCTTGAGTATGGCTGATTCATAGTGACCATTACCAACAGTGACTGAAAGAGGGCATGAGTATGGCTGATTCATAGTGACCATTACCAACAGTGACTGAAAGAGGGCATGAGTATGGCTGATTCATAGTAAGGGAGGCCATGTCAGACGTAATGTGGTTGGATTCTCCAGAGTCAACATACCAACAGTGGTCAGTGGATGTGCCTAGTGTAGCAAGGAGAGCCTGTTGGTTGTTGGAAGGAGATTTGTAGCTGGGGTTGAAGCGATGAAAACGATCCAGAGCTACATGATTTGTGAGCCACAAATCTGACATCCTGAGGGAGTGTTATTGTAGATAGAAGGTGCATAGGAGGATCGAGCGCAATTATTGTTGCGACCACCATTACCACGACTAGGAAACTGATGTATGAAAGTAGTGTTGCGGCAATCGGAGGTAGAGTACAAGGCAGAGCTATCAACCTGGGCCGGTGAGGGCAGAGCATGGCTGCTATCTAGTGCAAGATTAACTTCTTCTGCAAGAAGTAAGCTCCAAAACTCATCAATAGAAAGAGGCTGGGACCTCATGCGAAGAGCAGATCGGATGGGAGCATAGGAGGTGGGAAGTCCATTGAGAGTGATGAATAATTTCTTCATCATCCATACTTGCAGAAACAGAGGAGAGCCTGTCAGTGAAAGCCTTGATTTTGTCAAGATAAACAAGTCCTAGTCGTAGGCGTTAATCTCGACCATTTCGTGCTCCCATAATCTCGCAAGAGTAGATTGCACTGAAATTGTTACCACCGATCGTTGGCCCTCACCCTTTTTGGTTGTCTTCAATCAATCTATCAAAAAACTCAAAAAAAAAAGAGAGAAATTAAGGGAAAGGGGGAAATCAAGAAGCTTGGCAAAAGGGAGGAGGCAGTGGAGGTGAGATCGCAAAGAGGGGAGGTGGAAGGTCACAAGCGAGGAGGAAGTGGAGGTAAGGTCTAAGGTGACGGGGGTCGGCAAAATGCAACAAGGAGGGGACGGGGTCGATATGGAAGAGAAAGGAGCAAAGAGCGGTTGGCTGGATTGGGAGAAGAGAGGGGGAAAGGGTAAAGGGGGTGTAATCTTTGCCATTCAAAGGAGTGGTTTAAATTTTTTTCTTTTCTAAAAATATTGTTTTTTCAAATTACAAGGATTTTCCAACGGACATTTTAACCACGAATAAAAAACCGTGGAGAGTAAAAATCTGTCGCAAGTGCTGTACCTTTATCCACGGATCATTTTCTGTCGTAAAAAGTTATCTTTATCCACGGTTCTTTTAGCGATAGAAATAAAACCGTCGCTAATGCCCGATTTTGCTGTAGTAAAACCTCATCTAGTAACCTGCTAATCCCCGAAAACTACAAATCTTTGTAATTGTTTTGGGTCTCTCCCAATTCAGAACCTTCTATAGTGGAAGCGGTGTTGTTGACTCCAAAGATATCACACTTGCTAAGTATGTTTAACATCCCTTAGCTAGGGGTGTTCAAGGACATTCGTGTCCATTGGTCTGTATGTGTCCGTGTCCGTCTGCTATTTAACGGACGGTCCGTATAGACCACGGACGGGTGCTTTCTATCCGTTCTAGTGGGGTGCTATGGACAGGGACAAGATATTGTCTGTGTCCTTTAATTACCCCATAAAAACGGATACATGAATTACATGAAACGTATATATTGAAGATGCATGAAACATGTTATGAATTACATATGTTGTATTCTTTGCTTTTGTGAACTATGAATGTTAGATTAAATGTTGAACTTACATATGAGAACATATTTTAATTAATTATGGATATTGTACAAACAAAGAAATTGATTTTCTTAATATTGGAATTAGGAACTAGACATATTAAAAAAAAATTAGCTTATTGTCCGTAAGTGTCCATGGACAACCACGGACGGACACGGACAAATGTTATAACGGACAACTACGGACACAAACGGACTGGACAATACCCCCCTTGATTAAGAACGGACATGGATGGATAGTTGTCCGTGTCCGTGAACATCCCAACCCTTAGCAATAAGTTTCTATGCCTTAAGAGCTTATATAAAACAATTTTCACTTATATCCCAAATGCCCTGGAATACTAGTTCCTTCTCTTGAGGCCATTCATGCCACCACTATGCACTCTGATTCTTAATTGTTCTATTCTCTAACCTCTATAGTCAATGAAAGAAGATGAATAATAATTCATCTATCTGTTCATTAACCCCTAAGATCACAAACTTTTGAGTGTTAGTGATCTTCCAACACCCGAATAAGCAACATCACACAAAGAGCAAACCACACAAGTAGATTTTATTGCATTTTCATTTAAAAGTTTCTAACAATCGGTTCTCTCTGTTGTATGTGTCAGAGGGATTCCTAGGCCTATATTGCCTAACTTCCACTCAGATAACCACTTCTTATTAGTTTCTTCTTGCTTCTCACTTTCATAGATTCGTCTGCTTCTAGTTCTAGCCATACTACTTAAATCACAAAAATTTCATTAATAAGCTAAGTTTTCTCATCTAATAGAAGTTTATTGGTGCCTAGCTTCTAGTAGTTCTATCTATTTTTATCCAAGTTCACTTATGTTCTTTTATTTAACAATAACACCATCCAGATGCTCCTATATCAAACCGTCATGCCCCAAATTTCTAGCCTTATCAGAGTGAAAGTATAATTAAAACTTGCCGATCATTTGGGACGTGACGTGATATTCCACCATTGTCATTTACACAATCATCATATGACGCATAAATGAACATTTACCTTGGATGAGACTATTAATCAAATAAAAAATTTGTAAAGTACTGAAAATAATAATCCAACACTTACCAGAGTGCAAATAATTTTAGTTTTTCAGTTCAGGATGCTGACAATTATACTTTATTAATCTTTTTTTTTTGTACAAAATTTAGAGTCATCATAAGATTGTCGACGCACACGATGGCACAGTGTGCCCTAGCAAAAAATAGTATTTTGTAGGAGCGCACAATACATTCATGTGCGCCGTCAATTCTGATGATCGATGGCTCATATTGATGGAGGCTAGCCTATGGATGTCACGGAGGCAGATTGAAAATGCATCCCTTTCTACCATGTTAAACTTATGTATTATGGTAGGATCCCCCTGTACCATGGGCTTGACACATGGAGCCCGGTTAAGTTCTCTCTCTCTCTCTCTCTCTTGACATTAACTACCACTTCGCTCCTTACCTTGACTGCTATCACGATGTATGCACAATGCACATGCCGGAGGCCCAGAAGAGAAAAAGAAGCAGTGAAAGCTGAAATGTACAAATTGAGTTGTAAAGAAATTATATTATGACAATGAATATGAATTATGGACGTACCCAAAAAGTTCTATCTTCTTGATCTTCATGATCCTATTAATCTTCCCTTCGACTTGCAAGTGGTAACTAATTAACTATGGGCATTTATCATAAAATTAAAAGATCATTAATGGATATTTATATTGTCCTTTGATATTTAATGGAAAACTTCCCATGTCTAGGCTATCTAGCCCTGCTACCACGTGAAATAAGATGGGATGATGTTTTGAGAAAGATAGTTATCGAGAGAATTAGGAACGATCCTTATCACAAGGACAGCTGTGAAGTTCAGGCAATCTCCTTCTTGCCTTTGTTTCCATATGGACAGTCTAGATAATAACTAGAATTATACAGAAATGATGCCATAGCTTAATATCACCTTTCATTAGTACAATTTAGGAAGGAATTGGGAAATCAAATCGTTTCCTTCATTTATGTCATTCTTTGCTAACATGGATGTGTGTCATCCTTTTTACAAGAAATGCAGGTCTGAAATTATGACTCGCTAAAATAGACATGTATAATGATCACCTATAAAATGAAGGCCTATGCCTCCTATATTGTCCATCTTCAGAAAATGTGCTGGCTTCGATTGGTTCTGCTTTGTTCTCTTGCCTTCTTCGTGAACCATGGAAGTGGAGAAAGTCATTCAAACAGGCCTCTAATCACTATTCAGGTCGCTGTCTTCTTTTATGATTTCTCATGTAATGAATCATCTTTCTCTAACACAGACACACACCCACATGTATGAAAGTAGCATTTGTGATTAGGGATATTGCATTAATGTTAACAACTCAATGTTAGTGCAGTTAAGTGATGGCGACACGATTGACTGTATTGACATTAGTAAGCAGCCTGCTTTTCATAATCCTCTGCTGAAAAATCATAAGATCCAAGTAAGACTCCTCTTTCTCTTTATCTCTCTCTCTACATCTTTTTTTAATCCAACGGTCTAATTTATAATAAATCAGATGAGACCGAGTGTTATTCCGAAAAGCAACGACAATCATATGAATGGAGAAGAGGCCCCTCTAAAAGCCACACCAATCCTATTTGAGCTTGAAAGAAGAGGAGGTTGTCCGATAGGAACTGTGCCAATTCGTAGGCCTAGCAAGGAAGAAAATATCTCAGTAATATCTGATGGGAACGAAGGTTTCCATCTCAACACGCCTTATGACGCTCGTTATCATGTAAGTTTAGAATTGTTTACTCTGCTGATATACTCAAAAGCCTTGCCTGCGTGTAAAATAGCACTTGGCTATACAATTTGAATGTTAAATTCGGAACTTTCAATTTAAGATATAAGAAAATTAAAGAAACCTCATATGTGGTATCAGATATCTCGTTCTATAAAATAAAAATGATTGCCTTAGACTGGTGAGCATATTTATATCAGAGAAGCTTAACTCCATAATAGATACAAATCAAAAGAAAATGATACCCAAGCTGAGGCATATAATTTAAGCTGGGTTATTCTAACACTGGCTTAAGACTTTTTTATGTTCATCAAGGTTGCTGGGTGTGTCACAAAAGATTATAAAGGTTACTACCACGGAGCCAAGGCCATATTAAATGTGTGGAACCCACAAGTATCCAACGATCAGCGTAGCTTTATGTTACTCAGGGTCAAGAGTTGGGATGGAAATGATGATCGGGTAAATACTAATATCATACAAGTTGGATGGGTGGTAAGTAACTCTTTAGTTTAATTTATTATAAAAAACTCTTTAGTTCAATCAGGCTTTGTCGAATGCTTTTACCCTGTGATAATTTTCTTACATTCACTCTCTGACATTCTCATGCCAGGTTGCTCCTGAATATGGGGACACTAAAACACGATTTTTCACAAGTTGGACGGTAAGATATTGTTTTGTTTGAAGGAGCAATTTCATGTTGATGAGAGCCTAAACAGATTGGTTACTAATTTATGACTTTTCTTGCACATTAGGCAGACGGCTACACTAAAACAGGTTGTGATGACTTAAAATGTCCAGGCTTTGTTCAAGTCGACCGATCTATCAACCTTGGAGCTACTATATGGCCAATTTCAGCCTATGAGGGGCAACAAACTGAAATTCTTTTAAATATATTTCAGGTGAATCACAATATCTTCCCATCCTATAATTAATTCATAACTACAAGTGGTTCGATTTTTTGGTTCAGTAATGGAAAACCCTCCCCCCAATCCCCTTTGGGAGAAGGGGCTGGAATTTTGACCAAGTACATTGTTGTAACATGAGGTAATTCTGCTTTCATGCATTAATGCTTCATAATTTTACTTGGTCCATCCCAAGTATTTTTCCGGGCATCAAACAGCATTTCTCGTGAATAGCATTGTGCATGCCATGAACTTAGCTCATAAAATTCTTCATTTTACATAACGTGACATGTAATTTACCTTTTTTATTTTGTCTTCATTTCCTACTGCAGGATCAAGAAACCAAGAATTGGTGGTTGTATTATGGACCTGATAACATACATGTTGGGTATTGGCCAAAGGAACTTTTTACTACCTTAGCAGACAGCGCAAACGTAGTTATATGGACTGCAAATAATTTCCGAGGAACACCAGAGATAATGTTTCCACAGATGGGGAGTGGCCACTTCGCATATGAAGGCCTCAGAAAGGCAGCATATATAAGAGGAATGGGGGTTCTCAATGGTGATGATAGTTATCCAAATAAGTATACGCTGCCGTCTACAAAACTGTTATATGATGCATATTCATGTTTTCCTGTTGCTTGGTCCTCGATTGATAGAAACTATCGCGATCGTATCTTTGCTGGTGGCCCTAGTGCTCAATGCTAATAAATGTAGCTCTGACTCTTTTTAATAAGTAATATTTACGCAATGTTTTGCATTAGAAAAGCTTGTTTGATGCTAAAAGGTAACAATTATATATATATATATATATATCGATAAAAAAACAATTTCATATATATGCTCTCACAAATAAGTTTGGCTAAGAGTGCGCATACAAGGTTCCTGTCACGACCTTCAAAAACTTTATAAATCAAAATTATTGGCTTAATTCCCATCTCAGCCCAAACCTGCAAGACTAACGATACACTCATCTGATTGCCGACAACTTGCCGGCCATAATTCTAAGTTCGAGATTAATAAGCTGTTTCATTCTCATTAATCACATGTATGCATTTGGCTAATTAACCACATGCTATTTGTATATTTAATTCTTTTTAATTAAGATTGCCTACATTGTGGTTTGTGGACCGACCCATTGGCAAACCGATGGTCCTGCCGACAAGGCCAAAAAGTGTTGTATATAGATATATTCTTATTCTTATTCTTATTCATCATAACACATGTGATCATTTCACAGTAACAGAGTTCAAATAATATGCTTCTTGTATGGTCAGTTGACCATCGATGCACTCGAGGGCTTTCCAACACGTTTCCGACTTGTTCAATCTCAGTTATTTCTCATCCAAAATATTGCATATCATATCCAATCAGTTACCTAACTCCTTTGAAGCCTTAAAAGACCTTTAATTATGCTAAAACATGCTTTAATTTTCATAGTTTAGTTATACACGCCAAATTCTCATAAGTCCATTCCTAAAATCCAATTTCACATCTGAATCCAATTAGATCTAGTCTTTTATGATCCAATCCAATCATGCATGTTAATGCATCAAGACAAAGATCTATGCATGTTGATCCCATGGAACCTGCGTTGGAACGAAGATCTGGTCCATCATGTGCTCCTTTCTTTTGAAGTTTATACTATCTTGAAAAATCTTTTATCTCTAGGTAACCCTCCTAATCGATTGGTTTCGTCCGATACAAAATGTGGTGTTTTCAGTCAAGAGTGCATATCATGTTTTTCTTCATCTTTTACATCACCCGGACATGAAATTTTGCTATAATGCTACAAATGCTCACTATATATGGAAACATATATGGCCCCTCGACCTTCTTATGAAGGTGATCAATTTTACTTGGAAAGTGGGACAAAACATACAACCAACTTCGTCCAATTTGTCTCAGAGAAATATTGTCAGGTTTAGTACTATGAGCAATGTTGCAAAGAGGATGAAACAATTATTTATGTTCTATGGAGGTGTGGAGGGTCAAATGTGGTTTTGAAGGATTTTCAGTGGTGTCAGTCTATCAATCTTGAAAAAGTCAACTCCCCCGTAGATTTCCTGGAATATATTGTTACTTTGAAGGAGGGCGAGGAGTTGCCTCTATCGATCATTGTTGCCTGCTGCTGTGGCATAGGCAAAATGTTCTTAAATTTGGAGGAAAGGTTCAAAAGTTGGAGGATATAGTGGACAGAGCTTTAAGTTTTATTCAGGTGTATTAGAGCAGAATTCATGTGAAGATGATACTCCAGGTCTCAACCTCTTTACCCCATTTCTGTATTCCGCCTTCTGACAACTGTATCAAGGTAAATTTTGATGGCACTGTTTTTGCAAATTCCTTAGCATCAATATTGGCATTTGGTATGCTTGTATGCCTCCTCCAATTACTTGTTACAAGACTTGTTTGGGAATTTGCTTGACCTCCTTAGCCTTCTAATAATATTGTTTCATGTAGAGACCATGAACAAGTAGGAAACAGTGCACTTCATTCGGAGTGCTTACTAGCATATTGCAATGTACTCTATACGAAACTTTGATGCCTTTGATATTCAATATTAATCCTGCAGAATGCTAAATAAATGGTATCAACATTAGACAACGAGAACTCTCTATCTCCTCGAATATATAGTGGAAGCTTCTTTTACTTTAAAAACAGTGAGTTTGCTAAAGTGAAATTGAATGTAAGTGGAAGATTCTTTTCTTGATTTGATTGCATTTTCATTCAGTCAATACTTCAGCTGAAAATGCATCTTACGCCTGCCATATGGGCATGTATAACGTAATTAGTACATATAATTGAAGTAATACATATTATGGAGTATAAAAGTACTGCCCTTGATTTAAACACTAATTTTTGCAGTAGACATTTGCTCAAATTACAAGGGATGAAGCACAGTTATTAAGCAGCAGCAGTGAGAGGAGCTTCATTATCCATAAAAAAATTCACTCACATGTCAGAAAATAAGTTCTCTAAATTATTGTGAGTCTTCTTGTAAGCACTATACTACATGTGAGATAATTTAAGTTGATACAAGAAGCACATCGTCATGAAATTGTTGCAGATTGTCCGCCTTGTTTATATTTCTAAGTCTTCTATTGTTTTTGTACGAAATTTTAAGAGGGCTGGAGGGACGGATATGTGATTTGTCATGGATGATTGTTGCAGAAGAAAGGAATAAAGAGTCATCCTATATTTGGTGAAGATTGTTGGCTATGAATAAGGCTTACTATTGGCGGCTAAAGTAGTTGCTCAAGGGAAGGAATTTTGGTGAATTGAACTTCTAGGATGGCTTATAAGATGGACTTATTATATTGACTTTCGAGGGGTATAACATCCAAAAAGTGTTGAGATGAACAGATCAGGTAGGTGTCGCTGGCACATTTACCAGGTTCATTAACTTGTATGGAAAAGTACCTTTATTTCTCCATTCATTTGCATTGTTGATATTTCATTCTCGCTTTAGTAAAAGGAAAAGTTTAAACGAGATCGATCTCATTTGGCTCTCATTTAAACTTTTTCCTATATATATCTATTATTTTCAATGAATTGAGAAATAGTAAAAGGAAAGAAGTTGCAGGAAGTATGAGAATTGCAAGTGCAAAAATAGCTATAGTAAGGTCAGGCTGGCTTCAATTATGGGCCAAGCCAGAGATGTTTCCAGGCTCCCATTCTTGATTGGGCTTCGCCTCTGTTATGGGGTGCCCACAGAAATAAGGAAAAAGGGGCCGTAGTTGTTACCTTTCCTTATCTTCTAGTAATTAGCATGATTGGATGTATGGCCTTATCCAAATAGGTTTAGGCCTTAGCTGATATTTTCTTGCATAATTCATCAACCCTTTCCAGATAACTAGAGTTATATAAGTATTTCCTTGGATACAAAATTAGGTTTGTTCCATTGTATCATTTTCTAATTGAATGCTAATGGCTTCCAGAATGTATGTGGCCGTTGTATCTGATACTGTTCTGTAAAGATGTAATTATGCAGCTTGTCATTTTTTGCCAGTTACAAATGTATAACAAACAGAGAATGTGCTCATTTTGTTTAGAGAGTGTAATTCAGTTGGTAAGATTCAAAAGAAAAATGATCGTTGTCATTGATTCGGGAATCATGTTATATATTCTTTGTATTTCGTATTTTAATTGAAAAAAGAAATTACGTATATTTTTATATGCAAAGGCAATGACTTTTTTTCGTTTACACAATGCACATGTAGGTCCCCCACATGGCTACGGCTAGGTTTAAAATAAAGAAAAATTGTATCATACGGCTGGCTGGTTCTGCTTATCTCCCTTGCACATCTTCCGTGCTCAACAGCCTCAACTACTCTTTTGCCAGAGTGGCTAGTCTAAAAAAATCGATCTTACTCAAAATGATCAGAAAAATAAAGTTTGATTACATATTGGGCATTTTGTAACAGATTGCCTAGATTGGAGATAGTGAAATATAAAGACTAACTGATAGCGTACTACTTATGCTGCCTTTATGAATCTTCATTTTAACGTATATATTGTTATGGAAACATGGAGCCTGCTGTCTAGAGCCCTAACATATCCCATGGTCAGTGATGCAGACACGCCATAGACTCTACACACCAAGCTATTGCGTTGTAGAGAAGGCGACCGTGAGATCAATAGGCCCCATTGGCTAGCCCGACCCTATTGTTATATTTGTCATGTTTAAATGATGTGAGAGTAATATGTTATGAGTTAGGGCTTGTACCTCTTAGACTCTATATGATTAGAATTCCCTATCAATAACTCTCCAAGAGGCTTAATTCATTGCATCACAGTCATGGAAAATCGTCTCGCCCGATATATCGGTATCGGACACAAACCGATACACTGATACCACTTAATTTCGATTTTCTAAAATTTTCCAAATATCGGCGATATATCGCCGATATATTGGTTTTTGACCGATATATCGGTATTTTTTGAATTAAAAAATATTTTTTAATGTTTGTTTTCTATCCTAATATGTATTTTTATGCATATTTTGAAATGTATTCTTTGTTTAAATTAGTATAACTCATTTTAGAAGTTAGATTGTGAAAATATATGATAAAAACTAGTTTTTAACGACCGATATTTTTTTAGACAATATCTCCAATATATCTCCCATATATCTCCGATATTTCGTCTCTTTGGCCGACCGATATTTTACCGATATCCGATACGACATTCCATGATCACAGTTGCCAAAAAGAAAAAAGTTCATTCCTTGACAATGACAACTTTTGGCACCTCCGCTGGCCACCAGATTCTAATCTGCCTACAGCGCACGAACGCAAGCAAATGCGGGGGGAGCAACAATGCATTGGTTAATCAAAATATGAGTCCCATTAGTATGCGCCTTGCCTCACGCGCCTCGGCGTGCGGTTGGGCACCGCGGGAGGTCGATCCAACAGCACATGTTAATGCAGGGTGTAGATGGGTTTAAATCACCCGCCGTTCTCTGGTTTAAATCCTACCGCTGGATCTTGATCCCACGGTTCGCCGTGATAAGACGGGCAATCGCTGTTACTGTATTCCAAAAATGAAAAAGGTCAAGTATCCATTTCCGGCGACGGGTGCGACGACCTATAAAAGAGCCTTCAACTCATAGCCTGCTGCCAGTGTATTCGCCATGGCTTCCTCATTGGAGGAGGCAAATTCCCAAACAAGTAATTGGAGGAGGCATACAAGCATGCTAAGGATTTTGCAAAAACAGTGCCATCAAAATTTACCTTGATACAGTTGTCAGAAGGCGGAATACAGAAATGAGGTAAAGAGCCAGGTTGAGACCTGGAGTATCATCTTCACATGAATTCTGCTCTAATACACCTGAATAAAACTTAAAGCTCTGTCCACTATATCCTCCAACTTTTGAACCTTTCCTCCAAATTTAAGAACATTTTGCCTATGCCACAGCAGCCTGCAGGCAACAATGATCGATAGAGGCAACTCCTCGCCCTCCTTAAACGTAACAATATATTCCAGGAAAGAAAACCTCACTACACTGAGCAGTTTGAGACATATACAAAGAAAGAAAAGTAAAAAAAAAAACATAGTCAATAACTGCGTGCAAACTGAGATTACGAAAAAGCAAACGATGAGTACAAACACTGTAGAGTGAATAAAATTGGATGCCATATTTCCTTTCAACTAGTACGAAATCTCGAAGAAATTTTGTTGGCTGAAAATTCCGGACGAAGTAAGACTCTTTATACAACCACTGAGAATTTAAAGTTCAAACAAATTAGCATTTGAATCAGATATAACTCAGCTATTCCGAGTAATAGCATCCTATTACTCGTAACTGGAAACATAACATTTGATCTCTCAAATCGTTATTTACAACACAAAATATCAGCTTTCTACTACAAGCTTTTTACTTTATCAAGGAAATACGACAGCTTTCTACTGTAAGTTTTTTTCTAGCACTAAGGAGTACGCTTCCGGCCCGTTTCAGGCCTCCCCAGCCGGAGCAACATCGGGAGCGGCGGCAGCAGCATTCGGAATCGGGTGGATACGAACTGCCTCTAGGCGGCGGCGGAAGAGGACGTAGCAGTATGCCCCCAGCAGGATCAAGAGGATGACGAACATCCCGGCCATGACACTCAGAGAGATGATGAGTCTGGTCCTCCCCGACAGGTTCTCGAGCTCTTCGGTGCCGGAAAAGTGATCTCCGTGCAATGAGGAAGCCATGGCGAATACACTGGCAGCAGGCTATGAGCTGAAGGCCATTTTATAGGTCGTCGCACCCGTCGCCGGAAATGGACACTTGACCTTTTTCATTGTTGGAATACACTCATCTCTGGTATAATATCAGAAAGCGAGGGAGAGAGAGAGAGAAACAGTAACAGCGATTACCCGTCTTATCACGGCGAACCGTGGGATCAAAATCCAGCGGTAGGATTTAAACCAGAGAACGGCGGGTGATTTAAACCCACCTACACCCTGCATTAACACGTGCTGTTGGATCGACCTCCCGCGGTGCCCAACCGCACGCCGAGGCGCGTGAGGCAAGGCGCATACTAATGGGACTCATATTTTGATTAACCAATGCATTGTTGCTCCCCCCGCATTTGCTTGCGTTCGTGCGCTGTAGGCAGATTAGAACCTGGTGGCCAGCGGAGATGCCAATACTTGTCATTGTCAAGGAATGAACGTTTTTCTTTTTGGCAACTGTGATGCAATGAATTAAGCCCCTTGGAGAGTTATTGATAGGGAATTCTAATCATATAGAGTCTAAGAGGTACAAGCCCTAACTCATAACATATTACTCTCACATCATTTAAACATGACAAATATAACAATAGGGTCGGGCTAGCCAATGGGGCCTATTGATCTCACGGTCGCCTTCTCTACAACGCAATAGCTTGGTGTGTAGAGTCCATGGCGTGTCTGCATCACTGACCATGGGATATGTTAGGGCTCTAGACAGCAGGCTCCATGTTTCCATAACAATATATACGTTAAAATGAAGTTTCATAGAGGCAGCATAAATAGTACGCTATCAGTTAGGGGCCGTTTGGGGCGTGATTATTGCAAGAATATCCAGACTGGATATTGGATATATACTGTTGCATCTATGTGGATTTTTACATCCAGCTGAAACACCTCATATATAAAATATCCAAATGCTACAGTGTAGCAAAACATCCCATCTGGATGTTTTGCTTTTAATCACGCCCCAAACGGCCCCTTAGTCTTTGTATTTTACTATCTCCAATCTAGGCAATCTGTTACAAAATGCCCAATATGTAATCAAACTTTATTTTTCTGATCATTTTGAGTAAGATCGATTGTTTTTGCAAAAGCGTAGTTGAGCACGGAAGATGTGCAAGGGAGATAAGCAGAAGCAGCCAGCCGTATGATACAATATTTCTTTATTTTAAGCCTAGCCATGTGGGGGACCTACATGTGCATTGTGTGAACGAAAAAAAGCGTGGTTTTAAAAATCGGGCAGAACTGGATAGTCCGATCTGGTTTGACCGGAGCCGGACCCTTTTTCAGTCCGGTTCGACCGAACACGGCCGGGTTAGTACCGGTCGAACCACTAACCCGGCCGACCAACCCGGGTTTTAACCCCTCTCCCTCTTCTCCCCCCCTTCTGGCAGCCCGCCCCAACCCCAAAGGGCTCTGGCTCGACGTGGCGCCGCCCCCCAATGGAGGGGGAGGTGGGTATATATATATTATAAAAGTTTAAATGAGATCGCTCTCGTATAGTTTATATGATGCTAATTCTATTCGTAGTCATTGGATCTTGATCTGATGGCTACAAACAACTACATTATATCACCTACCCCCTTGATATATATATATATATATATGACACACTCACTTACCCACTGATTTGATATTCACCCTAGATCAGAATCCAATGGCCCAAAAAATTGGCATCATACTCCTTATATGATTATATGAGAGCAATCTCATGTAAACCATCCTCTCTCTCTCTCTCTATATATATATATACAACACTTTTTGGCCTTGTCGACAGGACCATCGGTCTGCCAATGATCGGTCCACAAACCACAATGTAGGCAATCTTAATTAAAAAGAATTAAATATACTAATAGCATGTGGTTAATTAGCCAAATGCATACATGTGATTAATGAGAAAGAAACAGCTTATTAATCCCAAACTTAGAATTCTAGCCGGCAAGTTATCGGCAATCTGATGAGTGTACCGATAGTCTTGCAGGTTTGGGCAGAGATGGGATGCCTATAATTTTGATTTATAAAGTTTATGAAGGTAGTGACAGTTCACCTTGTATGCGAACTCTTAGCCAAACTTATTTGTGAGAGCATATATATGAAATTGTTTTTTTATCGATATATATATATGAAATTGTTACCTTTTAGCATCAAACAAGCTTTTCTAATGCAAAACATTGCGTAAATATTACTTATTAAAAAGAGTCAGAGCTACATTTATTAGCATTGAGCACTAGGGCCACCAGCAAAGATACGATGGCGATAGTTTCTATCAATCGAGGTCCAAGCAACAGGAAAACATGAATATGCATCATATAACAGTTTTGTAGACGGCTGCGTATAGTTATTTGGATAACTATCATCACCATTGAACCCTCATTCCTCTTATATATGCTGCCTTTCCAAGACCTTCATATGCGAAGTGGCCACTTCCCATCGGTGGAAACATTATCTCTGGTGTTCCTCTGAAATTATTTGCAGTCCATACAACTACGTCTGCGTTGTTTGCCAATACCCAACATTTATGTTATCAGGTCCATAATACAGCCACCAATTCTTGGTTTCTTGATACTGCAGTAGGAAATGAAGACAAAATAAAAAGGTAAATTACATGTCACATTATGTAAAATGAAGAATTTTATGAGCTAAGTTCATGGCATGCAGAATGCTATTCACGAGAAATGTTGTTTGATGCCCGGAAAAATACTTGGGATGGACCACTCAACATCGGTGGAAACATTATCTCTGGTGTTCCTCGGAAATTATTTGCAGTTCATATAACTACGTTTGCGCTGTCTGCTAAGGTAGTAAAAAGTTCCTTTGGCCAATACCCAACATGCATGTTATCAGGTCCATAATACAGCCACCAATTCTTGGTTTCTTGATCCTGCAGTAGGAATTGAAGAGAATATAAAAAATGTAAATTACATGTGACATTATGTGAAACGAAGAATTTTATGACCTAGTTCATGACATGCACAATGCTATTCACGAGAAATGTTGTTTGATGCCCGGAAAAATACTTGGGATTGACCAAGTAAAACTATGAAGATCTTCATTAATGCATGAAATTTTGATTATAGGCAGAATTACTCATTCTACAACAATGTACTTGGTCAAAATTCCAGCCCCTTTTCCCAAAGGGGATTGAGGGAGGGTTTTCTATTACTGAACAAAAAAATCGAACCACTTGTAGTTATGAAGTACTTATAGGATGGGAAGATATTGTGATTCACCTCAAATATATTAAAAAGAGTTTCAGTTTGTTGCCCGTCATAGGCTGAAATTGGCCATATAGTAGCTCCAAGGTTGATAGATCGGTCGATTTGAACAAAGCCTGGACATTTTAAGTCATCACAACCTGTTTTAGTGTAGCCGTCTGCCTAATGTGCAAGAAAAGCCATAAATTAGTAACCAATCTGTTTAGGCTCTCATCAACATGAAACTGCTCCTTCAAACAAAACAACCTCACTTTCCAACTTGTGAAAAATCGTGTTTTAGTGTCCCCATAGGTAGGACTAACCTGGCATGAGAATTTCAGAGAGTGAATGTAAGAAATTTTTGAGTAAATTATTACAGGGTAAAAGTTTGACAAAGCCTAATTGAACTAAAGAGTTTTTTTATAATAAATTAAACTAAAGAGTTACTTACCACCCATCCAACTTGTATGATATTAGTATTTACCCGATCATCATTCCCATCCCAACTCTTGACTCTGAGTAACATTAAGCTACGCTGATCGTTGGATACTTAATATGGCCTTGGCTCCGTGGTAGTAACCTTTATAATCTTTTGTGACACACCCAGCAAACTTGATGAACATAAAAAAAAGTATTAAGCCAGTATTAGAATAACCCAGTTTAAATTATATGCCTCAGCTTGAATATCCTTTTGTTTTGATTTGTATCTATTATGGAGTTAGACATTAGCATTGAAAGAAATAAAATTAGACAATTAAAATTAAATTAAAAAAACAATAGAGATAAGCTTCTCTGATATAAATATGCTCATCAATCTAAGGCAAATATTTTTATTTAATAGAACGATATATCTGATTCCACATATGAGGTTTTTTTTATAGCTTAAATTGAAAATTCCGAATTTGCCATTCAAATTATATAGCCAAATGCTATTTCACACACAAGCAAGGATTTTGAGAATATCAGCAGAGTAAACAATTCTAAACTTACATGATAACGGGCGTGATAAGGCGTGTTGAGATGGACCTTCGTTCCCATCAGATATTATTGAGATATTTTCTTCCTTGCTAGGCCTACGAATTGGCACAGTTCCGATCGGACAACCTCCTCTTCTTTCAATAGGATTGGTGTGGCTTTTAGAGGGGCCTCTTCTCCATTCATATGATTGTCGTTGCTTTTCGGAATAACACTCGGTCTCATCTGATTTATTATAAATTAGACCGTTGGGTTAAAAAAAGATGTAGAGAGAGAGAAAAAGCGAGAGAAGAGTCTAACTTGGATCTTATGATTTTTCAGCAAAGGATTATGAAAAGCAGGCTGCTTACTATTGTCTATACAGTCAATTGTGTCGCCTAACTGCACTAACATTGATTTGTTAACATTAATGCAATATCCCTAATCACAAATGCTACTCTCATACATGTGGTGTGTCTGTGTTAGAGAAAGATCATTGATTACATGAGAACGCATAAAAGAAGATGGCGACCTGAATAGTGATTAGAGTCCTGTTTGAATGACTTTCTCCACTTCCATGGCTTACGAAGAAGGCAAGAGAACAAAGCAGAATCAATCGAAGCCAGCACATTTTCTGAAGATGGTCAATATAGGAGACATAGGCCTTCATTTTATAGGTGATCATTATACATGTCTATTTTAGTGAGTCATAATTTCGGACCTGCCTTTCTTGTAAAAGGGAGAACACACATCCATGTTAGCAAAGAATGACATAAATGAAGGAAACGATTTGATTTCCCAATTCCTTCCTAAATTGAACTAATGAAAGGTGATATTAAGCAATGACATCATTTCTGTATAATTCTAGTTCACCATAGTTATTTTTGCACTTGCAATGCTCATACTTCCTACAACTTCTTTCCTTCAGCTATTTCTCAATTTATTGAAAATATTTGTTATAATATATATATGGAAAAAGTTTAAATGAGGTCGCTCTCATATGGCTTATATGAGGCCACTTTAAATCGCAGCCGTTGGATCTTAATCTGACAGCTACAGATAGTTATAATGATTTCACCTACCCTCTGATGTGACACATTCACCTATCCACTGATTTGATATCTACCCTCCGATCGGAATCCAACGCTATTGGCCTCATGCTCCTTATATAAGAACGATCTTATGTAAACCATTTTCTATATAAGAAAAAGTTTAAATGACATCAGTCTCATTTAGCTTATATGAGGCCAGTTCAAATCGTAGCCGTTGGATCTTAATTTGACAACTACAAGGGTGAGTTATAGGTCACATTCACCTACCCATTGATTTAGTATCACTGTCGGATTGGAATCCAACAACCCAAAAAAATGTTCTCATGCCCCTTATATGAGAATGATCTCATCTCTCTCTTTCTCTCTCTCTCTCTCTCTCTCTCTCTCTCTCTCTCTCTCTTTATATATATATATATATATATATATATATAATGTGAACTAAAGTGAGAATGAAATATCAACAATGCAAATGAATGTAGAAATAAAGGCACTTTTCCATACAAGTTAAATAACCTGGTAGATGTGTCAGCGACACCTACCTTATCTGTTCATCTCAAATATTATTTCAACACTTTTTGGATGTTATACCCCTCGAAAGTCAATATAATAAGTCCATCTTATAAGCCATCCTAGAAGTTCAATTTACCAAAATTCCTTCCCTTGAGCAACTACTTTAGCCGCCAATAGTAAGCCTTATTCATAGCCAACAATCTTCACCAAATATAGGATGACCCTCCATTCCTTTCTTCTGCAACAATCATCCATGACAAATCACATATCCGTCCCTCCAGCCCTCTAAAGGGTTCGTACAAAAACAATAGAAGACTTAGAAATATAAATAAGGCGGACAATCTGCAACAATTTCATGACGATCGATGTGCTTCTTGTATCAACTTAAATTATCTCACATGTAGTATAGTGCTTAAAAGAAGACTCACAATAATTTAGAGAACTTATTTTCTGACATGTGAGTGAATTTTTTATGGATAATGAAGCTCCTCTCACTACTGCTGCTTAATAACTGTGCTTCATCCCTTGTAATTTAAGCAAATGTCTACTGCAAAATTAAAGTTTAAATCAAGGGCAGTCCTTTTATACTCCATAATATGTATTACTTCAATTATATGTACTAATTACGTTATACATGCCCGTATGGTAGGCGTAAGTTGCATTTTGAGATGAAGTATTGACTGTATGAAAATGATGATAGAATTTAATGCAAAAGACTTAGGCATACCTGTAGCCATTAGAACTGAGGAGTCTCTGCTAATCGTCTTCAGAACCACGTGTTTCTGGTTTAGAACTTGGTTGAGAGCAATCTCACTTGAGACACCGTATTAGGATGACTAATGGTGTATTTATAACTAAACCAGGACACCACTGTAAGAACCCTAGAATCCTGACCATCCATCCATAGGTCATCTAATGGTTCAGATTTACCACTCAAAATCACAACTTAATGGGTATTTTGACTTAGGCCCATTACCCAGACAGGTCTAAAAGCCCAAAACACTGTCAATTGAGATAGTTGGGCCACTTTATGTTTTATTACAAAAACAAGCCCAACATTCTCCCACTTGGCACAACTTCTCAATTGAGCATTGATCAACAATGTTCTCCTTAAAACCAAATGAAGTAATAACATCGTTGAACTTCAAATACCACTATCGGGAGGCTTGTTTCAGTCCGTATATTGACTTCTTGAGTCTACAAACCAGATGACTACCTTTATCTGAGGTGAAACCTTCAGGTTGAGTCATATATACCTCCTCCTCAAGATCCCCATTCAAGAACGCCGTCTTGACATCCATTTGATGTAACTCCAAGTCAAAATGAGCTACAAGGGCCAAAATAACTCTCAATGAATCCTTCGTAGAAACTGGAGAGAAGGTTTCATTATAGTCAACACCATCTTTCTGAAGAAAACCTTTGGCTACAAGTCGGGCCTTATATCTGTTAATGTTACCAGATGGATCTAATTTAATTTTATAGACCCATTTGCAACCAAGAGCCCTGGCGCCCTGCGGTAACTCTATTAGATCCCAGACTTGATTATCAGCCATAGATTTCATCTCGTCCTGCATGGCATCATACCATTTGCTAGAGTTATTTCCTGACATGGCCTGTGAATATGTAAGAGGATCGTGAATGAGTCCAACATTCTCGTCAGACTCTTGGAGGTATACAACATAGTTAGAAGGGAGTGCAGGTTTCCTTACTCTTGAGGATCGTCGAAGTCCTATTTCATCAACATGCGGAGGGGCCTGTGCAATAGGAACTGTAGCAACTTGAGCCGGAGGTGAGAGTAGAGGGTGGATAGGCTGTTCTGGAATCACCATAGGTGATACAGCATCTGATCCTCCACCAAAAATGGGTATAATAACTGGAACCCGAATTTCCTCAAACACAATGTGTTGAGGAGAAATACTCCCACTGAAGTTGCCATACTCAAGAAAACGTGCATTCCGTGCTTCGACTACTGTAGGGGTGTGAGATGGACAATAAAACCTATAACCCTTAGACCTTTCTGCATAGCCAATGAAAAAACCACTGACAGTCTTAGGGTCAAGCTTCTTTTCAAGTGGATTATACACCCTAACCTCAACAGGACAACCCCAAATGTGCACATGATCTAAACTGGGTTTCCATCCATTCCATAGCTCAAAGGGTGTTTTAGGAACGGCTTTAGATGGAACTCGATTTAAAATGTACACGGCTGTCTTTAAAGCTTCACTCCACATTTTGAGAGGAAGAGAGGAGTTACTAATCATACTCCTCACCATATCCATCAAGGTGCGATTCCTCCTTTCAGCAACACCATTTTGTTGTGGTGTGCCTGGTACTGTGTATTGTGCAACAATACCATGTTCCTTCAGGAATTGCGCAAATGGTCCAGGTTTTTGTCCACTCTCTGTGTACCTGCCATAGTATTCCCCTCCTCTGTCTGATCAAACAATTTTGACACTCAATCCAGATTGTTTCTCTACCTCTGCCTTATAAGTCTTGAAAGCATCAAATGCGTCAGACTTTTCATTTAAGAGATAAAGATACATGTATCGTGTATGATCATCTATAAAGGTAATGAAATACCTTTGACCATTCAGACAGGGAGTACTAAACGGTCCACAGATATCAGTGTGTATAGTGCCTAATTTCTCATCATGCCTCTTAGCACCCTTAGAAGACTTGTTAGTCTGCTTTCCCTTTATGCAGTCTATACATGTCTCAAGATCAGTAAAGTCAAGAGTTTTTAAAACTCCTTCTTTTACTAATCGCTTTAAGCGGTCAATGGAGATATGCCCCAAACGCCTGTGCCATAACATAGAGGAGTTCTTTTTAATAACACTTTCTTGCACAGACATCATAGATTGTTCGAAGGAACATGCAAAGAGAGTCTATATAATCCATCAATCAAAGAACCAGAACCAATGGTGACTGAATCTTTAAGAATCAGAAATGAGGAATTCATAAACTGAAAATTAAAGCCATGAGGTACTAGTCTTGATACAGAAACTAAGTTTTTTAGAAAAACTTGGAATATAGAAAACTCTTTCTAAATCTAAGGTGTATCCTGTATGGAGAACGAGTCTATATATCCCCACACCTTCAACCTTCGAACACATCTTATTGCCAGAATAGATGTTGTGCTCCCCATCATTTGGTTTCCTTAGATTGAGAAACCCCTGCATGACAGTAGAAACATTGATTGTAGAACCGGAGTCAATCCACCATGTGTTATTATGATGAGAATCAACATAATTAGATTCATAACACACTAAAGACATGAAATTACCTCCTTTCTTGGCAAGCCACTCTAATACTTAGGGCAACCTTTCTTCATGTGTCCTGTCTTCTTGCAGAAAAAGCATTTGGTTTCCTTGGTGACACCAGTAGACTTTATTGGCACACCTTTACCAGCTTTCTTCTTAGGAGCACCATGGTTTGCCTTCTTTTGTCCTTTATGAGAAACTAGATGGGCACTCTCTAGCTTCTCTTGCTTAAGTCTCCCCTCTTCCTGTACACACATACTCAGAAGGTCATTAACTGACCACTGAGTGTTATGTGTGTTATAAGAAATCTTGAATGGCCCATATTGTGCAGGCAGGGAGTTCAGAATGAAGTGGACCAAAAAAGTGTCATCAATCTTGATTTTCATGTTGTTCAACTGATTAGCAATATCACGCATCTGCATGATATGCTCTCTCACCCCTTTGTCATCTGTTAGCCTCATGGATGACATCCTGGACATTAAGGTGCTGGCCAAGGCTTTATCAGAACTTTTGAATTGAGCTTCAATAGCTTTCAAAAGTTCTTCTGGGATGGATCCCCGAATGCTATGATTTATGTGAGACCTCATGAGCATCATACTTAAGCGGTTAGACCGCTCCCACTTTTCAAAAGCTTTCAATAGCTTCAATAGCTTTCAAAAGATGCTACCTCACTTGGCGTACTTTTTTCCGTAGGAGTGGTGGGTACATCCATACGAAACGCCAAATCCAAGTCCATGCACCCTAATAGTAAAAGTAACTTTTCCTTCCAATCCTTAAAATTGTCCCCAGACAATAACGGAAGGTGCTGATTAGGGTCAGAAATAAAAGACGGATAAGCTGCAATAAAGGAATAAATACATGCAAACATTAAAAGAGGGCAAGACACAATAACATAAATATGAAAATAGCCAATGCTAAAATCATGTAGTAAAATTGAAAACCTCCCTTTGGGCAAAGGTTGCAATCTGCATCAAATTTACTAATCTGTATATAAACAAATATTCATTTGTCTCATGATAAGGCTAGTGGGTTATACAGAAAACATTATAGGAAAATCCCACACCTTTGGGCATAGGGATTCACCCATGTTGAAATATATAACCCTCCACCTTATCCTAATTATGTAACGCGAACTACCACCTCCCTTTGGGGCCAGATGACAGTCTTTGTCACATAATCAGAATTTGATGATAGTACAATATTTTAATGTATGTGAATCTATGCACCCCATGGTAGCATTCTATATGATTCACACGTTGACAAATGACTTAGGATGCTTTAACCACTCCTAAATCATCTCAACGGACGTGAGAACTGAATTTGTGCTATTCACCATTTGTGAAATAACAAAATGAATGCAATTAATTATCAGACAATCATGCAATATCCATATACAAAATTGACTAGGGCATTAATGTCGATTTTGTCATCAGGCTTTTGGGACTCGGCCAGGGGATCCATCACCACACACCACAATTTAAAAACATAGTCCAAAGTCCTTATACAGTCCCTTTAAAAAAAATATGTACAAGGTGGAAGCTATAAGCCTCTGTAATAGAAAAATATACATTAATTCTTTATGACTGCATCCGCCTCCAGACGTGGTCCTTGAAGTCTGGTGTCGCTTACAATAGATATAATATACACTTTCTCTCAAAATTACATAAGTGGTGCGCTCAACAATTTAAAAAAAAAATTGATAAAACATACGATTGCAATATAATCCCCTGGCCGGCCCATATCATTGATAAAACCTTAATCATGATAATTAAAACGCACCCATAACATACATGCAATCATAACTGTAAAAAAAAAAAAAAAAAAATTTTTTTGGAACAGTGAACCGGATATTAAATGGGTCGGTCCGGTTCAGTTTTGAATAAGGGCGGGTTCGGTTTATAAACCGAACCGGGTCATCCTCTTCATGAGGATGCCCTAATCGTGACGGCAGCGAATGCCGCTGCTGCCGCCGCCGCCTCCGTCAGCGGCAGCAACGGTCGCCTTCACTGCCTCCACCGCCACGGGCTTCATGGAGACGGCGATCGCGGCGGCGATCGAGCCCGAGGGAGCAGCCAGAGCGGCGATGGCGACGGCATCAAGGGCGGTGGCCATGGACGCCGCCGCCACGGGCTCCATTAAGGCGGCGATGCCGTCGGCGGCCGAAAGGTTTTTTTTTTTTTTTTAAACATCTTGATCCGGCGCTTTAGTCGCAGGCGGCGGCCGAAAGGGCCGCCCTTTCCCTCTTTTCTTACGGCGATGCCGACGGCGGCGGAAAGCCGCCACTTTTACCCTTTTTTTTTTAATGACTGTGGCGGGGGCGGCGGCCCTTTTGGGCCGCCCTTTCTTTTACGGCGAGGCCGGCGGCGGCTTAAAGCCGCCTTTTTTTTTTTTTGATATCCGTCGCCACAGTTGCCGGCGGCAGCCCTTTTCGGTGCCGCTGCTGCGCCGGCCAGAGCCCAACGCCGGCGACGGCGGCTCTGGCCGGTGCGTCTGCTCGCAGCGGCGGCGCCGGCCAGAGCCCAACGCCTGGCGGTGGCGGCTCTGGCCGGTGCGATTATACGCTGCCGGACTATGCCGGACTGTTGCGCCGGCCAGAGCCCAACGCCTGGCGACGGCGGCTCTGGCCGGTGCGACCCGTACGGCCAACATTGCCGTCAGATGCGCATGATGCGCAGAAAAAAAAAATATAGCGGAAGCGTACCAGAATCTACCGAGTGCTCTTGATACGAATTGATAGAATTTAATGCAAAAGACTTAGGCATACCTCTAGCCATTAGAACTGAGGAGTCTCTGTTAATCGTCTTCAGAACCACGTGTTTCTGGTTTAGAACTTGGCTGAGAGTAAGAACACTAGAATCCTGACCGTCCATCCATAGGTCATCAAATAGTTCAGATTTACCACTCAAAATCACAACTTAATGGGTATTTTGACTTAGGCCCATTACCCAGACAGGTTTAAAAGCCCAAAACACTGTCAATTGAGATAGTTGGGCCACTTTATGTTTTATTACAAAAACAAGCCCAACAAATGAAATTAAATCAACAAAAGAATCTTCCACTTGCATTCAATTTCACTTTAGCAAACTCACTGTTTTTATCATGTAGTAATCGTCATTCTTAAATTAAAAGAAGCTTCCACTGTATATTCGAGGAGATAGAGAGTTCTCGTACGTTAATTGTCTAATGTTGATATTATCTACTCAGCATTCTGCAGGATTAATATTGAAAGCTTGGGGAGTGTCCAGATTCAAGTTATTGCTGCATTGTTGAATAGAATTAGACAAGTCGTTTATGACAAAATGTGGTAAAAATATTACCTGAAGACCAATGGGCAGTAGTCCCTCCATTGATAATCACAGGACTGGTGAGGGAAGTATGCTTAGTTCCTTCCGGAGGCAATCTTGTCCAGACCTACTCTCTGCGATCAAATGTTGTAGCTCTAAGTTCCAGAGAAGTAGCAGGAGCTGCTTTTCCCACAGAAATACCTGCTCTCATCATAACCCAGTTGCGATTGTTAGTGGCATGACGTAAAAGCTCATAAGCAAGGCACGTAATTATTGACTTTCCCCCTTGCTCTTTTTTTATTTATGATCTGATCAAAATGTAGAGATCATGTTAACTTGGATGAGAAGCACAAAAAGATAAAAGGCAACGATGGTGCACTGACATACAGTTCCGATTTGAATATCAAAAACATCAAAGTTTCGTATAGAGTACATTGCAATGTGTAAGTAAGCACTCCAAATGAATTCCAGACTGTTTCCTACTTGTTCATGGTCTCTACATGAAACAATATTCTTAATAGAAAGCTAAGCAGATCAAGCAAATTCCCAACAAGTCTTGTAACAAGTAATTGGAGGAGGCATCCAAATCCAAGCTTACCAAATGCCAATATTGGTGCTAAGGAATTTGCAAAAACAGTGCCATCAAAATTTTCCCGGATGCAGTTGTCAGAAGGCAGGATACAGCATGAGGGAAAGAGGTTGAGACCTGGAGTATCATCTTTACATGAATTCTGCTCTGATACACCTCGATAAAACTTAAAGATCTGTCCACTATATCCACCAACTTTTGAGCCTTTCCTCCAAATTTAAGAACATTTTGCCAATGCCACCGCAGCCAGGCAACTGTGATCGATAGAGGCAACTCCTCGCCCTCCTTAAATGTAACAATATATTCCAGGACATCTTTGGGGGAGTTAGGCTTTTTCAAAGTTGATAGACTGACACCATTGAAAATCCTTCAAAAATACATTGGCCCTCCACACCTTCATAGAACATAAATAACCGTTTCATCGTCTTTGCAACATTGCTCATAAGTACTAAACCTGACAATATTTCTCTGAGCCAAATTGGACAAAGTTGGTAGTATGCTTTGTCCCACTTTCCAAGTGAAATTGTTCACCTTCATAAGAAGGTCGAGGGGCCATATATGCATGTTTCCATATCTTGTGAGCATTTGTAGCATTATAGCAAAATTTCTTGTCTGAGCGATGTAAAAGATGAAGAAAAACATGATATGCACTGTTGACCGAAAAATCACATTTTTGTATGGGATGAAGCCAATCGATTAGGAGGGTTACCTAGAGATAAAGAAATTTTCAAGATAGTATCAACTTCAAAATAAAGGAGCACATGACGGACCAGACCCCCGTTCCATGGGATCAGCATGAATAGATCTTTGTCTTGATGGATTAACATGCATGATTGGATCATAAAAGACTAGATCTAATTGGATTCAGATGTCACCCACTCCCTGATGTGACACACTCACCTACCCACTGATTTAATATCCATCCTCCGATCGGAATCCACTGGCTATAAAGATTGGCCTCATGCTCCTTATATGAGAACGATCTCATGTAAACCCTTCCCTATTAGTAAGGGAAAAGTTTAAATGAGATCGCTCTCATATAGCTTATATGAGGCCACTTTAAATCATAGTCCTTAGATCTTGATCTAACGGCTACAAATAGCCATAATGATCTCACCCACTCCCTGATGTGACACACTCACCTACCCACTGATTTAACATCCATCCTCCGATCGGAATCCAATGGCTATAAAGATTGGCCTCATGCTCCTTATATGAGAACGATCTCATGTAAACCCTTCCCTATTAGTAATGGACTTATGAGAATTTGGTGTGTATAACTAAAGTATGAAAATTAAAGCATGTTTTAGCAAAATTAGAGGTCTTTTAAGGCTTCAAAGGAATTAGGTAACTGTAGGGGTGTAAACGGACGAACACGGATGCGGACAAGCTAAGTCCGTAGTCATCCATTCACTTTAAAGTTAAGTGTTCGTCCATCCACCGTCCGTGCGGACACGCTTATTTGTCCTTCCACATGTGTCCATTTTCGACATAGACGGACACAGACGAACATGGACACTATAAACCATTTGCTTTAAAAAAGATCACGAACACAGATACGGACGACTCTGGACGCGGATGCACTTCATCTGTAGCCGCGTCCGATCAGAAGCCAGACCACCGAAGCTGCTTGTGTCTGTGATAGACAGATTTTTATATCTGTTTGGACTATAAAATGGACGGACGGACACGAACATCCGAATGCCATTTACCACCCTAGAGAACTAATTGTATATGATATGCAATATTTTGGATGAGAAATAACTTAGATTGAAATTGGCAAGTCCTTCAGTGCATCGATGGGTCAACTGACCATACAAGAAGGCAAATTATTAAAACTTCGTTACTCTGAAATGATCTAATATGTTATGATGAATAAGAATATATATATATATATAGAGAGAGAGAGAAATGCTACAATGAGCAGCCCATTTTGGTGAGCACAATGAGCAGCTCATTGTAGGATCATTGATGGACGATCTCACGTCCTACAATGAGCTGTCCATTTTGATCTTTTTAATTTTTTTTTATAAATTCCTATCCTACCCCTCCCCCTCTCCCTCTGGCAGTGCCTCCCTCCCTCCCTCCCCGGCGACACCGTCGCCCCGCCGCGCCGCAGCCCCACCGGCGACCTCCCTCCCCGACGACCCCGCCGCCCCGCCACCCCGCCGCCCCGGTACCCCCCTCCCCCTCCTCTCCCTCTCCCTCTCCCTCTCTCCCCTCTGGCAGTGCCTCCCTCCCTCCCCGGCGACCCCGTCGCCCCGCCACCCTGGCGGCCCCTCCCTCCTTCCCTTTCCCCCCTCTGGCTCGACCAGCGCCCCGCCACCCCCTCCCTCTGGTTCGACACGGCGCCCCGTTGAACTAGAGGAGAGGGAGGGGGGGCGACGGGCGCCCTTTCGACGGGGCGCCGTGTCGAACAAGAGGGAGGGGGTGGTGGGGCGGCCGCCGCCCCCCTTCCCTCTCCCCCCTCTGGTTCGACGGGGCCCCGCCACCCGCCCCCTCTCCTCTGGTTTGACGGGCCGCCCCCGGGGAGCGGGAAGGGCCCCGTCGCCCCCCTTCCCCGTCTGCCTTTCGAACCAGAGGGGGGAGAGGGAAGGGGGACAACGGGCGCCCCGCCACCCCCTCCCTCTCCTCTGGTTCGACGGGGCGCCCCGCCGCCCCCTTCCCTCTCCCCGGGGGAAGCGGGGCGCCGTGTCGAACCAGAGGGAGGGGGTGGAAGGGCGCCCGTCAAGCCAGAGGGGGGAAAGGGAAGGAGGGCGGGGCGACGGGGTCGCCGGGGAGGGCGGTCACCGGCGGGGCTGCGGCGTGGCGGGGTGGCGGGGCGACGGGGAGGGAGGGAGCAGACTGCCAGAGGGAGGGGGAGGGGGAAGGGTAGGATAGGTATTTAAAAAAAAATACAAATACTAAAATGTGTAGCTCATTGTAGGACATGAGATCGTCCATCAATGGTCATACAATGAGCTGCTCATTATGCTCACCAAAATGGGCTGCTCATTGTAGCATTTCTCTATACATATATATATAAAATATATATATATATGTATGTATATATATATATATATATATATATATATATTGAATCATCACCGTCGTTAGATCTTGATCTGACGGCTCATGCAAGTTACATGAGAATGATATCATGTAAACCGGTCTTTTATTATATATATATATATATATATATATAGGGAAGGGTTTACATGAGATCGTTCTCATACAAGGAGCATGAGGCTAATCTTTATAGCCGTTAGATTCCGATCGGAGGGTGGATATCAAATCAGTGGGTAGGTGAGTGTGTCACATCAAGGAGTGGGTGAGATCATTATGGATATTTATAGCCGTCAGATCAAGATCCAACGGCTACGATTCAAAGTGGCCTCATATAAGCAATATGAGAACGATCTCATTTAAACTTTTCCCTATATTGATCTCATTTAAGCAATATGGATTTGGAAGGGATTTTGAGGGTTTTCCTTCACCCCTATATATATGCCTTAAGGGAGAACGTATTGGGCACCACATATTCAACCTAGAGAGCAATTTGAGACCTTGGAGGCTAGAGCAAAGGAAGAAGAAGATGATGAAGATGAAGATGATGGATTCTCTTCCCATGCTTGGTTAAACTCCTATCCAAGGCGTAGATGAAGCCCAATAATCTGGTTGTGTAGTTTCTTTTCTCTCATCTTATGTTTTTACTCTAGTTGGTGTATGGATTTTATTCTGTAATCACCGTTAATTCAATAAAGATTTGTTCTTTGTACTCGAGAGAGACAAGAGTGAATTCTTGTGAGTTTCAATCCGAAGAATACTTGCGTATCCGAGAGGAACGTGAGTAGACTAAGGTGTTATATATCAATAAAGTTTCATTGGTTTATACTCGAGAGAGATAGATCACAATTCCATGTTTTAATTGTTTTATGTGTTACATCCGAGAGGAGAGCACTATATTTTGAGTTGACAAGTGTATGTCCGAGAGGAATATGCTAGCCAATTGGAAATCTTTATTCAAAAGAGAGAGGGAAACGATACACTAGTTATTGTGGTGGATTCGAAGCCTTGGTCTTTTCCATATTGATTAAATCTCAGCCTAGTAATTAAAGTTCATAGCTTAATTTAGATTAAACAAAAACTGCAACTTTCTTCTCTTGAATTTGGTAAAAGATTAATCCGTCCCTGAGGTTCGACAACCCCTTAATGCTCACTGAGGTACACAATTTCCTTGTGCACTTGCAAGGGTTTAATTTTAAACGATCAAGTTTTTGGCGCCGTTGCCGGGGACGGAAGTCAATAGTTTACCAGATTCTTAGTATAATTAGTGTTAGAGTAGTTTAGTGAGTCTTAGCTTAGATTATTTGTCAGTAGCTTAATTTGTGTTTTTTTTCTTTCTTTTTTTGCAAGGTTAAGAGAAGACGTGGAATTCTCGCCAACGTGGAAGGGCCACCGCTTCCCCTAGTTTGCATTCTCTTATCCTTCCCTTTTTAGATTAACTTGTGTGTTTGGTGTTTTTCTTTTCTTTCTGTGATTGCATGTTGTGCTAGTTGTGGCTATTAGGACTGCTAGTTGTCGATATCTAGGACTGATGTTTGTTAGTTGTGGCTATCTAGGGTTGTTTATCTTATTTGTGGATGTGTGATATTGTTGTTCGGTTGATGAATGCATGGTGAAGAAATGTCTTCTCCTTTCTATGGATTTAGCCATGAGAACCCATATAGGAGCTTTAATGATTATTGTTCTTCACACACACCTAATCCCCCTCCCTATGAAGTACCCTACCACCCACGACCCTTATATGCTGATACTTCCAACCGTGGGTGGGATAATCACTCTAATTTTGGGAGTGGCACATCTTCTCTACAATACACAACTCATCATATGTCGGAACCATGTGCCCTCTGTTTAAGTCCCATTCACACCCCAGTGGAGTGCCCTTTGGCCCATGAGTACCCTGATTTTATACGAAAATATGTGAATGAGGCCCAAAGTCTTCATAGGTGGGAGGACCATCCTAATTCTCCTTGGGAGCAACCCAACCCTGGGCCCACTCTTCATCAGGCCCCTAGATAAGATTTCCTAAGCCAACAACTACCTTACCAACCAGCCTCTACTCCTCAGTTTGGTCAATCTACCTTAGAAGATAAAATGAACCAAATAATAGCCAACCAATCTGCCATCCTCACAGCCTTAACTAAGTTGTCAACTGGCTATAAGGAAATGAGAGAAGAGTACACCCCACCTGTCCAACCCCATTATCCGATGGGCCAATTTTCTGATGAAGGGATCTGTTTTCCCCCTGATTATGATGTTACATCCCTTCATAATGCCCAAAGGTTTGACAATGAGCTTGAGTGGGTTTTACATAATGATCAAGTGGGTGTAGAAATTAAAGAAGAAGTGAGTGCATTACTAGAACCTAGCTTTAAACATTCTTCTATATCTGAGGAGTTGCAGTCTACAACACTATTAACAGAACCTTCTATTCCTGAAGCACCATTCATATCTTGTCTAGATCAATCTAACTCTTTGTTTAATGAACATAACTTAGACTGTTTCGCAGATAGTTTAGTTGATTCACTAATTGATGAAGCTTTCCCAATTTGGTTACTAGAAGAGGCCCCTAAGGCCAAAATGGCTGATGTGGGGGAGGAGGTTCCCTTTATATTAAAATTCTCTGATGACCTTCTTTCATGGTTAATGCAGGGACCCTTCTTTCCAAAGCTTCCCCACCCACCACTCCATCCTTTTATTCCACGATGTGCTCCATACTTAGGCAACAAGGATAGGAGTGTGTGGTGCAATCATTTAATTGATCCAGACTGAATTCTTGAGGATCTAAACCCTTCAAAAGATTGTGGCTACGTCTGGCTGAAGACGTTAAACTTAGCGCTTGGTGGGAGGCAACCCACGTATTCAGGTGTATTCTCTCCTTTATTTGATTTTCTTTGTTTATATGCTCATTGTCATGCTATATTTTGTTCACATTGAGGACAATGTTCATAATAGGTTTGGGGGAGGGAATATTACTTTCATAAAAATAAAAATTAAAAAATCAAAAAAAGAAAAAAAAATTGAAAAAAAAATTTTGATTAGTTTTTAGGTTGTTTGTTAGTACTTTTTCTTAGGTTTTGATAGTTTATCCCGTAATAATACATGTTCCAATTCTTAGGAGATTAATTTGCATTGGAAGTGTGAGTAAGTATACTGGAGGATAGATACACTTAACTGAGCATATCTTTCTGTTACAGTCCTCTTGGAACAGGTGCTTGAACTAAGAAAATTCACTTACACACACTAGTTACATAAAGTAATACCATCTAGAGATTTGTTGAATACTAATCTATAGTGGGATGTCTTTAGTCATAGTCATTGGATGATGTGTAGTTGTCTGTTGAGCTTAAAAGATCATGATAGACCATTTACTTGGCTATGGCAAGGGATTGGAACCGGAAATAGGTTGAGAGTATAATACAGCCTGGACAAAATAAAGATGTGCTGAAAATATGAATGATGAAAATGAAAATGCGAAAAAATGAAAACAAAATGAAAGAAAGGGGGCTGCTTGACTTTATAGGATTAACTTAGGCTGATGCTCGGGCCCGAAGCGGTCTCTTAAAACCTAATGCCCTAAGCTAAATTGGTTGGGAGTCATTGGCCTGAGTCATTGCTAAACCTAAGCATCTTGAAGTCAGGCCTTACACAGTCCTAGCGGAAAAAAGAAAAAAAAAGTCTGTGGTGTATTATCCTCTCAAATCTAGAATGTTGGACCCGAATGAGGCGCGCAGATCTGTGCTATCATGAACCTAAAGATTACGATAACTATGTAGATTCTGATGTTCTTTGGTTAATGGGTAACACTGGATCTGTATAAAACAGAAATTTAGAATGTATTGCTACAATGTCCTACACTTTCTACTCTTTACATTATCATGCTATATAATATTGAGCAGAAATTTCCAAGATGAAAGTGTGGAATAAAACCACTTACTTGAGGGCTTCTATATTCCTGTTGATTATGAACCAAGTACATGTGGTTGATTTTCTTAAGCATTGTAGTTTGTATTTGTCGGGATAATAGGTTGTATGTTTTGCTATGTTTTAATTTTTGTTTTGTCTTTGCACTTAGGATAATTAGATTAATAAATACATGTTTGTGGGTAGCATGGCTGCAAACCCTCACGAGACAACACTCGTCCTACTAGGGACACCTAGAGGTCTAATGGCTTGTTGCATACGCTCAATGCAATCGTGTTCCCTACGAAAGTGGTGTTTACTTTTCTGCATTAGTTCTTTTAGTCGATTGTTTGATTTTGTTTTGTTTTTGTTTTGCTAGGGACTAGCAAAATCTAGGTTTGGGGGTCTGATCTATACATGAAATATGCATTTTATTATCTCCTAAGCTTATGATTATGCTAGTGTTTGATTAGAATAACTACTACTTTAATATAGTTTTTGGTTTTTGTAGGAAACAAGAGTAATACACAGAAATGAGGTAAAAAACAACTCGAATGGTTAAATTATCATAACTTCGTCTACGAATATCTGATTGGACTGATTCAAGTCTCATGTTAAAGTTCAAGAAGTCAGCTTTCCAACGCCACCAACCACGCGCAATTCGGAGTTGGGGACACAAAGTTATAGTCATTTGAAGTTTCTAAACAGTAACTACGATCGATCGCTAGAGCCGCAAAAGCACTATATTGAAGGACACGATCGATCGGCATCAAAACGATCGATCGTATCTACTGGAATTTTTGATCCGCCGAAGACAGTAACTACGATCGATCGGTATCATACGGCGTCGATCGCCAAGCGATCGATCGGAGGAAAATAACGAAGGAATTGCGATCGATCGGACAGCGAACGATCGTCAATACGTACGATTGATCACCGTATGCGGCAAACCGGAATTAAGGCCTATTTCGACTTGGATTTGGAAGGGATTTTGAGGGTTTTCCTTCACCCCTATATATATGCCTTAAGGGAGAACGTATTGGGCACCACATATTCAACCTAGAGAGCAATTTGAGACCTTGGAGGCTAGAGCAAAGGAAGAAGAAGATGATGAAGATGAAGATGATGGATTCTCTTCCCATGCTTGGTTAAACTCCTATCCAAGACGTAGATGAAGCCCAATAATCTGGTTGTGTAGTTTCTTTTCTCTCATCTTATGTTTTTACTCTAGTTGGTGTATGGATTTTATTGTGTAATCACCGTTAATTCAATAAAGATTTGTTCTTTGTACTCGAGAGAGACAAGAGTGAATTCTTGTGAGTTTCAATCCGAAGAATACTTGCGTATCTGAGAGGAACGTGAGTAGACTAAGGTGTTATATATCAATAAAGTTTCATTGGTTTATACTCGAGAGAGATAGATCACAATTCCATATTTTAATTATTTTATGTGTTACATCCGAGAGGAGAGCACTATATTTTGAGTTGACAAGTGTATGTCCGAGAGGAATATGCTAGCCAATTGGAAATCTTTATTCAAAAGAGAGAGGGAAACGATACACTAGTTATTGTGGTGGATTCGAAGCCTTGGTCTTTTCCATATTGATTAAATCTCAGCCTAGTAGTTAAAGTTCATAGCTTAATTTAGATTAAACAAAAACTGCAACTTTCTTCTCTTGAATTTGGTAAAAGATTAATCCGTCCCTGAGGTTCGACAACCCCTTAATGCTCACTGAGGTACACAATTGCCTTGTGCACTTGCAAGGGTTTAATTTTAAACGATCAGTTACCTTTCCTTATCTCCTAGTAATTAACATGATAGGCATAGTTGATATTTTCTTCCACATTTCAGCAGCCCTTTCTGGATAACTAGAGTTATATAAGTATTTCCTTGGATACAAAATTCTTTTTAGTCTAACCTGTATGGTTTGTTCCATTGTGTCTGTTATGATTCCTAATTAGAGTAGGATTAAAATACTTTCCTAATTTAGTTAATTCTAATTGGAGTAGGATTAATTATTATTTTCCTTGTTCAAGTAGGATTAGTTATTATTTTCCTAGTTTGATTATTTTCCTATCCATAGTAGAATTCAGCAATTGTAAAGGCTACATGCCTGAGATTATAAATAGAGTTTTAGCCCTACTGCTACAGTACATGAATAGTGACGTGAATAGTGATTTCAGAATCAAATCAATAGTTTTTCCCTTCTCTCTTCCCTCTACTCTTTATCTTATTGTTCTCTCCTTGCACTCTATATTTTCCCCCTATCATCTAACCTTATCTATTTAATCTATTATAGATCCGGAATTCCTCTACATTCGATGTGATTATTGGGGATGTTGCTTATCGATTGCAATTGCCTTCAGGGTCCAAAATTCATTTTGTCTTCCACATTTCTCGACTCCGGAAGTATGTTGGTGACCCATCCCTCGTAACTCCTGCGATGCCACCACCATTACCACCGGAACAGTCACGGCCTACCTCATGCTATACTACAGAGACGACGCATTTAACGTAAAGGTCGTGTGGTCCAAGAGATTCTAGTTTCATGGTTGCATCAGCCACCAGAAGATGCTACTTAGGTGATTGAAGATGACTTTTATGCTGAGTTTCCTGATTGGTCCATTGAGGGCAAGGCGTAAGGGGAGCGTGGTGGGATGTTATGATTCCTAATTAGAGTAGGATTATAATATTTTCCTAATTTAGTTAATCCTAGTTGGGGTAGGATTAATTATTATTTTCCTAGTTGAAGTAGGATACAGGAGGTCGATCCAACAACATGTGTTAATGTAGGGTGTAGGTAGGTTTAAATCACCCGCCATTCTCGGGTTTAAATCCAACCATTGGATTTGGATCCCACGGTTCACCATGATAAGATGGGCAAGCGCTGTTACCATTGCTTTCTCTCTCCCTCACTGATGAGTGGATACCAGAGATGAGTGGATACCAAAAATGAAAATGGGGAAGTATCTATTTCCAGCGAACGGTTTCTCAGGCAACGGACTATGAAAGAGCCTTCTATCCCACCGACATCTCCATTTGCCATCAAAGCTCAGACGGTTGTGCCTCTGGCTTTCTCGACCCATTACGGCTCTCCTCCAGTTGCATTACCGGTCGCCACGAACCTCCTCCAGCCTCGAAGACCACCGTTCTCGCCATGTCTTACTCAAGGTCCAAAGATGGCTACACCGGAAGCAAACTGCTCGAGGGCCTGTATGGGAGGAGCAAACTCGTCGTCTCTCTGAGTGTCGCGGGCGCAATGCTCGTCATCCTCTTGGTCCTGGTGGTGGCATACTGCTGCATCCTTTGTCGCCGCCGCCGCTTGGAAGCCGCCCGCATCCACTCGATTCCTGATGACACTACTGCTGCAGTCGCTCCCGATGTTGCTCCAGCGGGGGAGGCCTAAGGCGGGCCGGGGAGAGTTTCTCATCTAATTTCAGGAATAAGTTCTAGTTTTAGA
Organism: Houttuynia cordata; assembly: GCA_039654745.1. Classification (NCBI taxonomy): domain Eukaryota; kingdom Viridiplantae; phylum Streptophyta; class Magnoliopsida; order Piperales; family Saururaceae; genus Houttuynia; species Houttuynia cordata. Next base: position 5,282,741 of record CM077512.1, read on the forward strand.
ATTGTCACTAACTTGTTTCTAAGATTCTGAATAACTGCTCCGAAACTGTCTGGTGGTGAGTTCCAGAAAACTTTGGGGTTAGAATAGGAGATTAAGGTGTGTACTATTACATAGATATTGGATTAGATTAGGCATCAGAGTTAGAATTATCATTGTCAATGTAAGCTTGTCAATGGTAATGTTGTTTTTACTATTTCATATGATCATAAAAGGGCCTTAAATAGATAGTAGGTTCAATTAATTTGAGCTTTTTACCAAGTCTCCCTCTCTCCCTCTCTCTCTCTCTCTCTCTCTCTCTCTCTCTCTCTCTCTAATGTATGCTCTCTTTACCCCGTCTCAAATACAATATACTTAGGTTAAGGTTTTCTATTTTCTGCTGGAAGAATTGAAATTTGAATTTCAGTTACGGCATTTAAAAAGCATACGCTATGAAGTGTAGGGCTGGTAAACGAGCTCAGGGCTCATTGAACTAGCCCAGTCCGAGCCCATTTAACCATAAATGGTCGGGCTATTACCATCTCGGGCTCCACCATAGTCGCCAATAACAGCTTCTGAGGCGTGAACTGTTTCTCCCCCCGATCGGTTTTGCTAAATTTTCGTCCTACTCCACATCTACCCCTCCGACCACCCTCACTGGAGCTCTGCCTACCACCAACCCTATTTGCAAACAAAAAAAAAAGAAAAGAAAGAAAAGGGTAGAATAAGTCGTAACTATAGCGATGATTATTTCAAACCTTAAATGAAATATAATTTCAAAGTGCATACCACAATTAGAGCCAATACTTCAAAAAGAAAATTAGAATCCAAAGGGCTAAGTGAGATCCAATCGGTCCCACATCAAATTAGTCATTCAAATTGTAAGAGGCTAAGTGAGATCCAATCGGTCCCACGTCAAATTAGCCAAACAAATTGCAAAGGGACTAAGTGATATCCAATTGGTCCCACTTCAAATTAGCCATACAAATTACAAGGGCTAAGTGACATCCAATCGGTCCCACCTCAAATTAGCCATAAAAATTAATAGGACTAAGTGAGATCTAATCAGCCCCACATCAAATTAGCCATTCAAATTATAAAGGCTAAGTGAGATCCAATCAGTCCTACGTCGCATTAGCCATACAAATTCTAAAGGGCTAAGTGATATCCAATCGGTCCCACATTAAATTTTCCATAAAAATTACAAGGATTAAGTGAGATCTAATCGGTCCCACTTCAAATTAGCCATAAAAATTACAAGGGCTAAGTGAGATTTAATCGGTCCCACTTCAAATTAACCATAAAAATTACAAGGGCTAAATGAGATCTAATCAGTCCTACATCAAATTAGCCATACAAATTAAAATAGCTACGTGAGATCCAATCGGTCTCACATCAAATTAGCCATACAAATTACAAGGGCTAAGTGAGATCCAATCGGATCCACATCAAATTAGCCATAAAAATTCCAAAAGGCTAAGTGAGATCAAATTGGTCCCACGTCAAATTAGTTATACAAATTATAAGGGCTAAGTGAGATCCAATCGGTCCTACGTCAAATTAGTTATACAAATTACAAAGGGCTAAATGAGATATTATATGTCCCACATTAAATTAGCTAATAAAATTATAAAATCTAAGTGAGATCCAATCGGTCCCATATCAAATTAGTCATACAAATTATAAAAAGCTATGTGATACACTACGGGTCCTTAAATCCAATTAGCTAAAGAAATTGAAAAGGTTATGTGAGACATTATGTTCCACATTAAAATTAGTTCAACTAAATATCAAAGTCCAAATGAGGCTCATCATGAGCCCCACACTAAGTGTTGATAAAAAAATAGACAAATATAAAAGAAAAAATTAAAGATAAAGAAATAAAAAAAACTTATAATGGGTTAGGCTTATGGGCCCCATGTCCAAAATAAAGGGAGGTTTGCTCAAAGCCCAAGTTTAGCAATGAAATAAAAAGAAATGGGCTTGTTTTGTTCTTGTGAAATGCCCAAAGTTAGCATAGCCCATAAAATAATTTCAATCTTCTGGAATTGTAAAAAGTTCACAGAGCTGCTAACAATCACACATTCTACCTTCTAAAATTGAATAAAGCTCCCGAACTGCCAACAACCACGCACTCCACCTTCTAAAAATTGCATAAAGCTCCCCGAACTACCAATAACTACCCACTTCACCTTCTAGAATTGCAGAAAGCCCCCCAAACTGCCAATAACAACCCACTTTACCTTTTAAAATTGCAGAAAACTCCCCAGATCCTTAATAACTACCCACGTCCACTCAAAATAATTACCCACTACCCCATTCCACTACATACTCACACCCTTATATATTCCCCTTCATTTCCAAACCTGGAAAGGGTCTTCTCTTTAGCCATTACACACCCAAAACTCTAGAAAAGCTTTTGGAAAAATAAAGTGAAGGATACAAAGCATCTTCCAAGTAAATTCCAAGGAGAAAGAAGTTTCTTTTTTTTGAAGGATGGATTTTTATACCAAAGCAAACACTCAACTTTTAAATCCTTTAAATTAAGGCTTGAAGTTGAGTGAAAAAGTAAAACAAAGGAGAATCTACAACTTAGACTCTTGCCATGCTCGACTTGGTAGTACCAAATTATTTGCAATGTGTCTAGATGATTCAGTGGTTTGTTATAAGGTCAGCGAGTTTTTCTACTATGAACCCTGGGGCTGGAATTGCTATAGATTGGAACTGGGCTTAATTTTCTTTTAGAATATTTAAAGTTCCTAAGGCAGTGATTTTTATGGTTAAACTAAAGCATTCAGTTGCTGTTTTAGTGCTTTTGCCGACGAGGTGAATCAGCATATATAAAAGGGGGGCCCAACATGAAGCCGGATGCTAAGATCTTCAAGCCAGGTTGGCTCGT